>CM031241.1:424387703-424987703 GCA_018340775.1 Taxus wallichiana var. yunnanensis | reverse complement strand
TGCACTGCTATGAGAATGTTTTCTTTAATCGTTTTGCAATCTGAGATCACTTGAAAAGTTAAATTCCTTTTGCTTATGTATATGAATATTTGATGCATACCTACGCTTTTATTGTGATCATCATATTTAGTTTGGTGCATTCTAAAATTTAGATACCAAAGTGTATTTTCCTTTTAGATAATGTATTTTGTTATGAACCCTTCGTCCTGCTTTGGTATATGTCACTGTAACTTTTCTTACTCTAAGAATTTTTCCTTCTTTGCAAGATGTCTATTAATCGGATGAATGATCTTTTCTTTATTTATGTATCATATTTTCTACCAATATGTCAATCTTGACGTTGTAGTTGATTGTTTTGAACTTATACTTTTGGGAATTCCTTTTAAACTGAATAAATCTGCTTGAGTTAAATTCATGAAGACTTGTAGCATGAAATGATCAATTAAATAGTTGCACTTTGATTGGAAAGGCTAACTCTAAATCTTGAAGTTTTATGATATGTCCTCCTAAAATTTTTGCTTGACTCCTTTACTTGTTCTGCAACTATGTAGATCTTGTATCAACTTTGCATTTTGAAATTTCCTTTGTTTGCATGGCTGTTATGATTTTTAGATCCACTGTGTTGTTTCCTTTACAATCAAAATCTTAATACTGCTTTTCTTGATACTATAATCCTGTAATTTCTGGAAGATAAAATTGATCCTTTTTGAAATCATTCTCTTCTCATCTTATGTTATTATGTATTTTTCTTATCTATAGCTAACATTAATCTGCTCCTTTATAATAGCCCTTTTCCATATTCAGACAACATTTTTTGTTTATAATCCATTTTTAGTTGATGTATGAGCATTACTTTAAGCATTATTGAACCTTTCTTGATGAAATTTGGAAAAGAGTACCTGGAACTATTAATTTGGTCCTTTCTTCCTCAGTTATATTTGACTAAGTTGTAACACTTCTTTTCTTTTAGATGGTAATTGTATCCTTCATCTATTTAATTATGGATTGTTATTGGAAGTTGAGTTACGCTAACTATTATCTTTCACCATACTATGCGTTAACTACTTTCTATATTGCTATTTTATTTATCTATAGCTTTCAAGCATGTATTAGTTTGAAATAGCATGATATAAATATGTAAAAGTCCATTTCACATGTCGAAATCCTATCAAAATTTTCTTAGATTTCCTTTTCTCTTCCATTTCAAGTGTAATCTTGTCTCATTAAAGTTAACTTCATCCTTTAGTCAGAATTGAAATAAATTTACCTTTACGATTCGAGTTACGACGAAAGTATCACGTCTTTATTCTTACCTATTTCTACACATTTAGATAAATTGGTTAGAAAACATTGGCCTTTTCAACCTCTCTTTTATTCCATAGTTTTTTCCTCTTTCTTCTCTCTCCTTATTTCTGAGTGAATAAATCATGTATGCTGCTATAGAATAGTGTTTAATCAGTTGTTCCTTTAGTACTCATGTAATTTATACCTCCTAATGTTAAGATATCCACCTGCACAAATTTGGACTGTATAGGAATATGGATAACCCCGAGCTCAATATTTATAGTCTTTTCTTTTATTTTTTTAGGTACAGTGCCATTTTCTAAGGAGAGAGGATGAAGATGAAGCAAAGCTAGAGCTAGAGATGTATCAAATGAAATGAAAGAAACCCAAGGCAATAATGGGTTCATTCATACTCCTTTACTTTTTTTTTCATGCATATGTACCTCTTACTTGTAGTTGTAATTTACTTTAGAGTTACATCCCATGAATTGTGTGGGAACATTTGAGATTCCTTATGAATATAACATTAAATTCTTAAACCAATTTGTGTATTTATTTATGTATTTCAGCTTTATATATGGATTGTATGATGAATTAAACAACTCAATAACATAATTAAATGTATTTAATCATGAAGGAAAGAAATTTAAAATATCTATAACTTTTAGCAATGAAATTTAACTACTGCAATTTACAGTTATGATTTTTGTTTCAAAATCTAACACTTCATCTATTATACACTTCATGAATTCATCAAGATAACACACCTTTCCTTCCGGGATTTGTGTTCGTTGATGAAGATAATTATGAAATTGTAAACTATGTTATCTGTTACATTTTGTAACAGCACCCATAGCTGCAAATTTTATGAAATCATTAATTAATCCAACATAAACAATATTGAATTGAAAGAAACTCCCCTAGCTTAGGTTCACTTCACCAATGCTATCCATCATAACGAAGTTTCAAGTTGCTTACTTTTGGACAAGTGAAAAAATTGTCAACATTTACGGCAATCTGTGGGGAAATCTATCTCGCTAGCTTGAAGACCAATGCCTTTCTCTTGTCCATTGGGCATGGAGTATAAAACATGTAATCAAAATCTATCTTTTAAAGGTCGACCCTTCCAAAATGAACTAAAACTCGAAAGGATATGGTAAACTAGATCACGTGCATGAATGCACTTTATTTAATTTAAAAACATTACATTGTGTAGGAACTACACTTATTGAATACTAAATCCTACTCTAAACAAACACTATAGGATTTTCAATAACAGTGTTTGAGAAACATACCATTCACAAGAATGGGAAATTCCTTTCCATTAAGCCTTGAGATCTGAAATGCATTGTGGTCTTTACAAGTTGAAATCATACAAGGACCACTCCATATTGTATCAAAATTTTTATGATTTCGTGGCTTTGCACGATCAACATCACATTTCAACACAATGTCTCCTTCATTGAAGATTCTAAACTTAGCCTTCTTATCAAAATATTTCTTCATCTGTTTTTGATTATTTGCCATGTTCATATGAGCTTGATCTCTCAGATCTTGTAACTCCATTAATTCTACATAACGAATATGCAATGTTTCATTCTCAAGCAGTACCATCGATGTAGAAAATCTAGTGTAGGTAACTCAACTAAAATAGGAATTCTTGCTTCTCTTCCATAAACAATCTTGTACGGTAAATTTCAAGTGATCTTTTAGGAGCAACTTTGTCAGCCCAAAGTGTTGAATTCAACATTATATTCCAAGCTCTTTGGTTATCTTTGAGTGTTCTTTTGATGACCCTTAAAAGATTATTGTTATTACTTTTAGATAACCCATTACCTTGTGGGTAATAATTAGATGACAATCTTAAATAGATTTTGTGGTTGACAACACAATTTGTTACCATTACACCAAGAAATGCTAAGGCATTATCTAAAATGATACTTGTTGAAACACCAAATTTGTAAACTATACCTTCAAAAAAGGATAGTATCTAAGTTTCATTAGCATCCTTCAAGGCTATTGCTTTAGTCCAGCATGTAAAGTAATCTATAGCATTCAAAATCCACTTGTGTAATAAAGTTAAGGCCCCAGTACATGAAAGGTTGATCAACTGAAATATGTTGTAAGGGTAGCGAAGATAAACATTCTTTTACAACAAAGAAAACACATTTCTTACACTTTATGATCCATTCCAAATAGTCTTTGAATATGTTGGGCCAATAGTAACCAACATTCATAATTTTTAAGGGCGTGGTACGTCTTTGAAAAATGACCTCTTGCAAGTCCTTCATGGAATTCGGATAATAAATGTTGAATTCTATTATAATTAACACATCGCAGAAGATTATCTTTTTGAATAACACACCATCAATAAAAACATAAGGTGTAGCTTGTAAACTAAAATACCTTTTTTTATTCTTGTCCATACCTTCCATATTAGTGCCATGTTGTAGATAGTTAAATAAATCAATCATCCATCTTGATTCCTAAACTTCTTGAACAAGCTCAGGTTGTTGATTTTCTTATTGCACCATGATATCTCATTGTTGATACATAACTTTATCATGTTGTTATGGATCTTTTGACTCTGTAGCCTTTGTTATTTTTCCATATCAGCAGTTAGATGCTCACATAAACCTTTACCTCAAATTGTTTTCACAACATGGATATCAACATCATATTCTATGACTTTCATTATCTATCCTTCTCTCTTCTCATTCAATTCTTTATTTAACAAGAAATATTTTACACTTGGATGAGAAACAAGAACATGTATCTTTTTGTTTGAAAGCATATACTTAAAATTATTTAGTCCTTTGACTACTGAAAGTACTTGTTTTTCAAGAAATGTGTACCTTGTTTCATAATCATGCAAATTTTTTCCAAAGAAAGCAATTGGCTACTCAATATTTTCATCATTAACCTCAGTTAATATGGATGATATTGTTTCATCTCCTACAATTACATACATTGTAAAATCTTTATCAAAATTTGAATTTCAGTAAGAGTAGGAGCTCGAGAAATGGCTTTTTAATTTCTTTAAACCCTTCTCTCCCTTCATTGGTCCAAGAGAAACTATTCTCTGTATTCAACATAGTTGTCAATGGTTTAACCAATGCTACAAAATCTAAAAAAGCATTCTTAAAAAGTTAATTTCTCTAGGAAACTCTTTAATGCCTTCTTGTAATGAGAAAATGATAGTTGTGATATGGATTCAATTCTAAAAGGGTTGTTAAACCTTACTTAGAAACAATATGAACAAGTAATTTACCTTGATGTTCTAAAAAGATACAAATTTTGGGATTCAAAGATATTTCAAACTGTTTGCACAAATGAAAAAGTCTTCCAAGTTAGATCTTTAGATATTCATCTAAATAAATCAATACGCATTTACTTAACAATCTACAAAAATCCATGTCCATTACACATTGAAATATTGTACCAAAATTTGAAATTCCAAAAGACATTCTTTTGTAAGCATAAGTACCTGCTTGGTGGTAAAAGTTGTTTGGTACTTATCCTCCTCTAAATCTTAGAATCGATTGTATCCACTATAACCATCCGAGAAGAGATAGTCTATAAGAACCAAAAAATGTTCTTAAAATCTTATCAATATTGGGTAGTGAGTTATGATCTTTTAGTGAAGCTTTATTAAGATCTTTGAAACACACACATAATATGATTTCTCCATTCTTTTTCCGAACAAGATTGGCTACTCAAATTTAATGCTTAATGGAAACATAATACCTTATTCGATCAACTTAGATAACTTTGTTCTCATTAAAGGTTTTATCTTAGGATTTGCATGCCTTTGTTTTTGCCTAAGCTCGACTTGGAATTTGGTTGTAAGTCAATAGTATGTTGTGCCAAACTTGGATAAAACGCTTTCATATCTTCGTATTTCAAGAAAAAACATCCTTAAATTCCTTACAAATATTAATAAAGGAAATCTTCTCAACTAAGGAACATATCTTTCTGAGAAATAAATTATTTCCATCATCAACTGAGATCTTTTCAAAATTTTCTGCATGTTTTGACATCTTTGATTTGTCTTTCCTTAACTGATCATCAGTGTTGAATATGTCTTCTAATATGACCAAGCCTTGAGGTAGTTTATTCCTCTTCAATTGAATAATTTGGTCACCATATAAGTGATGCAATTTCTCTTGATTTACTAAAGAAAATTTAGTTTCTTGATGTAAAAACCTACAAATATGTTCATCATTTTTAAAAACCTACCAATTCAAATCATTATCAGGTATAGAAGGCCTAACAATTAGCTTTATATGAGGCTAAATCTTGTTGTTTTTAATTTGTTCTAGCACTTCAAAACTAGCACCAATTTTTGTAAGTCTATCTACATGCTTGTTTTCTATTCTAGGAATGGATTGGATATTAATAACATTGAAATATTCCATTAAGTTTGAAACTCTATGTCTATAATACTTCATTAATGGATTCTTACAAACATTGAAATTTCTTACTTGATTGATAACCAACTCAGAATCACCAAAAATCTGTAACATGCTAATACATCTCTTTCTGGCCCAAAGTAAGCCATGAATTAACACTTCGTATTTAGCTACATTATAAGTACATGAAAATTAGAGAATAAAATCTAAGAAACACCTTTCATTTATTAGGGAAGTGAGCATCAAACCTGCTCCTTGTCCTTTCTTATTCTTAGCTCTATCCAAATTAAGCTTCCAAATCCCTTCTACTGCATTTTCTGTTTTGGACAACAAGGGAAATGGTGTGTTTTCCTCATGAAGGTAGTATAAACCAAATAGATGTTCTTCACCTTCTTTGAAAGGATCATGAGCATGTTCTTCATGTGTATTTTCATCCATAAACAGATTAGAAACACCATCTAGTGCTGAAACATGAGTTGTATTATCAAAATCAGACTGGTCTAAGGTTGTATAATTAGCTAATGCATTAGAAGCATGAGGCTTGATGTGAAATATGGCCAACAGTTTAGAATTGATAGTAACTTTGGTCCCATAATGTGTAGTGAAGAACATAAAATACCAATATGAATAGAGATAACCTCCTATTTTTCTGTGAAATATCTACATAAGCATATAACAAAGTAAGGAGGTAAATCCACAACAATAAGATCTTGCAATATGGAAACATTTGGACAAACATGTAATTTTACCTCCATATTTATGATGACACCAATTGTATTTGTTGCAGTTCCATCAAGATGTAGCACACTCTTCTCTGTAGGTTCATAATGCACACCCAACTTTTCTATAATTGCTTTTGGCATAATTGTGCTACTTGCACCATTATCAACCATACAATTATGAACAAGATGCTCTCCAATAATCAGTGAAAAATAAAATGGTGGTGGTATCTTGATGTCTTGAGAATTTAAAACCTTTTGAACCATCCATTTAAATTCTTTAATGCGGTCTTGTTCCATTATTTGAAGGACCATATCTATTTTTTGAACTTCCTTTTCTGTTGTTTTTGAAGAAATCTGTAACTTAGTAAATTCATGAGAAAGTAGCTCTTGATGTCCTAGAATGCTTAGAGCATCCCACATTGAGATATTAACATTATGATTTTTCATTACATCAATAATGTTAAAAGAAGCAACAGTTTTAGAAATAGACTCTATTGTTTTAGCATAGGCTTTAGCAAAAACTGATTCTGCTTCAGTTGCTTTTGATATCTGAGGTATAAATAATCTTCTTGGATCATTTCGTAGATTTTTTTGTTGTTATTTTCCAGCTAAAACACTTGATGGTTTTTGTGGAATAGCATAATTGTTAGTTGATTTTGGTCTATAGTTGTTGTTTTATCAGTGATTGTGGGCAGAACAGGCCTATTTTGCTATTTTTGACTTTCCTGGGCCTTTTCTCGAGCCCTAATAGTAACTATAATGAAATCATCGTTACTAAAAATGACTAAGTTTTGTTCAGTGCTTTCAACATAAATTTCTTGCTACCCACCCTCTATTTGAGGCATTAACAATGTCTCAAGTTGACGTTGTTCAACAAGACTTATATTCAGGAAAGCATTTGGGCAACCTGCAACTAAATTAGGTTGATTACAAGGTTGACAACATTCTTCTATAGCCATATTAACTAGGACTAAAACATTACATGGAGTGAGACCCTTTGGGTCAAACTACCTTTGTGGATAAGGTTTCCTATAATTTTGTTTATGCTGATAAGGCTGTCTATTTTGTTACTTTTCTTTGATGAGGAGCTTGAAAAAACCGCTAGGTAATGTAAGTCTATTTTCAATCGAAGTGAGCTTGTTTCCCATAGTCTCTAATACTTTAAACATGTCATCTAATGAGGTTGTTATAAAAGGTTCTATAATGGTGATAGGTTGTGTGATAAGTGCTAAATGTGCTGAAAAAGGTATTGAAAGGCTTTGTGCTAACTTTTTGGCTTGAATAAGACTATTTTCAACCTTTGTAGCAATGTCATAAGATGTCAAAAGAGTTTCACCTCCCATAGACTGAATCATATTTGAAATATCACTATTTAATGCTCTAAGATAATAAAGGAAAGAATGGTCAACTTGAGGCTTAACACTTGCTAGAATTCTTTCCCAATTTCTTGGAAAATGAATATTCGAGACTAGCCATAAATTCATGAGGGGATCTATTAATCGTAGACAATTGTTATAAAAGAGATAAATTATCTTAATTATCTTGAATTTTTTTCAGCAATTTACCACCTAACTCATCCCAAGTTCTTATGCTTCCAATCTCTAAATTTCTATACCGTTTCAAGGCTTTCCCTTTAAAGGATGCAACTACTTGATCTCAAAGCCACATATTCATGAGTAATGTTATTGATTGCACATAGGGCTACAACATATTTGATGTGCTCTATAGGTGTAACCTGATTTTCACTGGTGAATGAAGGCAAGATTTTCATGGTAGTATTATGGATACCATGATAAACTAGAATTACTAATGGGTTGCCATTAGTAAACGTCAAAAAATTCCAAGGTAGTTGAATATCCATTTGAAAAATTGGGATCTTAATAGAGAAATTAATACGTGGTGAAGGAAGATTAGAAAGAGGGTTGTCAAAATCAGGCCTATTATAAGGTAGGTTTTTACCAACTATTCTTCTTCTTGTAGAATTCAAAGGTAAAGAATAAACTGGAAGGAATTCCTCTTATGATGATCTTGTATTAGCTTAGGCATGGAACATGCTACAAAAATGGTTGAATACAACTTTACGGAGTCACCAAATAAATCTTTAAATCTTTAGAATAAATTGTTGCAGCTTGTAGATCCAAAAGTAACTTTTGCTTGCTGTGATTCTACTATAAATTGCTTTAATTTTCTCACAGATCGGATTCGTTGTCCCACCGGGCATTCCAAAAAGTGTTATCTTTCAAAAGTACACCCTAAAGAGATGGATGTAGGTGTTCTAAGCTTGCAAAATGGATATTTCTCTTTCGTAGATATAATGGAAACACCTCAGGTATATGGATATACGTATTATTGAGGTGAGTCTCCTGTATCAAGGTTGGTTCCTTCTTGATGTATCCTAAACTAACTTTCTAGGGTTTGAGGGTAGAAGATGCCTATAAATGGATTTTAAAATGGGGTGATACATAAAAGTTATTTTAGATCTTTGGTGAGTATATGCACAATTGATATGAAAAGGATTCTAGATGCACAAACCAATAGTTTTCAGTAGAATATTAAGGCAAACACTTGATGCATTGAGGGAAAATTTCACAACAATATTGTTTAAGCTACACATGCACACTAATATTCATGCAGAAATTACTAAATTTGCAATAGGGTAGGATGATTAATCAAGGAATTTGAGATTCACAAGAATTAATAAGACATACACAAGACTACAAATAATTGGAAAGGAAAAATATACTTCTCATTCAAGGGGAAAAACTAGCAAACTGCTTCAACACTCCTATGTCCAAAAATCCTCTCTCTTGTGCTTTTCCAATGCACACAATATATAGCAAAAATCATTCATCCCACCCTTCCTAAAAATAGACTAAAATTGTACTCGACCATGCATTCTATGTTAATAAGAATGCTAATACTATGAGGCATTAATAGCTTTTGGTTACAAAAATACCACTTGGTTGAACTACAGTTGATTGTTCTATTTTAATAAAGTAAGGGTGGATAATTTTTCTAATAATAAACCTTTCTTGATGGCAAGTATTCTCCCATTTGCATGCAATTCTATCTTCAACAACTTGATGTGACATCTACAGTTCTGCTCCACTTGCCACCTTGGATGCCCATGAAAAATAATATGTCAGTATGTGAGAGAAATATATTTTTGTTGATTTAACATTTTAAAAAATTCACCCAATGTATGGGGACCACCTTTATGATCATATACAATACACTATCCCTACAAATATAATACTTTTGTTTTGTTGTCAATTCCCATGTAGGGACCACCTTTGATGTGAAAGCTTATCTTGCTCCTAGATTTGACCACCCTTGTTGACATGGCATATTATTATAATTTGAAATAAAGAGAGGGTCACTTTTGAAGTAATGCCACACTAGATACTTGGTCAACTTTTGATTGTCATACTATATCACCGATTGCTTTCAATAATTCTTCACTATATAATCCTTTATCCCTTTACAATGATTTGGCACTGGAAATAAGTTATGATGTTGTCGGCTTTTGGTTTTCTCGTGATATTAAAGTTTTCAAATAATGATTAGTGTTGGCCCCTTTCCATGGTGAATTGACCCATTGTTGAATGACCACTCCTTGGCCTCATTTGATTTAAGTCTTCGGTGGTGAAATAACATCATGAAGGGCATTATTTTCTATGATTATTCTCATTAAAAATGTGAATAAGACCTTAGATAGGTCAATAAAAAAATAATTCATCAATAAAATCCAGTCCCCCTCCAATGTTGAGTTGACCCTTGGCATCGAGTTCGGTGGTAATTATTGCATAATCAATAGGGTTCTGACATGGCTCACTACATGGCACTGTGCATTGGAATTAATATTGTATCTAGACCATCTAATCTTTACCACATAATGCTCCTCTGTTGATTTCACTACACCCTTGGTTAGGGTTTCTGACCTTGCATTTAATATGGTAGATGATTCGAACCATGGTTGGTGAGGTAGTTGGCAGTGGTTAAGATTTTGATCATTGATCTCCACATGGCTTGATCTTGTCCATTCAACCATTAACTCAATCTGGGTTAGGTTTCATTATGTTTAGTTCGATGAGTAAAAGCAACTGACCATGATTAAATTGATTCATTTGTATTTTCATTTTCTGGGCGGAGCCCTAGAAAATTTTTCTTTGCCACCATTGTTTGAAGCTTTTGAGCTTGGTTCCTTCTATGAAATGGTTTTCTAAACTCTTGTGCATTTTTAATTTCATGTGTTTTATTTGTTTAGAGATTCTAAGTGATTATGGGGCTGTCATTGTTTATTATTCTCAAGCTTTGTATTTGGTTCATGCCCATGTGAGAAGTCGCGGTCATCATTTTATGATTCATTCTTGAGATTATTCCTATGAGACTTTGATCTTCTCATGGAGAGTGAATGTGGAGCTCCTTGTATTTCTTATCTTCTGTTTATCCCTTCTTTGTCTGTGATCATGCTATGAGTGATTTTTTCTAGTTTCTGTGTTGGCTGAGAAATGCTGAAGTTGTAAAATGGGTTTTTTGAGCTTTTAGCGCTCTACAATCTGGAAGGAGGGTTTGTTGCTCCAACTCCAACTGGTGAGTTTGTGTTCTATTTTCAAAACTCTATGCAAAACTTGTGAAAATATTTCACAGCTGTTAGAGAATGAATCATTTCCTTTATCTATACCTTGCACTGTTGCATAAACATGTTGATGAGCTTGAATCTTGGAGATTTAGTTTATTCTTATATACTCGCCATTGTTTATGATACTACTCTCTAAAACTATAGATCTGCATATTTTAAGATATGAGTTTTCATGTTCTACCTTGCTAGATCTATCATTTGCAAATATTTTAAAACACAATTCCTGTGGAAATGAAGTTCTTCGATCCTTTTAAACTACGATACCATCTGGGTTTGCATTAATTCTTAAGTTTTCCTTTTCTTGTGTTCTATATTGTTTCATAACATTCCTCACTTACTGTTATTGAGGGATTCATAACTCTGATTTCCTTGTATGAGCTACTAGTTTGAAGATAAAGCTCAGGTTCACTTTGAAAGCTTTCATTTAGTTGTAAATCTACATTTTGGTTACTCATTGAGGATTTCAAAAGTTTTTCTTTTGGGTTTTCTGAACATGGCATTCATTTTTATCCATCATTAAAACTTCAAGAATCTGTGAGATTTTAAAAGCTCTAGCTAAACCTTGTTTGTACTATGAATTGTGTTTTCTCTTAGCTTGGAATCTTGTCTCGTTTATGTTCCTGGACATGTCTTCTTGATATGTAGCCATCAGATGTCTCATTAAAACTTGGTACTCTTGTATTACCTTTTCTGTTGAGTTTGATGAATTCGTCCGAGTAATTCGTTTTACTTATTTTCCTCAATGCTCATAGCTGCACATGCATATATTTTTCTCTATCTTTGATGTCCAAGGACCAATATGTATTGTTGTTTCCATTGTAAGGTTGTTTTCCTTTTTTTAATCTGAAATCTGACACTCAATTCCAAGGAATATGTGTTCTAGTTGTACTTGATATTTACTTGCTCGATCTCGACCGGTCTTCAATGCATAAAGTTTGTAGAACCATATTATAAAATTAAAGTGCAATAAGCCTCTAGTTTTATCTTTCAATGATTTCCTTCTGATGATATGCTTCTGAAAGTAGCACTTTGATATGTATATTTGGTTCCCTTTGCATCATAAGTTTCATTCAATGCTCTTGGTGTAGCTCCTTTGCAACTATAGTTTCTATTGTATTTGATGTTTATTTTCTGATTCTTGACTCCTTCATAATACAACTTTTATTTGTAGTATTGGTTTGTTTGTTCAATTTATTTTCTTAAGATAGAAGTTATGTTCATATGCTAATGTTAAAAACAATTCTATCCATACTTGATTGCTCCATGTCTTTAGATAACAAAACTATTAAAATACTTAAGCGAGTGTACCATACAAGCTCTGAAAGAACATTTTTTTGATAATATAGCTTGAATTTCTCATTGAACCTTGATGTTTTTTGTTGCTACTACTCTTGGAAGCATGGTTATTTAAAAATATATATTTATTTTGAATGGCCATAGATGCATACTTCCAATATGCACTTTGCTAATGATTTTGAACCGGTGACTGTAGTGATCTTTATAATTTGTTTTGTCATTGATATCTAAATTTCTTATAGATGCCCTTTGGTTGACTTCATTATTCAAGATCAATTTGATTCATTGAAATTTCAGTGGCACTACTGTGAGAATGTTTTCTCTAATATTTTTGCAATCTGAGATCACTTGAAAACTGAAATTCCTTCTATTATGTATTTGAAAATATGATGCATACCTCTATTTTTATTGTGATCACCATCTTTAGTTTGGTGCATTCTAAAATTTAGATACCAAAGTGTATTTTCCTTTTAGATAATGTATTTTGTTAAGAACCCTTCTTCCTGCTGTTATATGGCACTGTAACTTGTCTTTCTCTAAGAAAGTGTCCTTCTTTGCAAGATGTTTGTTAATCTGATGAATGATCTTTGCTATATTTATGTACCTTCTTTTCCACCAATCTGTCAATCTTGAAGTTGTAGTTGATTGCTTTGCACTTATACTTTTGGGAATTCCTTTGAAACTAAATAAATCTGCTTGAGTTAAATTCATGAAGACCTATAGCCTGAAATGATCAATTAAATAGCTGCACTTTGATTGGAATGGCTAACTATAAATCATGAAGCTTTATGATATGCCCTCCTGAAATTGTTTCTTGACTCCTTTACTTGTTCTAGAACTATGTAGATCATGTATCAACTTTGCATTTTAAATTTCCTTTGTTTGCATGGCTGTTATGATTTTTAGATCCACTGTGTTGTTTCCTTTACAATCAAAATCTTAATACTGCTTTTCTTGATACTGTAATCCTATAATTTCTGGAAGAAAAAATTGATCCTTTTTAACTCATTCTCTTCTCATCTTACGTTATTATGTATGTGTGCTTATTTGTAGCTTACGTTAATATTCTCCTTTCTAAGAGCTCTTTTCCATATTCAGACAAATTTTTTGTTTATAATCCATTTCTGAGTTGATGTCTGAGCATTATATTGAGCATTATTAAACCTTTCTTGATGAAATTTGGAAAAGAGTACCTGGAAATGTGAATTTTGTCCTTTCTTCCTCAGTTATATTTGACTAAGTTGTAACACTTATTTTCTTTGAGATGGCAATTGTATCCTTCATCTATTGAATTATGGCTTGTTGTTGGAAGATGAATTCTAACTGTTATCTTTGACCATACCATGCATTAACTACTTTTTGTATTACTATTTGATTTATCTACATCTTTCAAGCATGTATTAGTTTGAAATAACATGATGGAAAGATGTAAAATGTCTATTTTACATGGCGAAGCCCTATCAAAATTTTCTCAGATTTCCTTTTCCATTCTATTTCAGCTGTAATCTTGTCTCATTCAGTTAACTTCAGCCTTTAGTTTGAACTGAAATAAATGTACCTTTCTAATTCGAGTTACAGAAAGTATCACTTCTTTCTTCTTGCCTATTTTTGCACATTAAGATAAACTGGTAGGAAAACATTAGGCTTTTTGGCCTCTCTTTTATACCATAGTTTTTTCCTCTTTCATCTCTCTCCTTATTTATGACTAAATAAATCATGTTTGCTGCTAAAGAATAATGTTTAATCAGTTGTGCCTTTGGTGCTCATGTAATTTATACCTCAAATGTTAAGAGATCCACTGCAGGAATTTTGATAGTATGGGAATATGGATTAACCCACGAGCTCAATATAGAAAGTCTTTTCTTTTCTGTTTTCAGGTACAATACCATTTACTAAGGAGCGAGGATGAAGATGAAGCAAAGATGGAGCTTGATATGCATCAACTAAAATGAAAGAAACCCAAGGCAATGATGGGTGATTTTATACTCTTTTACTTTATTTTTCATGCGTATGTACCTTTTAATTTAGTAGTTGTTATTTACTTTTGAGTTACATCCTACGACTTGTGTGGGAACATTTGAAATTCCTTACGAATAAAATATTGAATTTTGAAACCGAGTTGTGTATATATTTCTGCATTTCACCTTTATATATGGATTGAATGATGAATTAAACAACTCAAGTAACATAATTGAATGCATTTAATCATGAAGGAAAGAAATTTAAAATACTGTAACTTTTAACGAACTTTGACTACTCAATTTGTAATTATGATTGTTGTTCCAAGACATTACACTTCATCTATTCTACACTTCATGTCTTCATCAAGATAACACACATGTCCTTCGGGACTTTGTGTTCTTTTGTGAAGATAATCATGAAATTGCAGACTATGTTATATGATATGTTTTGTAACAACACACATAGCTGCAGATTTCATGTAATCATTAATTAATCCAATAGAAACAATATTGAAATGAAAGAAAATCTCCTAGCTTAGGTTCATTTCACCAATGACATCCGTTGTAATAAAGTTTGAGTTGCCCATTTTTGCACAAGTGCAAAAACTTCAACAGATCCTACCACACAAGAACAAGAGATGGTCCTTATCGATATACAACATTTAGAATAAAAGAGGAAATAAGAAGAACATTGCCTAATAGTTTTAAAAAACATGAAACAAATTTGATTCCCGATGAAAAATAAAAGGAGAAAAGGAATGACCGAATAGTAGAAAAAGAACCAAAGGACTAGGTAGGAAAACTAGTTATCTTATGAATTTTTCTCTTTAGTGAACCGTTTTCCAACCTTCTCGAATCCTCCTCTATTAGAAGAAATACTTCCGAGATCATTGATCGGTATGTATATGATTTCTTCAAATAGAAATGGAGGAGGGATACTTTCCGTAGTCATTCTACAAGAATTTTAATCAGCATTAATATTTTCTTGAATAGACCAAAAGGGGATCTATCAGGAGAAGATGGGGGTCTCTCCACCACCTCAATAGTGGGGTATGGAATGAGATTTAAGGGTTCTAAATTACATTGCGACAGGGGGTAACAGATTGGTAAGAATCCACCAAAGGGGGTATTGAAAAAGAATTACGGGTAGGGACAAAAGATGGATCAATTGTTAAATGTAAAAGGAGATAACCCACTGACCAAGTGGGTTTAGCCACATTTTTGCTTTTTAATGCGACCACAATCCACTAAAAATTTTCAAATTTCAAAACACAGTGGCACTGAAGATATAATTTCTCACTGTCTAGTCTTTATGTCCATATTCTATCACCAATCTGTAAATTTATACTCTCAGGGAGATAATGGGAAATATCTAGGTCACAAGAATCCTAGCATAGGTAGTATGCAGTGAAAGGCGGTAGCATTATTAGATTTTTACAAATTATCCCAAATTATTACCATTGGATGTGAGGTAAGAGATATCTCATAGTTGAAGGGGAATTTTTCAAGGGATTGTAAACCAAATGGTTAAGGTATCAAAAGTGTTAATCAATGGGTCAAATACGGGATACTAGGGTTTGGTCATAAGGTTGTGGTGATCACCAAATATCCAATATTTTTCTAAAATGCATTCGGGATCCTCATAATATTCAAAGAAAACAATGAACTAAACTTTAAACCAAGGATAAAGATCAATCTTAGCCTTGACATCGGGACTCCAACTTGTAGTGATCCATTTGTGAAGCTCGGAGAGCTTTGGCCAAAACTTATTAAATCTAGTTATGAGGATGTGCTTACTATATTAATCTTCCAAGTCCTAGACTTTACAATGCACATCAACTTAAAGCTTTAGGGTCAAGATGTCTTTCGTAGGTAGTAAGAAATTTTTACGGGATTCTTCTAACAAGAATTGTAACAAAGGATTTCCCCTAACTACACCCCCACTTTTATATTGAGGGAAGCAGAGCCCTGTCCCATAGAGGAGACAACTTTAGGGATATAACCCTTGCCTTCATTTCCCATTATCTTTTTCCTTGTGCCACCACCAATTTCTCATCCCTCAGACATTTCCAACTACCCCTGTCTTTGGTCGCCTCAGGAGGATATGTGTAGGCTGTCGCTTGCTCCTTCCCTATCCTTAGCAAAGTTAGGTTTTATCCAAACTTGGTCCATCCCTTTGTTTTCTACATCAATAGGCTGATCTTCATCACTGCCCTTGGCACCACAATTGGATCGGTTTGAGCCACCTCCATGCTTGGGTTTCAGACTCGTGGAGGAGGTTGTCGCCTTGAGATGGAACGGTGACAAAGTTAGCATTCAACATGTCTTGTTTAGGGTTTATAGTGATTATACTAGACTAAACATGAACATGTTCACAAAAATAATGAACATGATAACAAGTATATAATTGGAGAGTAAGATCTGATATACTTACTCTGAGTTGAGGTAACTAATTTATTCTCATTTGTAGCTATGGAATTTGTGAAAGAAAAGGATTAGCAACATATAACTACCAAAGTTCTGAACCATGAAAGAATTAGTAGGAACATAATAGAATTAACATCATATATAAATGGAAATGCTATCAATTCCTAGCATGCTGGAACTAAATCTGGTAAGGAGAAAGCTATAAGATAAACAAACTGCGTAATATTTTTCCTATCGGCTGAAATAAAAAGATTAGCAACGATAAATAGAAAGTTATGAGACACTAGATACACGTTTCCGAGTAAATAATATGAATTTTTATTTCTTTTTCCTACAGATATAACAAAGAAGACTCTTTGTAGGGTAAGCTCGGGGTGGAGGATTGGTCAGCATTTTTCCAGATGTCTCTATCTTCTCAAGACAAATATTACCCATGTTTGTGCCCTGGTTTAAATTTTCACGATCCTAGGGAGATACAAATGGTACAGGTGCAAAAATTAGAGAGCTATTTATTTTTCAAAATCCCTTAATAAACATATAAATATATAATTTCAGAAGATTTTTTAAAGACAAAAACATGTGTAAGGGAAAAACTAGTTTATGGTTTTATTCTACACCAAAAAAACATAAGTCTGTAGTCTTTGTGGAAATATTCAGAAATACATTAAGTCATAAGCAAAAAATAGAAACGGATGTTAAAAGATCCACATGAATACATGATATAGAAACCTTTTTGCAAACTCAAAAATCAGTATATGTTGGCGGAAGATAAAATATGCATATAGTGTCTTGGTCTCCATCACATTATTGCACGAGTACAATTTTCACTTGAAGGGGCTGCAAAAATGGAAACAATGTGACAAGTTCAAGTTTCTAAACCCAACGTCCATGATTACTTTGTAAAAGTTTTAATACCCATTACAGTGATTTTAAATCCTTTTCAATAAATCAACAAATATCACAATACTGATAACACACTTTTTTACTAGATGGCGATGAAAAAATGTGTTATCTTCATATTAGTTAGATCCCAAATTGAAACCTTCAATTTCTACACATTCCTTGTGTAAACCCAAAAAATGTGTTGAAGGGATGAGTCCCATGACATTACATGCAATATGCATGCTCGCTGCCTTCACAGATCAGAAGCCTCTCTAGTGCAAACCATTTTGACGAATCTGAAACCATTGAATTTCGGTTATGGTTTTCGCATTGTTAGGGATAGAAATGTGATCAACAGATCAAATTAAACCATACTTGAATGACCTCCCCGAAAATCTTCTATTTTGTCGATTCTTTTGTCATTTGTCACCCACTTACTTCTTATTTATTATTTGTAAAGGTTTACATCGTCAATCAACAGTCTCAAAGTATTCATACTTCAACAAATTTTCTACTCACCTCCATGTGGTCAATCCACCTGGTAAGTGTCTGTCATAAACTAGGGGAATGGAGCAGATGAGCGCGAATAGCCCAATGACTATGAGTAGTTATGTGAAATAAAGTACCAATATTTGTTTGAATTAAAGTTAGCACATGTCACTTTTAAACTTAAAAGTTAAATAAAAACTAGCCAATAAAGTAAGTCACATCAATAAACTAACCAATGAAATTGTGACACATTGACAACCCATAAAAGGTGATTTTAATCTCAAGTAATGGGTTACCTTAAATTCATTTGTTTTCAAAAGTACTTATTTTAAATCCCTTAAAAATATATTCTCCACATAATTTAAATGTGTAAAAGAAAATGTGCATAATAAAAAATCATTGTCTATTAAAGGGTTTTTATTTTTAAATTTATGATTGGGAGGTGGCTCTAACAACCTCTTACATTAGGATTCACAATAACTGGCTCATTTACCCTAGCCAAAATCTACTCTACGAAAAAATCCTTTCACCGTAAAAATACCGAAAACACCTTAAGTGTATAATTCGGACCATCTCTTGTCTCATATCTTCCTAATACTAAAATAACACAATACTAAGAATTATACAATATTTTGGGTCATCTCTCCTTTCATTAACTGATTGAAACCTCCAATCTCATAGATCATTGATCTTTGATAATAAGCCACCATGTGTTTATGCAGAACCATTATATACATTTAGAGTGCTCTTGTTTGAAGATCTAAGCTTATAAAATGTCATGTCTAAGAAATTCAACGGTTTTAATTCGTAATGTCCACAATTAACACATGCAAATAAAACACTAAATATTATTTGAATTTATTTTTTTCACTTACATTGTAGTACACTTGACATTATGGGAGATCATGTGGTAAAATACACAACACATGATATGTTTGCATGACATTAACCCACATAAGTAACACAAAAACACACGATGCACAACAAGTCACTTTTTTCCCCAAATAAAAAGGCACAACATAATGATCCAACTACAATACTAACTTATAAATAGCGTCTTCCCATAATACAATATTTATAGGATTTAACATTTATTAAAATCACCTTTCAAAACTTAACTTAATATCTAGAAGGGTTCAATATATGTGCATCATACAATACTTTTCCTTTTTCCATATTCCCTCTATATTGATTAACATTTGACTTATGGTGTATCTCGTTGAATAAAGATCACCTACTTTATTTAAATTACTTGTTTAATTCACTCGTTAGTTAATGAGATATGTATTTACACACAAGGGTATTAGGTATTATCTCTAGGATCCACTCCTAAGACTATGCATCTTGACCTTAAATCCTACCTCCATTAAACAATGGGACAAGTGTAAGTTGAAAAGATAAGAAGTTCACATATTGCTTTTGTGTGTTTAAGGATTTAGGGTCTAGTTTCATCCATTCATTTATAAATTGATAATTGAGTTAGTACACAATAAGCATTATAGGGGTTTTGATATTCATCCATAGGAATAGGATTTAATCACATTACAAGGAAGGTCATGTTTCACTTTCCTATGGAAGAACATCCCACGATGACATTTCCCAAGGCCAAACATCAATTATAAGTTTACTATAGTTATGCCCCAACAATTAGTTAGGGATTTGAAGGCTATAAACATAGAAACACACTTCCTTATTTTTGTTCCTCGAATAGGTTTCTTGAGTATCATCCTATGCATCACATAAGAGGCTTTTCCCAACTTAGGTTCATATGCCTTCCTAATGACTTGTGTAACCATTTTGCAAATGAGCTATCTGTATCCTTATGAGACTAGTAGTCCTTATCCTTAGAGATATATCTATAAGGACAAGATCACATAGTTCCACATCATACATCTATTACTTAGTAGGACTAGGGGAGAGAAAGATGGAGCATGTCATCACTAAAATTGGTAAGGATCACATTAGGGATTTGTTATCCAATTTTTCACTCGAGAAAAATTAGAGAAGAATGACCTTGCACACACACAAAAATGGAGGGATTGATTCGGTCATGAGATCTTGCATTTTGAGGATGGTGAATAGGTTGAGAAAGAATAAGAACATTGAAAGGAACTCAAGAAATGAACAAAATATGAAAATTACAAATTTTGGATTTAGAGGTGGATTTGTTTAGAGGTAGGCTATGGTAAAATTAGGTACCTTTGGGTGGTAATAGAAAAAAAAACCACAAAGTCCAAATTTTAGATTTCAAGATTTTGCAGGTTCGAGAGGTTTCGGTGAGTGTAGGAAGGTGAATAACGAAAAATCCCCAAAATCCCAAAAGTATGAAAATCGAAGTCTAAATTTTGGACTTGAGATTTCATAAGTTCAGAGTTAGAAGCGAGTTAGAAAATTCTGAAGTCTCAAAACACCTGAACCCCAAAGTCCTAAAAACTCAAACCCCAAAGTCTAAAAAACCCTAACCATGAAATCTTAAATAATCAAACCCCAAAAATCTTGAAACGCTAGAAAATGCAAAGGTCTAAAACCCAAAGTTAAAATTTTAGACTTCAGGGTTTCAACATTTTAGAAACTTTAACCCCTAGTTTGAAAAACTCATAATTTGGAATTCTGAAACCTGATGTCTAAATTTTTACTTGGGGTTCGAGTTTCAATGGTTTCATGTGCCTAGTTGGATGAACAATATCATCAACGTCTAAATTCAAAATGCCTGAAAGTCTAAAATTTCAGATTTCGTAGGTTACGATGCATTTCAGACTCAAAAGAAATAGAGCCAACCACCTATGTTTAATGCGAATGGTACGAAATCTTCATATGGCCATAAATTTTGACTAGGATATCATATTTGTGGAAGACAACACTTCTTGGAAAACTCTCAGGACTTAAAAATAAATAAATATAGTCTACCATTTTAGAGGGTGTTTCCCAATTTATCACCTACCCAAATGATGAGTTATGGGCTTCTTTTCTTGGCTAATGAGGCAAAGTACATGGAAGTATGGGTTTTGCGGTGGCACCCATCATTGTTGAAAAATATCTTAATGCATTTTTGGGTGGTTGAAGTAAGATTTTGAATTCCTCTCTGCTTTCTATCATTCTTCCTATATATCATTTGGAGGAGCATTGTTCTAATGTTAGATGATTTTACTTTACACCCTCCATTTTTCTCTTGTTTGTAAGTGAATTTTGGAGTTCAAACCTCTCATTCCAGATATAATGCAAGTTTGTGCCTCTTGGCCATTGTAATGCACTTTATCAAATATGTGGAGAAATAATATAAGTTTGTGGATAAATTTCAACCCTCTCTTATGTTCATTTCTCTCTTCTAATATCTCATTACAATCTTGGTTATATGTGCATGTTTAATGGTTTGTGCTTAATGGCTAGTGGATTCTCATCGAGTAGATTTATATGTGGTGTATTTTCATCCTACTTAATCTAATAGTGGTTTCCATGTCCATGAAAATAAGGTGTTCAACATTCCTTTTGGTGCATCACCTTTATTAGTTTAGGTTTCATGTCTTGTAATATTCTTAACCTTGTATCCATGGCTAGTTAGAGTAGATTTTAGAGTAGATCCTCTACAATTTGGATGTGTGCATCAGAATAGAGGAATAAGAAGATTCCCTTCATCCAAAGGTTTATCCCGATTGCAAAGTCCCACACTTTGGGATAACTCCATGTTTGACAAATCACACTAACTACCTCAACAATTCACTTGTGAGCATTCAGGGGTGATGTGATTTGACCATAACGAGTTTACACCACATGGATACCTTTTCTCACCACAATATGGTTTAAGTATGCTATGAAAATGACCTATATTTCACCTTTCTCCAAGCATATCATCTAGTGGTTATGTTTTCACCAACTAGTCAAAATTAAAAAATTTGTTATGTTTCACAAGGATCTTCTAGTATTGAACCATAGAAACCCAATGATAAAATAAATTATATATTGAGCTTATTTATGATCATAACTCTTAAGGTGAATTCAAATATTAGTTGGTAGTCATCACCACTCAACATGTGTGTCAATCCAACAGGGTTCTACATTCTCTTTGATGTTGGTTTCCTATGAAGCACTACCCTAGGAGAACACATTATCCTGACTGCACACCCAAAAATTAATCATATGAGGGGACAACATACACCATGAAAAGGTATAACTATGTCATTCTAATTTTCAGGTTTATGAAAATGTTCCTAAGCATGCAGGATAGGATGGAAATATAAACTTGGGATCTTATCTACTTAACTAGAAGGTGTCATCAAGTGTAAAGGTTAATTTTTATTCTAAGGCTTTAGTTTTCTTTTCTACGAAGGATCACATAAAAATGGTAGTTATACATAATGTTTATACTAGGGTGGATTGTTTAGTTTCAATCTATTTACTACATTTAAATGTAAGAAACAAAACACGTCAATTATTTAATCATCAATTACACACTAGAACTATACTATAATATATTAAATTCAATTTCATTTAAAATATATATATCCAAATATTACAATACAAAACTTGGGATCAAAATAACACCCATGTTGGGATGAACATTTTTTGTAAACGCTAACATCACTAATAAACCTTTTGATACATTGTAAAAATTTGAAATATCATGTACAATATCACTTAACATATATATCGCACCTATTTTTCTTTAACCATACGTAAATTTGAATCAAAAGACCCTATAGTTAAAGGCACATTTCCCAAAGCATACTTAAAACTAGCATCTCACACATATTACAATATTTCAATAATAAAATTTATTATAACATAGCAATATATTTGTTTACGTACATAAATTAAAATGATACACAATGAATTACAACCACGCCAATTCTCCATGTTACTTGCATCCTACAAAACCATATAAGCATGAAATTAGTGATAAATTGTTGGTATGACATCCACGTAAATCTAACATAATCAAAAAATTTAGTTTTCCCATTTACATAATAATTATAATAATTTGCATTTGAAAGGAAGGGTTTAGAGACATATATTTATTTCACTTCATTTCACAACTAAGGAGAGAGAAAGAGATAGGGAAGAGAGAGAAACACTATTTTTCCAAAAGTCAAATTTCACGTGTCAAACCACAAGGTAGAGTTTTACTAGTTATTTATATGTTTCAATAAGTTTCAGTATGGTCTGCTAAACTGATCGGTGTCCTACAAATTTCCTTGTACATTTTCCTACTAGCTACGAGGACACCCATTTTGGCTCGGAGAGGCTAAGAAATAGCATTCAAAAGATGCCTTATGTTGGGTGATGCAAAATGGATAGATTCCTACATGTCCTATTTATTGGGAATTTAAAGGAATTGATAGAATTCAAAAATGGCTAAGGTTTTTTAATTGGTGGATAGGCATACATAGCCATCGGTCGTAGTTCAGTCAGTTTGACCTAGTAAAAGCAGTGTGACGCGAGGCCTACATAATGCCCTTACCAAACTATCTAGAAGAGTTTTTTCCCAAAATAGAAGGTTACAACCAATTGTATGGTAAAAATACTAGAGGTTTGTGAATATGGACAAGCATTACGTTGATTAGGGCTCAAACCGCAAGATGAAACGAAATGTAACTTTTTAGTTATAACATCTTCCTAAAGTCGAAATGGGGTAAGAGGGCTCCTAGAGGAGTTGCGAAGAGAGACCAAACATTAGATTGGGGTCAATATAAATCTTGATGTGACTCTCCTCATAACAAGGAGCACCTAATATATGCATGACAACCCTTTTCCGAGGTTTTGGCGATGGTTTTTTGAGTCTCTAAAAATCATGGTTTACTTTTTTTTTGCAAGGAAATGATCAACATCTTTACAAGGAACTCAACCTCAACTTGTCAATAAAAAGGGTGTTGTATTAATCTAGTTTTTCCTTGAAGTATTTAAAATCATCTTAAAAGAGGGTTTAAGTCCATGGTTGGCTACCAAGAGATATTGGATTGTGCTAATTATGATTTTACATTTTATTGTTTTACAAACAACTTTTTTAAAATAATCAAATGTATGATAATCTTATGTTTTAAAATTTTATTTCATTATAAATGGTAAACTAAAATATGATAATTATGATAAATGAGGAGAGATGAAACATGCCTAGAAATACTAGCATCTGTAAACGAAATAGTCATCGGTGGGTTTATACTATTGATCGATTGAGTCCACCACATGTTATTACATTTTTCCAATTAATTTACATGCGACCCCGAGCTATATTGAATGCACATATGTAATAATTTGACCATATGAACATATAGCTTTACTTTCCTCTTCATTCACATACCTTGAGAAAATGGTGAAACACTAATCCACTACCTCTGTAAAAAATTTCAATGCAAAATGATTTAAAAATCAATAGCATTGCAAGGCCAAACCAATCAAATATTATTACTAACCATTTTGCAACCCACTAGATAAAATTTCTTCTTCCTTGAATTAGTAGGTTGTCTTGGTATTTACAATGCAGTCAATGTTTGATATTCTTAAAATCCATGAGCCGCCACAATTAGAAGAGGGGGTAGAAATTACATTTGTGTATATTACACTCCAAGTGGTAAATTGTACTTGTCAATAAATTGGTAAAAAAAATTGATCTATGTTGAATGGAATTATAGAAGAGTTTTCTTAAAAACGGTTTAAAAAGTTACCATGGATCCCATTATTTCTCCTTGTAGGAGACATCCATATAAGACACTCTCTATAGTTCACACCTTGAGTTTTTACACTAGAACTACTACCATAGCTGTAATAGAAATGATAGAGGCATTCATTTTGATATGAAATGAACAATAAGAAGACTTTTCCAAGCCGGGATCTCAAATGTTAATAACACACCACATTAAATTTTCAAAATAGAAGAGCTAAAATACCATTTATAGAAATACATCATAACCCATTATGCTCAATATATTACAATAAAATGACTTGAATTACTCAATAAAAATATGTACATATAGGAGGAGGGAAGTGCAACTACTACCTAAATCAGTAGTCTAAAACTCCCACTAAGCGATATTGGTGTTAAGTTAACTCTAGAGGACTAGAAAGCTAACTACCTATAACTTAGAAACTAACTCAACATAACTAGTACACCTAAGTAAGCTAACCCAACAGGTGTATGGAGAACAAAAGTGTATGAATTATCCTAATAAATAAATAAAAGGATAAATATTAACCTACTCTAACACCCTCTCATAAACATATATTAGGTTGGTGAAAAATAAGGTGGGTCTTCATGAACAAGACTTGATGAGGTACCCATGTACAACAAGCTGGGAAAATTAGAGACCACAAGGTAATAAAAATTAGAGAGAGAAAAAACTCACATGCAAGATATCCTAAGAATCTCATCTCCAAAAACACATACAATCTTGAAGGAGTTTTGTGTGCACCGTGGTCCGAATCCAATGCTCGATAATAGAACTCAAAAACAATCGACACTAGGCTTCCCGAGAATAGCTCCATGCAAGGAGGCTATCAATGGAGTAATGTCGAAAGTGTAAAAAAACACCAAACATAATTTGATGATCAACTATAAATAGGTGTGCCACGATCCAAGAACAATAAACAAGGACACGAGATCAAAATAAATAGGAGTGTCATGATCCAAGAAAATCCAAGGTAAAAAGGCAAGGAAATGAAACCCAAAGAATCGGTATCAACACCACACCCTCCTATGTTGTTGAAGGGGTAGTGTTGGTATCTGAATTTATTCTCCTTGGAAACCGAAAGCAGAGTAGCACAAATTTAAGAAGATGTATCTCAAAGATAGATGAATCATAAGTCATTTTGTAGCTAGGGAAGGGATTCAATTTGGTGGTTGTCACTTAGGTGGTGGGGAAATAAATAACACCATATAAGAGGATTTGATCTATCCTCACAGCTTTAGGTCATGGATTTTGACCGGGGTGAGAGGACCCGTTTTATAACCTCTGTCGGTGAAGGATATGAAGATATCCTTATTTTCACAATTTGGAAGGGAACCTTGAGAAAATATGATCAATAAAACACAATTTAACTCTCACAAGTTGCCACTTCTAAAGAATGGGGATATTTTATGAGCAAGGTTCGGAGTTACCAAAGACACATAAAACCTACTTACTACTGTATATTTTTGTAGTAGAGATTGTTCATTTGTGGTTACATATCACAAACAGGAGTACTTCAGGTAGGATTCATGGTTATTCAAAAAATTTGGTGGGGATTAAGCAAGATGAAGTTGATTTCACTAGATCTTTGAGAATTTTACAAAAATTGGAAGACTAACAGATAGAATGCTTCAAAATACCCAAAATATTCCTTCAACCAGAAGGTGTGCATCAATGGAGCCCTAGATCTGCATGGTTTCACACAATATTTGAGAATTCAACACAAAGGCTCGAGCTAAAGACTCAATTAAACATTAAAGACCCCTAGTTCCTCACACCTAAGATACACTCAAAGGCTTACATACAATCTTTATCAACAAAATGATAGTAAAGTGATTTTAAATTTTCTATCTCATTATAAGATGAAGGCTCTTCTCGTAATGAAATTGTAAATGCCACTAAACTATCATAGGGACGAGATCCTATGTGATTTGGATGGATTTTAACATAAGATTGTAACAAAAACATCATAACCATTTGAATATATTTTGAAATAAAAGTAGACATAATTTTTCCAAAGATCAACACAAACTAATTCTAGATCTATAAGATTTAATAGTAGGGGAAGTTTCTTGAACAGTCTCAGAGCTTGTCAATGGCTGTACACTCACAACCATCTTGACATGATCAAATTTAAAACACAAGAGATTAACAGGTTTCTCATATGGTCTCTCAGGAAGATGGGATTTCTCAAATTTTCTCATAAGAATTAACCCCCAACCTTTTGCAAGAGTATCCTCATTGCATTTATATAATTCAATCGCTCACTCATCCCAAATTTCCCCCCTAAAAAGAAGAATATTCGAGGAATCCTTTTCTTGTTACCAATTTATCTTAGAAAGTGATGTTTAAAAAATTTACACCCAAAGCTGCCAAGTGGAAAAATCATGAATTGATCACATTTATCAGACCTTAACCATGACTAGGATGCCACGCCATAGCCTTTTGATAGTACTTCTAATCATTATTTTATTCTTTCATGCAATAAATCCCTATTTCAATCATTTTTACGTGGCTTTGTATAGCTGGATCTAACAAGAAATCCTTTTCATCCTTAAAGAAACACCTTGAGAAATGAGTGCCCTTGTATGGATTCCTACATTCATGCCTCTTAGGAATGAATGCCTGTGCATGGATTGTTCCACATAACTTTGCTTCGAGTCCAAGTTGGCCAAGTGAAAACATAAATGAGCGAAGCCTCGACATGTTTCCTTGGTGAAACTGCAAAGGTGAAGTACAGAGGCAAGTTACCAAACAAGCGTGGTCCTTCTACATGACCTGGGCCTAAGAAAATTTCCTTTTGGCCCTTAAAAATTTCTAGGTACAAAAAGGAGCTAGTGGAGGCCTCCACGTGTCTCTTTGGTGCACTTTTGATATTTTTCCAAAAATTAGAGACCCTAAACAAGCACGGGATCACCATGTGTCTCAGTTCGGAAAAGTTGTTGAAAGAGTTTAAGGATGAATATAAGGCACCACATGCTTAGGGTCTAAGAAATTTTCATTGGCCATTGAAAAAATCTAAGTATGGGCAGGATATAGTGGAAGCCTCCACGTGTCCCTTCAGCACTTCTTCGAAAGTAAAGTACAAGTTCAGTCCCAAAATAGGCGCGGGCCCTCCAAAATAGGGTCGTGTTTAAGTATAAAGACAAGCCAGAGGAATCCTCCATGTGTCTCCTTGGTGCAACTGCTAAGGTAGGACTCCAGAGGTGGATCCTCAAATGAGTGTTGGCCCTCCACATGTCCAAGATTTGAGTTGAAGTGGGCCTTAGAGTTTCAAAATGCCCGGTGCCTTACTTTCTAAATTTTGATGTGGGCTTGGAGAGTTTCAGGTTATTTCATGACTTTCTCCCTCATAAAAAGAGGCAAAAAACTTCAAAATGTTCCGCCGACCCGCTTCCCTGCTTGTAACTTGAAAAACGGCCAAGTGTCCTCCTTCGGGGTCAAAGTAATAATTTTTCCCTGTCACTTCATATTTGTTGAATAACTAATTAGATGTTATCGGTGCCACGGGGCTAATTTGGTATTTTTTATAAATGTGACCTAAGTGAAAAATTTCATCAAAAAGACCCATCAGGCCGCATCCAATCACAAAGGACAACATTTCCATAGATATTGGGACAAAAATTGACAGGGAAAACATGACTGTGGAAAAACATTTAAGGAAGGGAAAACCTGAATTCACGCCCAAATTACAACTTCTTCCTCATGGACAAAGAAATGGATAACAATATCTGGACTCATTGTGATCCTCGACCAAAGGAAAGGATAGACCATGGCAACCAAATTATGGAAAATCTTTCACGTATCAACATAGGAAGATAGAGAAAACTTCAATCCATGTGGACCGAGATGTTTTTGAAAGAACATGCTGAGATTAAATTGAGCACCAATATCGACTCGACTGGGGATGGGCACTTCTTGTGATCGCAACAAGAAAAATAGACCATGTGCCAAAATTACATTGGGCAATGGATTCAAAGAACAAGCTTGTAGAAAAAAAGATAATAACCAATTCCCCAAGGAAGAAATGAGAAACAACCAAATAATTGTCACTAAGGACCAGGACAAACCAAAAAAGAAAAGACATGAAAGTAGAACAAAACCAAAAGACTATACACTATACAATGGTGCGTGCCTTGATTCTAAGAAATCAGTCAAGGAAATTTTTTTAGTACCTACCATTAACAAGAAACTCAAGCAATTCCCCATTTATTTATTTTAGGAAAAATGTGGGCTATCTAATCCGAAGGTCAATAGAATAAGGGCCCATCCATAATGCATCAAACTTTCCATGCTTTCCCTTATCTTCATGTCTACTATCCCATAGTAGCACCAAATCTCCCACACTGAAATCTCTTGGATTCACCTTTTTATCAAATAGCTTCTTCAATTTCTCCCTAAAATTTACCTTTCTTCAAGGTGGGATTATCTTCTCTTCTCATCCAATTCCACAATTTGATTTATACGAGCATCATAGGAATTGACCTCCTGGTCCTCTAATTGTTGGAAAAATTGGTAAGAAGATAATTACATATGTAGGGGAAGTAGGGCTTGAGTTCCATATACCAATTCAAATGGAATTTTCTAGTATCCCTTTTAACAGTGATTCTATCATCCCAAACAGAAAATTTCAATTGCTCACCCCACTTTCGTTTGTTTAACTCCAAGGTTCTCCTGATTATCTTCAACAGATTCTTATTACTTGATTCTGCTTTTCCATTGCCTTGGGGATTATAATTGGAAGCATATGATAAATTGATCCCATATTCTTGACACATAGCCACCAAAGGTTTAGTTCAAAATATCATGGCATTATTAGCAACTATTTTGGTAGGTACTCCAAATCTGCAAATGATATAATTCAAAATGAAATCGATGAAAATTTGGTGGGTTTCCTTCTTGGTGGGGATTTCCTCCACCCACTTGGTGAAGTAATCTATGGCCACTAATATCCATTTATGTCCTACACTTGAAGGATTAGAAATCTACCCAATCAATTCATTCCCCCATTGATTAAAAGGAGCTTCATATGATATAGGCTACAACGGGAGGGATCTTGAAGCTTTTAATCTGCCTAAAAAAGGGTGATAACTCTCACACTTCCTAACCAACAAAGTTTTATCTTTAAAAAGAGTTGGCCACCAGTAACCATCCCTTATTATCTTATGGGTTGTTACCATCCATACAAAATTCCCCCACAAACTACTTCATGGAAATCATCAATTATTTTTGGTGCTTCATCTTGATGACACATCTCAAAAGAAATCCTTCAAGTTCCTTCCAAGATAACCCATAATCAATGATGATTTATTTCTAGGAGGCTAATGAAGTGGTCTTTTTATTCTTACTTAAATACTCAGGGAGCCTTTGTAGATGTTTGAGATAAAAATAATATCCTTGTACTATTCGAGAATTTGTCAATTCTTGAGGATATTCAACCTTTCTTCTTCAACTTCATTTACCTCAATTGTTTGTATATTTCTCTCTACCATAAGCTTTGGTAGGCCCAGACCTCTAAAAAAATTTGGTTTGGATATCCATGTCATATTCTTGCAAATTTTTTACCCATTGGCATCTTTTGCTTGAAATTTCCATATCTTATAGGATATCCTTAACCATGGTATGGGGAACATAAGTAATGACTTTAGAACTCAAAATATAGGTCCTGAATATTTTTTGTCTCTGACCAATGAAAAATCATGTTTCTCCATGATATTATGCTTTAGTTCTTCCCCTTGGAGTGATTTACTAAAGAAAGCAATTTTCCTTTCAGCTCCTTCATCGTCCTTTTTTAACAGGACAGATGCAATGGTATTATCTGAAGCAAAGGAAAACTTTTGGAAAGCCTTATTATAATTAGGGGCTACTAAAACATGGGCATTATTCAATGATTACTTAACCCTAGTAAAGGATTGAATAAATATTTTTTCCCATTTGATAATCTGATCCTTCTTCAACATATTAGTGATTGGGATAGTCAATTCAACAAAGTTGGAAATAAACCTCCTAATAAAATTTATCTACCCAAAAAAGGATTGAATTCCCTTTTTAGTTCTTGGAATAGGAAATTTTCTAATGGATTCCACTCTCTCAGGATCAATCATGACTCCTTTTAACACAATGTGTCCAAGAAGCCTTACCTTTTGAACCCCAAAATGACATTTCTTAGGGTTCGATGAGAAACCATATTCCTTGCATCTTATCAACATATTTTCTAAATGTTTCATGTGGTAACTTCTCTTCATAGAGAAAACTGTCACATCATCTTGATACACAACAATGAAGTCATTTATATATCATGAGAATTTTACATCCATTGATATTTGAAAAATAGCTCCAGCATTCATCAAGCCAAATGACATCCTTACGTACACATAAGTACCTCATGAGGTAGTGAAAGTAGTTTTTATTCTTTCTTGTTGCTTCACAACTATCTAGTTACACCTAGAAAAACCATCCAAGGTGGATAAAAATTCTAAACTTGTAACTAATTCCAACATGTTATTCATATTTAGCAAGGATAATTATCCTTGTTTGATGCCTTATTAAAGTTTCTAAAGTCCACACACAACCTTACGTCTCCATTATTTTTTCCGACAGTACGGGTTTGTTACCCATGAGGAGTACCTTTGTACATCTGTATAATTTCTCCATCCCTTACCTTTTTCAATTCTTATTTGAGGAAAGGAGGGGATTTATTGGTCTTTGTCTTTTCCTAAATGGCTTGGCATTAGCTTCAGGGTATTTCATGTTGGAAAATGTCTTCCCTATATGATTTCAATTCTGAATATGAACAAGCTAGGTAGTCCTATTACTTTTTGAGTAATTGGACATATGACTTCTTTTCTTCTTTGTTCAAGTTGTTGCCTAGCCATATTCTCCTAGGTTTATCCTTTGTTCTAGGTTATATTATTCAACATCTCTCGAGGCTGACATGTGTCTGTTGATAATGCAACTAGCATTATCAAAATTTGATTCTAGTGCAACCAACCCTCTGGGAATAGTATTAGTTTTCAACTGAATAATTTCCTTACAAAATAAAGTCTCCTTTCCTTCAGCTTCACAAACCATTGGTTCCTAGTCTACACTTTGATTGGAAAATTCTCCTTTATTTTGTAAAAACCTTTGGACCTAAGCATCATCTTCAAATACCTGCTAGTGCTTGATATTATCAGTACATATAGTCTGGGTAATATTTCAACATCATATTCACAATAGGGAGACATTGTATAATTTTCAAACTTTGATCCCAATACTGCCAATTTGTCTGCTATAGTATTATAGCTCCTATCATGATGTATTATATTGAAAGAGTCAAACATTTCAATGAAGTCCCAAACTACATGCCTATATTGTCTCATTCTTTGATTCTTTATAGCATACAACTTTCTGACTTGTTTGACTATCAACTTTGAATCTCCTTTAACAAAAATTTCTCTAATACCATATTTCCATGCAATCCTTAGACCCAAGAGCAAGTGCTTCATACTCAAGCAATGTTGTTTGTGCACTCAAAATTGAGTTTAAAAGAAAAATTAAACTCCTCTTGGCTTGGAGATATCAAGACAATACCAACACCATTACCAAATCTAGAACAAGCCCCATCAAATATCAGGGTCCAAGGAAAACCAACCTACTCAGGAGACTTGCACTTATCAATTTTATTCTCCCTAAAATCAGCATAGGCCACGAGTTACCGACATTGACATTTGTGTATAATACTTCATAAGAAGTATTGTTGGGGTCCTCAATGAGATGTAAAATTTTATTCTCACCATATAACTTCATAAGGCTGCCATCAATTGGTATGGTGACATAAGACATGTCCATTTGCACACTTCTAGCCACACTAGCTTCCCACTTTCTAGATAATAGCATTCCCGACTTAGTAGGAAAATCCACAATCACTATATTCAAGGTTAATTATTTCCTGGATATGATGCCAATTGCACTACTAAACCCTTGACACATCCAAATACTAGAACCTATCTTGAATCCATAGAAGTACATTACCCATAAGTTTCTATTACTTTGATATTCAACTCATTCATGACCTCAAGAGGAATTATATTCCATGAGGTTCTGAATCAAGTATGTAGTTATGTATCAACCTATCTTTAATAATCAGAGTAGTGAAAAACATATCCACATTCAGTTAAGACTCAACCATAGGAGTTCCTAAATAAACTTGAGGTGGTTCACCTACTTCCTCCAATGCTTATGGTTTTTCTAATTTAGGAATGGTAGGAGGAACCTCTACATTGTTTACATTTTTACCATAGGAGACCTTTTCTTCCTTAAGTCCCAAATACTCAAATTCCTTATTCTTATGCTCAAGGATTCTAAGAAATTCAAAAATAGGAACAAATATGACTCAATATTTAGGCTATGTCACAAGGAACATACTTGGGCAGAGGCAATATTAGGAGGAAGGTTTACAACCTTTTTTTATGGCATGGGATATTTCAAAGTCTAAGCATGGGGAGGAACATAAGTTTTATTAGGGGTGACAAATCCTTTGCGAGATGCATAATTTTTAGGGGTTTCTTAGAGATATTGGTAATTAGTAGGATTTTGGTTTAGCATTAGGCCCTACCCCTTTGGAAACTTTACTCTTGGTATTGTATTCCTCTTCTTGGGAAACAAATGCATTCATTAACAACTATTTGTCCTCTTATGAAGGAATTCCTCCATCATAATTTTTAATCATTGATTCCCTTAAGTACTGAATATCATTATTAGGAAACTCAAAATCTTACACCATATCAATTTAAAAAGTATGAGTGGGAGGAAGAGGTAGTACCCTTTAAATGCAATCGTCAAAGTTAGTAGCAGTTCTAGCACTTATCAGCTCAGTTGAGGTTTCTCCCAACTGTGAACTTGTAGAGAAATCCATCATTCATGCATCATCATTAGTCTCATCATGATCAGCTTCCTCAACTTCTTTGTCTTCATTGCATGAGGAATGGGGCAGGAAACATCTATTACACCACTCCATATTATGGACCTCTTCCACAGTAGCAACTCTCGTAGCTAAAGGATCAGGAACCAATCTATTTTCTAGGGGTTAGAACTATCTATTTCCTAATCCCACGGGCCCTTTACCCCTTTCATCTGATCTATGATCACCTCTGGGATTATTTGTAAATATGTCTTAACCTTGTGGCTTGTGCTAACCTTTGGAACCTTTTCCAATCCTATTCTCTGCTCTTCTAGTTTATAGGAAATTTCCTTAACAACTCTAGCAAATGTTTTTACAACTTCTTCTAGATCCAAAAACTTACTTGGGTGAGGCATTTCGGATCGATCATCTTGATACCTTCCATCTTAGGTGTCTTACCAGCTACTTTGATATTTTTTCAATATGCAAATCCATGGAGAAGGCTCGCCTCAATGTTCCCGGATTTTTGTCCCTTAAATAAATGGAAGCCTTTTTGTCAAAAGCATAAGAATATTTTATTAGATAGGAAACATCACTTGGCCTCAAGATTACAAGTAGCCTATTCAAGGTCTTATTGAACCTACTATTGAAGTCATGAACATATCCATTATGATTATTTTTAATATTTTCAAATTGATAAAAGAAACCTAGGATCTGTTTTATCCCCATACTTTGTAATATAAAAGAAATTTTCATTTATGTCCATAAATCTATTAAGTTATCTTGTAAAGACTTATACCAGTCCCATGCATCCTCCTCAAGAGTATGAATAAACAATTTTATATACATATCCTCAAATTCAATCTCAAATTCTTCCATCATATTGACAAAAAAATTTAAATGTTGATCGCAAAGTGATATCATTATTCCATTGAAATTTAGGCAGTCTATATCTAACATCGTGTGGCACTACATTTGGATAATTAGGCATACCTCTAAAATCTATACGACCAAAAGTATTTAAAACAAATGGAGCTCTTGGCGGGCGTTGGGCCATATTATTTTGGGGGTGATCTTACGAAGAAACATAATGATGAGGAATAAGGGGTACTTGGAACACATGATTATAGTTTTCAAAATGAATGTCCTCTAAAGACTTTGTTTCATGTAAAACCCTATTAACTTTGGAAAATATAGGGACAGAATAAGAAGCACACTTATCGACACAAATGACAAGACCTCTCAGTTGGAGATTTCAATTCTATATAAACATTACCTAATTAAGAATCACTTGAAGAATAATGGTAATCCTCAACCACAGGTTGATCCATTTCCACAATTGATAAATATTTTCTCTATTCTTGATTTCAAACTATTTTCTAGACTCTTTTTCCTTCCGAATGTTCTGGAAACAACTTTTAAGTAGGGTCCTTAGTGAAGAAACATCTTCTTCCTTCCAAATTTGCAAATATTAGTGATAGATTACCTTAAAATAGGTTAAGGCACTAGTATTTATAAAAATTGAAAACAACATGGAGTCGCCACCAAGGAATTTCACCTTAGTTATGCAAATGCACTATAAATGACTTGTCAAATATCTATCAAGACCTAATTCTGCAACGCTTAGTAGATCGACCTTCCTCTACTAGTATTTATCATCGATGATATAAATTTAGTGTAATGACCACTAGAAACTACAAATATTACGCATAGAACTTGTCACTTCCCACAATTCTTACAAATCTAAACACGGGATGATGTTTAAACAACGTATTTACACTTAGATCATTTAATAAACTTTACTAGGGACAAATGTAAGAATGCCTTTGAAGATCCCCAGTAATGGTGCTAGAATGGTGTTGGTATCCAAATTGATTATCCCTTAGAATATGATAAGCATCGAAGATTTAACAAGATACTCAGAGACAGACGAATCATAAGTCATTTTATAGTTGGGAAAGGGATTCGGATTGACTTTTGTCACTCGGGTGGTGGAGAAATGGATACCACCATTTAATCGCATTTGATCTATCCTCATAGCTTTAGGTTGTGCCTTTTGACCAGTGTGAGAGGACCCATTTTGTAACCTCTGTCGGTGAAGGATATGAAGAGATCCTTATTTGCACAATTTACAGGGGAACCTTGAGAAAATATGATCAATACGCCATAATTCAACTCTCACAAGTTGTCACTTATAAAGAATGGGGATATTTTCGGGCAAGGTTTAGGTTACTAAAGACACTTAAAACACGCTTGCTTATGTATATTTTTGCTGTAGAATTTTTTCATTTGTGGATACACATCACAAACAAGGGTACTTAAGCTATGATTCATGGTTATATGAAAATTTTGGTAGGGATTAAACAAGATGAAGTTGATTTCACCAAATCTTTGAGAACGTTTACAACAATTGGAAGACTAAAGACATAATGTTTCGAATAATGAAAATATTCTTTCAACAAGAAGGTATGCATCAATGGAGCACCAGATCTACACGGTTTCACAAAATTTTTGAGAATTTAACACAAAGGATCAAGCTAAAGACTCAATTAAACATTAAAGACCCCTGGTTCCTCACACCTAAGATACACTCAAAGGCTTACGAGAAAATATTTAGCAACAAAATGTTAGGAATGCGATTTTAAATTGTTTATCTCAGTAGCGGATGAAGGCTCTTCTCCTAATGAAATTAAAAATGCCACTAAACTATCACAGGGATGAGATATTATGTGATTTGGAGGGATTTTAACATAAGATTGCGAGAGAAACATCAAAACCATTTGAATACATTCTGAAATAAAAGTAGACACAATTTTTCCTAAGATCAACACAAATTAATTCAAGATCTATTAGATTTATCAGTAGGGGAAATTTTCTTGAATAGTCTCAGATATTTTCAATGACTATACACTCGTAACCATCTTGAGATGATCAAATCTAAAACATAAGAGATTAACAAGTTTCTCAGATGGTCTCTTAGGAATATGGGATTTCTCAAATTTTCTCGTAAGAATTAACCCCCAAACCTTTTGCAAGAGTATCTATACAATAGAAATGTGACAAGTGAGAATGAGAATAGACAAGTATATTTTCTTCATACCCGACCTCCCGAGGATGTCTTTGAGACATGGTGGAAATGAAATATATGTGGATGTGGACAAACTACTTGGGAAATCTTATATCCTCAACATGCAATAATGGGATCTGTGAGTCCAAGGCAAAGAAAGCTCACCTAATTTGAATTGGTGTAATGGATCATTTACATATAATAGCTACTTGGAGGCTCCAATCAATGTCAAGCTCTACTAAGATCCTATCTATTAGCTGTTGGATGTGTGGAAAATTCCCCTGTAGGTTCTTTGTGTATATTTTTAGAAAAGGTCATGAAAGTGGTAACGAGAGGTGTAGTGGATTTGCAGGAAACTATGGGTGGTTTTCTGGTCTAACCCAGAAAATATTAGCTTGATTGGTTTCTATATTCAACACGGAAAATTGTGTTATAATATCTGGTGGGTGTGGTGAGGATCTAAATACCAGTGTATGTAAATTGGTGTCAATGTTCAAATTATTAGCAGGTTCGTTGGGTTTTAGGACCTAGAGATCACAACCATGAGTTCTTTATTGTTGTGGACCTTTTATGGTCATGTGAAGAATCAATCTATTATTTTGACTATCTAATAGTCCTAAGATTTTTCAGCTTCTATGTTTATTAACAGGAGTTGTGTGATCTTCTCAGAATACCTTACGGGTGTTCTAGCAACTTGTATATGTAAGCCTGTGTCTATGTCAATGAGAAGGTTTGTTGCGGTTGACTACAAAACTAATGAGTCACAACCAAATGTTTTCTCTATTTTAGGTTTTTGTATGGTCATGTGGATATCCTATCAAGGTAATCTATAGTTGGGTTCATTTGACTAGAATTCACATTCTTTGTCATCTTTGATGTTTAATTCTCTCAATTGATCACTAAATGCTTGTGGGTTTGTTGTGGTTCGAAAGATGTGAATTCTAAGACCTTGATCTATATCTACTAATTTTGTGAAGAGATTTGACTGACGTATTACCAGTTCAAATACGTAATCCCAAAGCTTTATGGGTCCCGTAATTGTCATGCAAGAGATAACAAAACTTAACTTAATGAAGTAAACTAATTATTAAAATGAATCTATGCTATGTTTTTTTATTTTATTTTCAAAGATGTGAATTTAAACAAAATTAAAGAGTGACTATTCTGATAAATTTAGATAAAAATGATTAATCTAATAAAGGGATAAAAACAAGCAAGGTATCCGGATGTAGCTATTTTCCTATCCATTTGTGAATTGATCCGGATATAAATAACTAACTAATTTAATTTAAAGACCTTCAATCTTACCTCGTAAGTGAGTAATAAATCAAAGCTTCTCAGGAGCTATTGTTCCCCATAGCTTCCCTGGTAATGTTGAAAGCAAGCTTAACTGAAATAAAATGACTTTCTATTCTAGTTGATATATTGTGACTACAACTTCGAAAATTCAAACCTAGAGTTTACAGAGCTATGGAGAATCCAATTGTATTGTAGCTTGTCCCCTCAGTGTGATATCTTTGTTCCTACGTGTTCTTGTGAATCCAGAAAATTAGAAATGTGCTAGCGGCAGCAGGAGAAGTTTTTCGAACAGTGGTAGCTTGGACGTAAGCCAAACATAATGCAATCAGGAGAGGGATAGCGCAAGAGAAAAGAGCTTGGCTATGTGATTCCTAGCAGGATTGTTGTAGGGATGTAGCACAAACACACCAAAATATTTAGGACTTATACTTCTTATGACAAAACAACAACCTATAACTCTAAGTAGAATCAAGATTCAAATGAACTTAATATAGAACTAGAACTTTTTTATACTAAGCCAATTGTTTGGAGAACAATAATGGAACAAGATGAAACTAGAGAGATCTAGTGATCTCTAAACTTGAATTGTGGAGCCTTGAACTGAGAGGCTGAGAAATTTACAAAATCTAAACATGTTGAGACTTATTGAATAACTTTCAAACACACTGAATAATAAATAATAGAAGGAGAGGGGATATTTTCTTATAAAAATCTTGGTAACTTTATCTTTTATGTTGCTAACTTTCTATTGTATTATAAAAGGAGAGGGGCTATTTTGATGAGCTTTTCTATTGTACTATGTTGCTAACTTTCTCTTCTTATGTGTTTTGGGTGGATCCGGAAGGAGGAGTATATTCGATGGAGCGAGAGAGGGAGTGTGATTGGCTCCCAAGAGTGTTAGACATGCTAACCCTAACAAAGAGAGACACTCTCTAAAGGGCCGATATTTTGAGGATTTCACAGGTTCCTCATGTTTCGCCTATTAGTCACATATTGTGTGACTTAGTCTCATATTGGGATGTAGACTGGAACACTTTTTAGTTATCAGGTGTTAGGGTGAGTGGACTATCATGTTGGAGGACATTTATCATATACTAGGAGTTCGATTCTTGGGAGGTTGATGTCTCTTACGAGATGAGGATCCAAGTCTCAAATAATTCACTAGGCTACTTATATGGGAGATTTTTTTGTCTCCTTTGGATTGATGAAGGGGTGAATGTCGATCTATTGTTGTTGCTCCTATCCCCATCATCCATAAGGCCATTATGGGTATCTTGGCCTCACGGTTGATTGGGGATAAGGAATGAGATAATCTATTATATTTTTGGGCTCCCATCATTACATAGATTCGGGCCCATAGACATACTTATGCTTGGGAAGTAGACATTCTTGGGTCCACATACCATGAATTATATAGGGTTGTCAAGTTACAAGTATCGTCTTTAAGTCACCCTAATCTAGTTATGAGCTACGCATATGAGCATATCGTCTCCTATGGGATCAAAGTACTAGCAGAGGATTTGAGGTTTGTTAGAGCAACGAGGTGGATGGGGATATCGGCACTCGGGATACCACATCAACCAAAGTGGCTTCACTAACTATTACAGATATGGAGGCCACTCCTTATTATGCCATTGCAAGAGTATGGGGCGAGGACATGCTTACATTTATTACCTTCTCTACTATAGGTCAGTTGGTAGACAGGATAGGGAGGGTGGAGATCCACCCATTTGATTGAGTCCCTTAGTAGTTTGGCCTCCCCTATGTTGAATTGCTTCCTCGGGTGGGGTCGGTGTACAGGATGTTTGAGAGGCTGGGGAGGTCCTAAAGGAGATTAAGGTTAGACCACGGTTACTCCTAGAGTTCATATTGTGGTTAGGAGGGTGGTTCGTGACCGAGGGGTAGTTGGTGCTCCTCGAGCACCCTTACTTCAGATTAGGGATAGTCCTGCTCATAATGGATAGGGAGATGAGCCTATTGATGTGGACTCAGACTCGAGGATCTCATAGGATGGGAGACTGACGAGGAGATGATGGGAGAGGGGTTTGGAGGTGAGGCTGGTGGGATGGATGAGGAGGATGATAGTGATTCTGAGTGGTATGAAACTCAGGATATCTTGAGGGTAGAGAGGGTAGAGGTGAGTCCAGAGAAGGAGACCTTTGTCTCCTAGTATTTTCCTTCTTACGACATTAAGGGAGATTATGAGTTCATGGAAGGACGTCATTTCATTCTAGATTATTGGGATGCTCTGTAGTCGCGGTAGTGTCAGTAGTAGGCGTAGATCCTAGAGACCCTACCTAGATGCCTAGAGATCTGAGTGAGTTACCACTCTTCTCTCGACCCTATTAGCTAGAGATGTTAGTTGATATTTCTTTTTTGTTGTTTTTCTTGTTTTTGACTTATTTTTGGTGATTTTATAACTTTTTATTTCATTTTTTATTTACAATGACTACATAGGGATGGAAGGATATAATTCTTCAGGTTTGTGTTAACACCTGTTGTTTCCTTTGGGAAAGACTTGGGCTCGAGTTACTAAGGATGTTGGAGACCCTTTATAATCTTGCAGACACCGACGTGTTTTCCCCTATCTAGAAGGTGGCATATTTAGTGACCTCCCTTCGTACTTAGGTAGTTGGATACAAGACTCGCCGAGCGCCTAATGAGGTGGAGCCATTATCGTAGAGAGACCACAGTCATTGGTCACAGTCATGAGTACCCCCATCATTCAGTGCATTCAAAGCATCATCATAGTAGGAGCCCTAGAAACGGTCGTACACCCTCGAGGGATCCCATAGGGATTGAGAGGACATTTGGTATTTTTGTAGTGATTTTTTCAGATGTTTATTTGAGTTTTTTTTTTGTATTTTTGGGCTCATTGAGCATTTTGACCATGCCTAGTGCATGATGGCATTGTATGTAAAACATGATTCCTATATATATATATTTTTAGATCTAGATCTTCTTTGTATCTAGAGTTTTGTGATTTGTTTCTCATGTGTACACTAGATGCTTTAGAATCTCTATTTTTATACACTTTATAAAATGTATACAATGGATGAAAAGTGATAACAAGTGTTTGAATAGAATGTTTCTCTTTTTGTTTGTTTTTGTAATGCTCATATGTGATGATCTAAAGATATTGTAGTACTAAACTTTTGGATTCTTTGGGAAATATTTGTTTCTTCTTCTTATTTTCAAAAACATGATGAATATGTAGTGATAATGAGATGAAATTTCCTATTCCTAACTCCATGCAACTAGTAAGATTCGAGGTCAACACCGAGAGTTGGGAAGGCTGCAAATTATATGAGTTTGACTGAATGGAAATTATGAGAGAAAGACAAAGTATTGACAAAAATTGAATTTAGACCTACATACCGACCTTACTCAAAACTACTACATAGCTCGAGAATGCAACTTACCTTCCATTTTATCAAGACTTAGATCCATAAATTGCAACTTGGTTAACAAAATATGGTTTTGAGGATTTGATCTCTTTGGATTTTGGATGCTTAATTTCACTTAATACACTTTGCTTTGAATTTTTAAAATACTAAGATTAATTAATTTGCATGAATCGACCCCCTATGCCCCCCCATGCTACTAGCAATAAGTATGGTCTTATCACCGAAGGCATGACATAGGTAAGCAAGGGTAGTTCTTTCCTTTCTCAACCATCTACCACTAGTAAGAGATGCGGGCTAATCACAAAAGGTTGGTAGGGAAAAGAAGTGTGTAAAATAAAATATTCTATTTTGTTTAGTGTTTTTATTCAATTTTTCTTTGACATTTATGATCTGTGATTTTGGAGTATCCTTGTTTCAAAGAGATGTAAGAGGGATAGATGTGACAACAATAAGCTCTAGAACAAACCGTAGGTAAGAAAAACTTAACCTAGAAGAATAAATGAGTATGACAAAGTATGCAAGCCTTGGTATGGTTTTTGTCAAGATTGTGTCTATCAAATTGATGAGATGATTTGGAAACCATTTGATGATATTATGAAAATTGAAGAGATATGATTTGAATGCTTTTTCCAATATTTTTAGAAGCTTGTAATAAATTGCATAAGAATAAGTTCCTTGACTACAAAATTTACGAAATGAGTGAACATAATGAAAAAATTAGTGACTAACGCAATGCAGATAGACATAATATACAAATGGTGATGCTTTGATGACCTATGCATAAAACTGTTTAAGATGCAAGGAATTGATATTTTCATTAAATTCCTCACCTTCTAGTGTACAAGATAGATGCACCATTTCCATAGTCTTTCATGACTCGGTAATGGCCCAACCACTTGGGCCGGAATTTCCTTCCTCTTCTAGTTTTCTTATCAATCTAGTTGTCTAGTCTCGAACTAGATCTCCCTCATATATTTCTCATTCATAGATGTTTTTTTATATTGTCGGCACATTCGGTTAGCATAGGCTATGTGCCATTATTCAACATTTAACCTGGCCTCATCAAGGCTTTCTAGTTGAGAGAGGTGTGCCTCTTTATAAGGTTCTTCTCCAAAGATCCCTTGTAATGAGATGCAGAGACTACATATTTCGACCTCAAGTGCGAGAATTGATTCTACCCCGAATACCAATGAGAAAGGGGTTATCCTGTTGGTGTTCTTATTGATGTTCGATAGGCCCACTAGTCCGACTATAATTTTAAATGCCAATCCCATTTTTTCTCCTTAATTATTTTACGGAGAATGGATGTTAATGATTTGTTTGTTGCCTTATCCTATCCATTGGCTTGGGGGTAATAAAGAGAGGCCATGTGATGGTTTATCTTGAATTTTGTGCATAACTCACGGACCTCATTGTTCTTGAAGGATGTGTCATTATCAGAGATAATGACTTGTGGGACACCATACCTATAAATGATTTGATTTAAAATGAACTTAGCGATTATAGAACCTAGTACGGTTGTGAGAGGCATGGCCTCTGTCCATTAAGTAAATATTTGCAAAAAAGTTGTCATGTGTGTAGAGGGAAAATCTCTCCAAATATTTCCACCATTCAATTTTTAACCTGGTAAGTCATTCTTCATCTCATGTGCCAACTATTTCCTCCTCCAATCTATCAAATCTGGTTCTTTACATGCTAAGGAAAGACTGGAAAATCGATCAAACCTCATAGTCGATCACATCTTAATGGTAAAAGAAATTTTCATATTTTTTCCCACAAAATCCAAGATATCAAATAGTTTTTTGTGTGCCAACGAAAGAAATATCATACTATAAAATTAATGGTAAAAGACATTTTGTGACCTTCCTCAAGCAAATCAGGGTATAAAATTAATATTCCTCTTCATTTGGTGTGCAGGAGACTCCAAGAAATGATAAAAAAACCATAAAAATTCACATCCCTAGAAGATTTGGAGAAAAATGGTAGAAAATCATATACAGATGCACAATTACTATCGATTTCCCTTTTGAATTTAGACCATCCACATGGAAGATCCGAGTTAAGAAAGGTCAGGAGGTTCCTTTTTAATTTCTATACCATTTGGAAAAAATGAAAAATTTATCAATTTGCTCCACCCTCCACCTTTGAAAAATGGGCTTGACACATGTCCCAATGTGGGTCTTAGAGAACTGCAGCTAAATTCTTCTATTTTACCTATTTTTTGAAAAAGGAAACTTTTCCAAATTTTCCCCTAGAGTTCAGCTCCCCACCTTTTGACTTTTCAAATTTCCACGTGTCTCAATGGCACATCTTGAGATGGTCCCAAAAAGTAACGACCCCCAAACAAGTGTGGGATCACCATGTTTTGCAGATCTGACAAATTCTTGTAAAAATCTTGAGAGTTCAATGGAAGGTGCCATGTGTCTAAGGTCCGAGCTAGTCTTCTTCATCCGTTGAAAATTTGAAGCAAAAGGTAGAGTAAGTGGAAGCCTTGAACTATCCTCTTGGAACTTCTTCAAAATAAAACCCAAAGGCATGTCCCAAATCATGCACGGTCCCTCCACGTGTCTTAGGCACTTTACGAAATTACTTGAAAATTCTCAGTAAGGGAAGGCCTGACGGAAACCTCTAGGTGTCTTTATTGTGCAGCTTCAAGATGGTCCCCAAAAGTGAAGACCCTGAATGATTGTGAGCTCACCATGTGTCACAGGCATTAGAAAAATTCTTTAAAAATTTTAAGTCCTCCACCTATCCCTTTGTCGCATTTGTTAAGGTGGGACCCTGAGGTAGATCGTCAAATGAGCTTTAGCCTACCACGTGTCCACGGCCTACCAAAACTATACCAGTTGCATGAAATTTTTTTGTAAGTCGAGAAAAGTAGTAGAATCCTCCACGTGTCCCCCGACATAACTTAAAGACTAAACAAAAATTTGAGTCTTTAAACTAGTGTCGTTTGTCCACATGGACAAGTTTTTGGTTTAAATGATCCACAAAGTTTTTAGAGTGCCCCACCGAGCCGCATCTAACCAAAAAGTTCCACATTTTAGTTGATGCAGAGATTTAAATTTGATCGTGAGAAACATACCCCATATTTGTAAAATACACAAAAACTAATGTTTGAGCTCGGAGATGAAATTTTCTTCAAGGACAGAGAATTTACAAATATTGTAAATTTCAAAACATGATCTTCTAAGCTACATTCAATCACATTTCCTTAAGTACTTGGGAAAAAAATGACAGGGAAAACAACACACAACTACAAAAAATAGAAGGGAGGGAACAACCCGGGTTTTACACCCAATTGACAAACACCTTAAGATAGATAGAGGAAGAAATAAAAAAATTCTACATTTTTAAGTGATCTTTGACCAAGGAGGGGACTAATCATGGCAACTAATGGAGGACAAAGTCTTCAAGCACCAATAGGGGGTGATAAAAATGTGACAGATGCCACAAACTAAGGGATATTAGTGGCAAATGGGGTGAGACTTTCGAGCACCAACATCGTCTCCGACCGTAGGATTGACACTCCTGTGATTGCAACAAGAACTAAATAACATAACAAGTGCCAAAAAAAATCCATTGGGAAAAGGAGTCAGCTTGCAGAGTAGAAAATTAGAACCATCTCCTAAAAACAAACTGAGGAACCAGAAAAAACCAGGTCACCAAGCACCGTAACGAGAAAAAACACAAAACACGTAAAGAAACCCAAAACTATATACTATACAAATGGTGTTCACCTTGATTAGGGAATCAATCCAGAAATGTTTCAAGTGCCTACCATTAAAAAATAATTTGAGTGATTCCCCATCGAATTATCTCAAGAAGAAGGTATGTTCACTAATCCGAATGTCAATGGAGTAAGGGCCCATCCATAGTGCATGAAATTTACCATGCTTACCCTTGTCTTCATGTCTGCTATCCCATAAAACACAAGATCTCCAATGCTAAAATCTCTTGGAGTGACCTTCTTCACAAATAACTTATTTAATTTTTCGAAAATATATATGCCTTTGGTGAGATACTCTCCTTTCTTCATCAAGTTCAAAAATACAGTTAATGCGAACATCATATCGACTAACTTCTTGATCTTCTAGTTGTTGAATGAACTGATATGAGGATAGTTACATATTGCATGGGCAGCAGATCTTGAGTGTCATACACCAATTCAAATGGACTTTTTCCAGTAGCTCTTTTAATAGTAATTCTATCATCCCAAAAACGAACTTCAATTGCTCACCCCACTTCTATTTGTTGAGATCCAATGTTCTTCGATGATTTTTAATAGACTTTTATTCGTTGGAATCTGCTTGTCCATTACCTTGGGGGCTATAGTTGGAGGCATATGTTGAATTGATCCCATATTCTTTACACATTGCCACCAAAGGCTTTTCTCTGAAGCTCATGGATTTCTTAGCAACAATTTTAACTTGGCACTCCAAAGCTAAAAATGATATGGTTCAATATGAAGCCCATGACAATTTGGTGTGTTTCTCTCTTGGTGGGGATTACCTCTACCCACTTAGTGAAGTAATCGGTGGCTAAAAGAATCCACTTATGGCCAACAATTGAAGGGTCTGAAATCTCACCAATGAAAACAATTCTCCATTTCTTAAATGAGGATTCAATTGATATAGGCTATAAAGGAAGGGATCCCAAGCTTTTAGTCTTCCATAAAAATGCTGGAAACTCTCACATCTTCTAACCAAAAAAAGTTGTATCCCCTGAAAATAGTTGGCCACTAATAACTAGCCCTCGAGATCTTATGTGCAGTGAATTTTTCTAGTAAAATGTCCCCCACAAAATCCTCCGTGGAGATCAAAAATTATCTTGGGGGCTTCATCTTCAGTAATGCACCTTAATAGGACTTCCTTAGGGTTCTTTGAAGATAACCCAAAATTAGTAATGACATATTTCGGGAAGCAAACTAAAGAGCTCTTTTCTAATTTTTCTCAAATACTTAGGGTAGTATAGGTGTGTGAGATAAAAATATATCTTTGTACCATTCAGAACTCACCAACTTTTCTAGGACATCCACCCTTCCTTCTTCTACTTCATTTACCTCAATAGTTTGCGGGTTTCTCTCACCATAAGTTTAGATCAGCCTAAACCTCTTACCAATTTTGTGGTTTTGATATCCATGTCATACTCCTACAACTTGATCGCCCATCCGCATCTTTTTCTTTAGACCTCCATCTCTGATAAGACATCTTTCACCACGGTGTGGGGAACATAAGCAAAAAATTCAGAGCTCAAAATGAAGGGTCTTAAAACGTTTGTTGCTTTTACCAAGGTAAATGATTTCTTCTCCATAATGGTGTACTTCAAATCAGCCCCTTGTAATGCCTTATTAAAAAAGGAATTTTTCATTTTAGCCCCTTCATCATCCTTCTGCAACAGGAAAAATGCAATAGTGTTCTATGAAGAAAAAGAAAACATATGAAAAGGCTTCTTATAAACTGGAGCTACTAAAACATGGGCATGCTTTAATGCTTCCTTGATCCCATTGAAATCTCGAATGATAGTCTCTTCCCATTTGATAACTAAGTAAAGTTTGATATGAATCTTTTGATAAAGTTTATATGCCCAAAGAAGTACTGAATTCCTCTCTTGGTTCTAGGAATTGTGACCTTGTTGATGGCCTCTACCCTCTCAAGATCAATCATGAAACCATCCTTTGATACAATGTGACCAAGCAACTTGGCCTTTTGCACTCTAAATTGTCACTTCTTTAGATTGAGTGGAATTTCATTCTCTCTACATCTTATCATCATATTTTCTAAATGTTATAGGTGATCAATTCTTCTCCTGGAGAAAACTATCACATCATCTTGATACACATCAATGAAGTCATTTATATATCCTGAGAATGCTACGTCCATTGCTCTTTAAAAAGTAGCTCCAACATTCATTAGGCCAAACAGCATCCTCACATACACATCGGTACCCCATGGAGTAGTGAAAGTGGTTTTGATTCTCTCTGATTGCTTCAGAACTACCTAGTGATACCCAGAGAAACCATCCAAAGTAGATAACAACTTAGGGCCAATGACCAATTGAAAAATGCTATCCATGTTTGGTAAAGGATAATTATCCTTCATTGATGATCTATTCAAATTTCTAAAATCCATGCACAACCTGATATCACCATTATTTTTCTAACTGGCACTAAGTTTGCAACCCAAGAAGAGTACCTTGTTATTGAATGATCCCTTAATCCCTCGTTTCTTCAATTCTTCTTGTATCTTCATGGAGAGGAGTGGATTAATTATCCTCTTATTTTTTCTAAATGGTTTTAAATTAGATTCTAAGGGGATTTCATGCTAAAACAAATCCTCTTTTTATGCCTTTAACTTAGAATAAGACCAAGCTAAGTAGTCTTGATATTTCTTCAATATTTGGACATAAGATTGTTTCTCCTCCTTGTTCAGATTGCTTCCCAACTAGATCTTCCTTGGTTTCTCCTTAGTACCCAGTTCATGCTCCTCAACATCCCTTGAGGCTTCTATATGCCTGTTGATAATGTAATCAACATTATCAAAGTTTGATTCAAGAGCAACTAGTCCCCTAGGAATGGTATTAGTTTTCAGTTGGATGATGTCTTTGCCAAAAAAGTTTCTTTACCTTCTATTGCACACACCATTGGCTCCCAATCAATACATTGATCAAAAACTCCCCTTTTTCTACAGAAATATTTTGACCTAAGCATCATCATCAAAAATTTTCCAATGTTTAATGTTGTCAGGGATAGATGGCCTTGTTAACACTTCAACATCATATTCACAATATGGGGACATTACACAATTATCAAACCGAGATCCCAATACTGCAAGCTTGTCTTCCATAACATTGAACTTCCTATCATGATGCACAATGTTAAATGAATCAAACATCTCAATCAAGTCCCAGACTACATGCTTGTACTATTTCATTCTTTGATTCTTAGTGGCATATGATTTTCTAATTTGTTTAACAATTAGTTCAATCTCCCTTAACAATGATGTATTTAACATAGTATTTCCAATCAATTCTCAAACCTAACAATAATGCTTCATACTCAGCAATGTTGTTAGTACACTCAAGGTTAAGTTTGAAAGAAAAACAAACTCTTCCAAATTTGGAGAAATCAGAACTACACAAGCCCCATTTCTAAGTTTGGAGAAATCTCCATCACACAACAAATTCCATAGAGAGGATAATTATTCAAGAATCTTACATTGATCCATTTTGTTCTCTTTCCCATCAACAAATTCAATAAATTTATCAGCATCAACACTTGTGTACAACACTTCATAAGATGCATTTTTGGAATCTCGCAATGAGGTGCAACATCTTATTTTATCCATACAACTTGACAAGTCTTCCTCACTTAGGATGGTGGCATAGGACATATCCATTTGAATGCTCCCAAAAACACTTGCAGCCCATTTTCTAGACAACAACATACCACACTTGGTTGGGCAATCAACAATAACGACATCAAGTTTCAAGTTCCTACCTAGATAGGTGGGAGTTGTACCACCAGAAATTTCACATATCCCACTACTAGAACCTCTCTGGAATCCATGGTAGTGCACTTACCATATGCTCAAATTACTTTGATATCTAGTTCATTCATGACTTGCAGAGGCATAACATTACGTGATGCCCTCAAATCAAACATACATTTGTATAGCAATCTGTCCTTAATGATCAGAGTGGTGAAGAATGGATCTATATTTAGCTGAGAATCTACCAAGGATGTTCCCAAATAAACCTCAGGTGGTTCAGCTAGTTCTTCCAATGTTGGTGGCATTTCTATCTCTTCAATGATTAGAGGAGTCTCCACAATGTTTACATTTCTTCCTGGAGCACTCTTCTCTTCTTTGAATCCCAAATACTCAAATTCCCTCTTCTTGTGCTCAGGAAACCTAAACAACTCAAAAATTGGAACACTAACTTTTATTTGACTCAAAACTTGGGCAATGTCATATGTAACACACTTTGTCAAGGCAACATTGGAAGGGAGATTTACACATTCATAAGATGGTACATGAGTTTTGACATCTTGAGCATGAGCAGAACTATGTATCTTGTTCGGGACAACAAGGAATTTGGAAGTTGTATATTTCTTAGGATCCTCTTTAGGAATATTTGAAAGCAATGGAGCTTCGTGTTTGGCTTGAGGCCCCGCTCCTTTGACAACTCTAGTCCTAGTATTATAATCCTTTTCTTGAGCAAAAAAAACGTTAATCAACAACATCCTATCCTCCTCTCGATGGGATTACTCCATCATAATTTATCATTAAAGCTCTCAAATATTAAAATTCATTATTGGGAAATTCAAAATCTTGTAAAGTATCTATTTCTAAAGTATTAGAGGGAGGAGAAAGAGGTACCTAGTGAATGCAATCCCAAAAATCAGCAGCAGTTCTAGCACTTATTACCTCACTTGAATTTTCTCCCTACTGTGAGCTTATAGAACACTCCATCATGCATGAATCATCATTAGTTTTATAATCATCAGCTTCCTCTTCTACTTTCTGATCAACTTCACATGGAGCATAGGGAATGAAACATTTGTCACACAAATCAATTACATTTGTTTCTTCTATAACAACTACTCTAGCAGCCAAAGGATCAAGCGCCATTCTATTTTCCCTTGCTTGGGAATGTGTATTTATAGATTCCATGGGTCCCTTTCCTCTATCATTATATCTCTTCTCATTTTGAGGATGGTTGGAAAATTTGTCTTGGCCTTTTGCTTATTTTGGAGTTGTGAACTCTACCCAATTCTTTTCTCTACCTGGGATAATTTGTATGAGATTTCTTTAATAGCCCCTACCAAATTTTTCACAACTTCCTCCAAATCAATAGCCTTACTTTCTTGAGGTTTTTTTAGGTTAAAACAGTTTCACACCTTCCCTCTTAGGAGGTTTTCTAATTACTTTAATGTTATTATCAATTTACAAAGCCATGTTAAAGTCCCACCTCAAATTGGTAGGGTTTTTGTCCCTCAAGTAGTAAGAAAATTTCTTATCAAATGCATCTAAATACTTTATAAGACAAGACTCATCACATGGCCTTAAACTCACAAGAAATATCCTCAATGTCTTATTAAATCTAGTGTTGAAGTCATGCACTGAGTCATTGGGATTCTTTTTAATATTCTCAAATTTTTACAAAAGAAACGTAGGATATGTCCTGTCACTACACTCAGTAACCTAAATGAATTTTTTATTTTGGTCTCAGAATCAATGGAATTATTTGGAAAAGATTTATCTCGCCCTCGTGCATCTTCCTCAAAAGTATGGATAAAAAATTGTTATATACATCTTCAAATTCAATCTCAAAGTCTTCCATCATATTGATCAAGAGATTTAAGTGTTGATCACCAATTATAACATTATTTCCTTTGAACTTTGGTAGTCTATTTCTTACATCTTGGGAACTACATTTGGATAACCGGCCATCCCTCTAAATGTTATAGGACCAAAGGTATTTACAACAAAAGGAGGAGTGCTGGTGGGGATGGGCCATGTCGTTTTGAGGAGGTGACATTGGAGAAGAATCAAACCGATAAGGGACAAGGGGACTTTGAAACATGGGAGTATAACTTCCAAAAAGGATGTTCCCTAAAGGCTCTATTTCCTAGAAATCCATATCAAATATGGAAAACACAAGGGTAGAATGAGAAGAAAACTCTCAAAATTCAAATAAATGCCCCTCTCTAGATGGAGAATTTAATTCCACAAAAATACTACTTGATTCAGAGGAACTTGAATGGAAATATTCAATGACAGGATGATCACTTTCATCAATGGAGATCTCTTTTCTTGACTGTTGCTCTCCAAAAACTACTCAGGCTCTTCTTCCTTTTGACTTTTTTTTTCTTAGCTCTAGATATAATGTCCTAGTAGGATCCCTAGAGAAGAAATATCTTCTTCCTTATAGATTTGCAAATATTAGTAACAAATTTGACTTGACAGAGGCTAAGAGACTAGTATTTATCAAAAACTTAGATTAACATGGAGTTGCCACCAAGGACTTCCACCTTAGTTATGCTAATGCACTAAAAAATATGATCTGTCAAATGTTTGTCAACACTAGAAATTGGAAATGGAAAGATAAGACCTTCCTCTACCCATATTTATCAATGAAAATTAGTGCAATAACTGTAGAAACTAGAAATATTACACACAACACTTGTAACTTTGAACACTCCTTACGAGGCTTGAACACGGGATGATGTTAAGACAATGTACTAGTAATTAGAACATGTAAGAAATGTTTAGCGAGGTCTGAAATATGAAATATAATCACAATATCCATAGAAATGGTGTCGAACGGTGTTGGTGGGCCAAATGGATACGAACGAGAAACAAATCAACAAACCAATCGCAATAACGAAAATTAGGTCCCCAACAATGGCATCAAAACGGTGTTGGTACCTAAAATTATTATCCCTTAGAAGTGAGCAACATCATGGTTTTGACAGGAAGCTTAGAGACAAGAAGATCATGTTGTGTGTCATTTTGTAGCTAGGGAAGAAATGTAACTTGCTCTTTGTCACTGAGGTGTGGAGAAATAGGTAGCACCCTTAAGAGGATTTGATCTATCATCACTACTTTATGGTTGTGCCTTTTGACTAAGGTGAGAGGACCCTTTTGTAACTTGTTTTTTGTGGAGGAGATAGAGATATCCTTCTTTGAAAATTTTGTTAAGAAGACCTTGAATAAAATATGATAAATACCACAAAAATCTAACTCTCACGAGTTGTCACGCTAGATAATGGTCATATTTTCTAAGCAAGGTTCAAAGCTACTCAAGACAATGAAAAATTGATTGCTCAAACATGTTTTGGTAACATAAATTATGCATTTGGATACACACAGAAAAATAGGGGTAGTATGGGTAGGATTAGTTGTTTTTAAATCAATTTTGGTGGGAGGTGAGGTAGAGTGTATTTTGACTTGCCGATCTTTGAGATATTGTACAAAAATGGAAAGCTTGACCAACAGAATCCTTTAGAACAGCTGGAATGTTCCTTTAACCAGAAGGTGTGCTTCACTAGAGGCCCAGATCAACACGTTTTCACACAAACTTTAAGGATCCAACAAGAAGGCTCAAATTGGAAAAACTTAACTGAACATTATCAACCTTTGTTTTATCATGCCTAAGATACCCTCAAAGGCTAACAAATAACCTTAATCATCATGCTAGGAGAAAATTGATTTTAAATGTTTTTATTTCACTAACAAATGAAAGCTCTTCTGATAAATGAAATTGTAGATACCACCAAACTACCACAAAGCTAATATATTGTGTTATTCACAAATATTTCAATGTGATTACAATGGGAACAAGAAAAGCTATTTTCAGACATTTAGGGATGAAGCAGACACAACTTTGCTCAAAGTCAACATACATTTACTCAAATTTGATTAAATTCAACAGTAGGAGAAAGTTTCTAGAACAATCTCAGAGCTTGTCAATGGTTGTACACTCGCAACCACCTTAACATGATCAAATTTAACACAAAAGAAATAAATAGGTTCCTCAGATAATGTCTCAGAAAGATGGGCTCTGTCAAAATTTTCTCTCAGGAATTAGCTTCCGACCTCTAACACTCCAACCATTTGCATGAAAAATTCATGCAATTTATAAAATTTCATTTACAATAGAGTTTTCCCCCCAAAACCAAAAACATTCAAAGCACCATTGTGTGTTACGACTTTGATCGTGACTCTCAGAATCAGATTTATGAAAAATTTGTTAGGTGCACAAAGGGAAAATCTCTCCAAATATTTCCATCATTCAATTTTTCACCTGGTAAGTCGTTCTTCATCTCACGCAATAACTACTTCCTCCTCAAATCATTTAACTTTGGTTCTTTATGTGCCAAGGAAGGAAAGACTGGAAAATCATATCAAACCCGATAGTAAGATCACATCTTAATGCTAAAATACATTTTCAGATTTTTTCCCACCAAACCAAGATATCGACTAGTTTCTTGCGTGTCAAGGAAAGAAAGATCGGATTGAATCCGACAGTCAGATTACATCTTCAATGGTAAAATACATTTTCAGACCTTCCTCACCAAACCAGGTATCAAATTAATATTTCTCTTCATTTGATGTGTAGGATACTCCAAGATATGATTAAAAACCATAAAAATTTGCATCCCCAAGAGATTTGGAGAAAAATGGCAGAAAATCAGATATAGATGCATAGTTGCCGTCAATTTCCCTTTTGAATTTGGACCGTACACATGGGAGATCTGAGTTAAGATGGGCACGGAGGTTCCTTTCTACTTTCTATACCCTTTGTAAACAATTCAAAATTTCTCAATTTCGTTCACCCCTCCACCTTTGAAAAATGGGCATGACACGTGTTCCAATGTGGGCCCTAGAGGCATCGCATGACTAAATTATGCTATTTTACCTCTTTTTGGAAAAGGGAAAATTTTCCATATTTTTCCCGAGAGTCTACCTCCCATCCTTTTGAATTTTCAAATTTCCATGTGTCTCAATGGCACATCTTGATATGGTCCCCAAAAGTAGAGACTCCCAAACAAGCGTGGGCTCACCATGTGTCTCGGATCTAGAAATGTCTCCTAAAAACTTTAGAGTTCAGCAGAGGTTCCATGTGTCTAAGGTCCGAGACAATCTTATTTGGCCATTGAAAAGTCCAAGAAAAAGGTAGAGTGAGCAGAATCCTCCAAGTGTCCTCTTAGCGCTTCTTCAAAATAAAACCCAAAGGTTGGTCCCAAATTATGCATAGTCCCTTCACGTGTCTTAGGCCCTTTAGGAAATTACTTAAAAATTATAAGGAAGGCCTGGTGGAAACCTCCATGTGTCATTATGGTGCAACATCAAGATGGTCCCCAAAAGTGGAGGCCCTGAATGAGTATTGGCTCACCATGTGTCCCAAGCCTTAGAAAATTTCTGTAGAAAGTTTAAGTCCCTAGTGGATCGGCGAAATCCTCCACTGTCCCTCTCGTTGCATTGTTAAGGTGGGACCCTGAGGTAGATCTTCAAATGAGTGGTAGCCCACCATGTGTCCATGGCCCATGAAAAACTATACTTGCTACATGATTTTTTTCTAAGTCCGGGAAAAGTAGCAAAATCTTCCATGTGTCCCCTCGATGCAACTTCAAGACCAAACAAAAAGGTTAGTCTTAGAACAAGCTCCATTCCTCCACATGGACAAGTTTTGGGTTAAAAAATCCAAATTGTTTTTAGAGTTCCCCTCCGGCCTCATCTAACCAAAAAGGGCCACATTTTAGTTGATGCAGAGATTTAAATTTGATGGGAGAAACACATATGTCAACCTGTAAAATGTAGGGAAACAACGATTTGAGCCCTAAGATGAAATTTTCTTCAACGACAAAGAATTTGGAAATATTATAAATTTCAAAACATGATTTTCTTAGATACTTTCAATCACATTTCCTCGTGCACAGGAAAAAAGCAACGACAGGACAACAAAACAAAATTACGCAAAATGGAAGGGAAGGAACAATCTGAGTTTTATGCCCGATTGACAGACACCTTCAGATGGATAGAGGAATGAATCAACAAAGTCTTGGTTTTTAAGTGATCTTCGACCAAGGAGGGAACTAATCATGGCAACGAATGGAGGACATAGTCTTCAAGCACCAACACGGGGAGATAAAAATGTGACAGAGGCCACAAACTGAGGGATTTTAGTGGCAAACGAGGTGAGACTAATTTGAGCACCACTAAGGCTGAAAAAATGACATTTTCATTCAAATCAAGCTTCCAATGGTCTCGATACAGCAAATAAAAGGATTTTACAATATTCAACATTTTTAAAAATGATAATAATCCTAATATCTAGTTAAGAATTTTTTAAATTTATCATAAAATCATAATAAACATTTCATAAATCTCACAAGATAAAGTCTAGATTGAAAAAATCGAGTAGGCTTGAAAGCCTTGTGTTCTTGAATGCATTGGAGTGGGATCTTATATAGTCTTCACAAGTTGGTAATAAAAGGATAATATACTTATCCCTTTTTCTTATACAAATGATTTGAATTTCTAAAGTGATTAAAATCCCCCATAGGTCATATTCGTAGCCTATGTATAGGATTTAGTCAAAAAGCATAGAGATAAATATGTACACCACCTTGTACATGGCTATTAGCCCTCGTATGTTGAATTGTCCACCATATTTTTACATTGGGTGGCTGCCATATTGTGTACATATATATATATATATATATATATATATAGGCACAATAGGAATAAAGGTGTCAAATATATAGGTCGTATTCATAGCCTATGTATAGTTTTTAATCGAAAGACATAGAGATAAACATGTACACCACCTTGTACATGGCTATTAGCCCCCGTAAGTTCAATTATATGTCATATTTTTACATTGGGTGGCCACCATACTATATATATATATATATATATGCACAAAATAAATAAAGGTGTCTCGGTTCAAAGCCATTAGCGCTTGTGTATATGGTTTGGAGAGTGGAGGTTGTGTGGTGCATGGATCTACGACATAGAAGATATGGCCAATCCATAATCTTGGTCCAAAGGTAAGGAGAATGTGGGTGGGGGCCTTACCCCGCCCCCTGAGTGTTTCTTTATTTTAGTTTATATATATATATCTCTGTGTGTGTGTGTGTGTGTGTGTGTGTGTGTGTGTGTGTGTGCTTGTATATATATGTATATATGTATAAGTGTATATGTATATGTGTGTTTGTATAAAAAATATTTAATAGATACCTCTTTTTTAATTGCTCTTTTATGAGGTATCATAATGAAAACAAAGAGACAATATTCACGATTACATGTATATCTTTGTTATCTCTCGAAAGTGCACCCGATAGAGAGATGGCAGCAGGTTCTCTAAGTCTACAAAGATCTCTCTCTCTCGTAGATACAATGGGGACACCTCAGGTCTGTGGGTATACCTATTTTGAGGTGAACCTCGGGGTTAAAAGGTCGGTTCCTTATTGGTGTTCACTAAAATGTTTTTGGGAGTTTTAGGGTTAAGAGGTGACTGAAAATGAAATAAATACTAAGGTGATACACCAAATTTGGATGAAAACTTGACTTGAGTGGAATACACAACTGATTTGTGAAGAATTCTTTATGTGCACAAACCAATTTGTACTTTCTATAGAAAATAAGGGCAAAGTACTTATTTTGTACTGAGGGAAGTTCACAACAAAGCACTAGTAAGCTAACATGCACAATGAAATTTAGCAGAAAATAGTAGATTTGCAGCGGGGTAAAGTGATTAATCAGGGAATATTGATTCACAAGACTAATACTGGCATACACAAGACTGCAAAATAACTTGGAAAGGAAAAGAATAATTCACACTCAGAGGGAAAAACTGGTAGAAATTGCTTCAGTACTCATATCAAAAGTTCTCTGGGAAAGTTCTTTGAAAAATCTCCCCCTTTGTGCTTTGCAAAAGCACACAATATATAGCAAAAGTTCACCCCCTTCCTAAAAATAGCCTAAAGGCTGTACTCGCCCATGTATCCTAATTTTATCTTTTAAAGGAATAAAATAATACAAACTAGAGCATGTAATAAAATAGGCATTATCAACCTTAGATACAATACAGTCAAACTGAAGTTAACTGTTCTATTTTTAAGAAAGAAGGGTGAAAAATTTGCTAAAATTACAAATTGCTTGCTAGGAAAGTTTTCCCCTATCAATTCCTAGTGTACCAAACTAAAAACATCTTTAAATTCAGCAAAGCTTAATAAAAGACTATTTTTGGATAAGGAACATACCTTTCCAAGAAATAAGTTCTTTCCTTCATCAACTGAAACCTCTTCGTAATTATCAACATGAGTAGACATATTAGCTTTTTCCTTTCTTAACTGGTCATCAATGCTGAAGATGTCTTCCAATGTGACAAGTCCTCGAGGAAACTTCTTTGTCTTTAACTGAACAATTTGGTCACCATATAGATGTTGTAATTTATCCTGATTTACTGTAGAAAACTCAGCTTCTTGTTGCAAAAACCTACAGATTTGATCATCAGCCTCAAACACCTACGAATTGGATTCATTATCAGGTATAAAAGGTCTAACAATCAACTTAACATGAGGCTAAACTTTGCTTCTTTCTATTTGTTCCAGCACTTGAAACTAGCACCAACTGTTGCTACCTATCAACATGTTTATTTTCAGCTCTAGGAATAGATTGAATATTAATGGCATCAAAATCTTCCATTCATCTGAAAACTCTATGCCCGTAAGACTTAATTAATGGATTCTTACATACATTGAAGTTTTTTACTTGATTTATTACTAACTCGTAATCATGAAGACTTGTAATGTGTTGATTCCTCTTTTCTCGCCCAAAGTAAGCCATGAATTAATGTCTGCTGCACTCACTACATTACAAGTGCATGAAAATTGAAGAGTCGAGTGTAAAATACCTTTCGTTTGTTGGGGAAGTGAGCATCAGACCTACTTCCAACCCTTCTTATTCTTAGCTCCATCAAAATGAAGCTTCCAAATCCCTTTTGTTTTATTTTCTATTTTGGACAGCAAGGGAACTGCTGCACTTTCTTCGTGCATGCAATAAACACCGAAAATATGTTCTTCAACTGTTTTCTCATCCATGAACATGTTAGAAACACCTTCTAGTGCTGAAATCTGAGCTACATCATCAAAATCAGATTGATCTAAAGCTGAATAATTCACTACTACATTTGGTGAATGAGGCTCAATATGAAATCTAGCCAATGGCTCAGAATTTATGGTAACCTTAGTGCCATAACGTGTAGTGAAAAATAAGAAAGACCAATAAGAAGAGTGGTAGCCTTATATTTTTGCTGTAAAGTCTCTAGATAGGCACAAAGCAAAATATAGAGGTAAATCCACAACAATAACATCTTGTAAAATGGAAACATTTGGGCAAGCATGTAACATTACCTCTAAATTTTTGATTACTCCAACTGTATTGGTTGCAGCCCCATCAAGCTGTAAAACACTCCTTTTTGTAGGTTCATAGTACAGGCCTAATTTTTTAGCAATTGACTTAGGCATGACTGTACTACTTGCACCGTTGTCCACCATACAGTTATGAACTAAATTTTCTCCAATGATCAGTGATAGTTAAAAGGGTTGTGGCTTATTTATGTCATGAGCATTTAGAACCTTGTGAACCATCCATCTAACATCCTTTACGTCATTTTGATCAAGTTTTCCAAGGACCATATCTCGTATTTTGGACTTCCTTTACCGTTGTTTTTGAAGAAATCTACTGAGTTTAGCTAGTTCATGAAAGAGTAAATCTTGTTGTCCTAGAATACTTAAGGCATCCCACATTGAGAAGTTAACATTGTTCTTCTTCATCACATCAACAATATTAAAAGAAGAAAGATTCTTAGAGATAGACTCGACCATTTAGCATAAGCTTTGACAAAAACCGATTCTACTTCAAGTAGCCTTGGATATCGAGGGATAAAAATCTTCTTGGATTAGGTGAAGCTATTTTTGTTGCTCTTTACTAGCTACAACACTTTTTGTTTTATGAGCCTCGGAAAAGCAGGACTATTTTGTTGTTTTTTATTTTTGGTAGCTTTCTATTGAGCTCTAGTTGTAACAATAATGAAATTCTCCTCATTAAAGCTGCCAAAAAAAAATTTAGGTGTTTTTCGAACATGCCTTTCTTGTTACCTATCCTCTATTTGAGGTATGAACAATGCTTCATATTGAGGTTGCATGTAACAAGATTCGAGTTCAGAATGCATTTGGGAAATTTACAATTTGATGAGGTTTATTACAAGGTTGGCACCACTCTTCTATAGCTATGTTAACTGGAACCAAAGTGTTAGATGCACTAGGAACATTAGAATCAAACTGCCTTTGCTGATAAGGTTGCCTGTAATTTTGATTATGTTGGTAAGGCTGCCTATTCTGCTGGTTTTGCTGATAAGGAGCTTGATATGGCCTATTAGGCAATGTAAGCTTATTTTCAATTGATGTCACTTATTTCCCTAGTTTTTAAGGCATTAAACATATCTAGGGATGGGGCTGCAACAATAGGCTTTACAATTGTAATAGGCTATGGGATAGGAGCTAAATCTATCAAAAATGACATTGTAGGCCTTAGTGCTAATTTTCTAGCCTAAGGTTGTTTTCAGATTTTATAGCAAAGTGTCATAGGCCCCTGGAAGAGTAAAAACTCCCATGGATTGAATCATAGTTGCAATATCACTATTTAATGCTCTAAGGTAAAAAGGAAAGCATGATCAGCTTGAGGCTTAACACTTGTTGGGATTCTTTACCAAGTTCTAAAAATGAATGTTGAAACTAGACAAATATTCATGAGGGGCTCTCTTGATAGTAGATAGCTATTCTATCAGGGACAAATGATCTGAATTGTCTTGGAACTGTTCCAGCAATTTCTCTCCTAATTCATCCCAAGTTCTTATGCTTCCAATCTCTAGGTTCTATACCATTAAGGCTTGTCCTTTAAAAGATGCAACTAAAAGTGTTAAAATACTAAGGTGATACACCAAATTTGGATGAAAACTTGACTTGAGTGGAATACACAACTGATTTGTGAAGAATTCTTTATGTGCACGAACCAATTTGTACTTTCTGTAGAAAATAAGGGCAAAGTACTTATTTTGTACTGAGGGAAGTTCACAACAGCACTAGTAAGCTAACATGCACAATGAAATTTAGCAAAAATAGTAGATTTGCAGTAGGGGTAAAGTGATTAATCAGGGAATATTGATTCACAAGACTAATATTGGCATACACAAGACTGCAGAATAACTTGGAAAGGAAAGAATAATTCACACTCAGAGGGAAAAACTGGCAGAAATTGCTTCAGTACTCATATCAAAAGTTCTTTGGGAAATTTCTCTGAAAAAATCCCCCCTTGTGCTTTGCAAGAGCACACAATATATAGAAAAAGTTCACCCCCTTCCTAAAAATAGCCTAAAAGTTGTACTCCCATGTATCCTAATTTTACCCTTTATTTAATAATAAATAAAGGAATAAAATAATACAAACTAAAGCATGTGATAAAAATAGGCATTATCAGCCTTAGATACAATATAGTCAAACTGAAGTTGACTATTCTATTTTTAAGAAAGAAAGGTGAATAATTGCTAAAATTACAAATTACTTACTAGGCAAGTCTTCTCTCTTTGCACATGCAAGTTTGTCATCTTCTCTATTCTGTCCTGTTGTGAAGGCATGCAAAAATCATCTCTGTGTGTAGGCAAAAGGATGCAACCTTAGCCATATTTGCAAAATTAAAAGTGAAGTGGGGACCACCTCCAAGGTATACATGTTTTGATTTTCTTCACTGTTTTGGATAGTCACATGAGTGACACTTGCAAATTTGTTTAAAACCCCATGTGGGGACCACCTTTGGTTTTAGATGCTGCCACATTGTGGACTTAGGCATAAGCATGTATATAATATCAAAGGGGACCACCCTTTGGCTAGCCCACCATGCATTAGTTGATCCGCCACCTTTGGGCCTTGGCACATAATACAAATTTTTCCCTTTTGGGACTTTTGGCATATAATGATTTGTTTGATTTTTTGGGCATGGACTATAGTTCGAGACTTTGTAAAGTCCTGCAATGATTAATTGGTTGGTCCACGTGGGCTGGCCCCTCTCCATGATGACTCGACCCTTCTTGGTCGTAGGTGGTGGAAACTTGACCTTGGGCTTGGATTTACTTGGTTTTTGGGAGCTTTGCTGGCCCTTGATCTTCACCTTGGTTTCTTGGTCACCGTAGATCTTGTAACCCTGATTAGGGTTCTGGCCTGGGCATTTATTATGGTTGGTGGCCTTTAATTGGGCCTTATCACTCGGGAACCTGTGGAGACCGATCACCGTTCATTTGGCACTTGGCATTCAGCGAGTCGTTGATCTCTAACCACGGGTTAGGGTTTTGGAACCCTAGTTTCGATGAAAGGTTATACACTCGAGCTTGCATTTGGTCACTTCATTTGGTTTTTTTTACTCTGCGGGTGAAGCCTGGCAAATTTTTTTGCTCACTCTGTGATTTTGATGAATGCTTGGAGATTTTACGTCTTTGAGCTATAAATTTTGTTCCTTGGCCTTGACGCCATTGGTGCTTATTTGTTTCTGCATTTTTGAAGATTCTGGAGGTATTTTTTTTGTTTTTTGGCTTCATAGCTTAGTTTTCCTCTAGTTATATGATCTAAAGATCATTATCATCTATTATTCATCTCTGTATCTTCTCGTGGAGTGATGAATCTTTGTTTTCTTTCTAGTTCTCTACTTTTGGTAGCTAATGAGCTCGATACGAGCCTGTAGAAGGAAATTGCCACCATTTTTTACTTGTCTTGATCATTTCGTTCTCGGGAAATGGTGAGTTCCAACACTATTTTTCCTTTTTTTTTTCGAGGCTCGAGTTTTCGTTCTTGTAACCCTGAATCCATTACAAATATTAGTTAAAATATTGCGTAACATGAGAGTACTTTGTGGGTTCGGTCTTTTCTACTTCTAAAGTGAGCCTTGAGCTCGGACTCGTTCAGTTCAAAATCTATTAAAGCTTATTTCTATGCATTTATTGATGAACTATTTGTAAACTCAGTTTAGTCCTTTGAAAGTATTAACTGTTTCCATTTCTCCATTTGAAACATGAGCTCTGTTTCATCTAACTTCCTGTGATAGATGCATACTTACTTGTAGTTTATGAACCCTTCCTTCATTCTATAGATGCAAAGTTTGTATATTCTTGGTACTTGCAATCTGTAAAGTTGTATCTTCTTTTGTGACTCATTTCTCTTTCTAATGTAATGAAAGAAAGATTTTACTTCTGGTGACTTGGATTTTGTAAATCACTTCCATTTCTAGGTAGATTGGGAAACTTTAGTTAAGCATTTGTAACTTGAAAATGAGTTCTCCATTTGATTGCGAGACCTGTATCGTTCCTTCTTCCTGTAGATGCAGTTTGTAATTTTTGTTTACTTCTTTGCATTCTGTAGAGGCAAAATACTTCATTTCTTTGTAAAAAAATTTTTTTTTGTAGATGTAGTTTGGCATCTTGACATGCTTCCTTTCTGGACCTGTATGAGTTCAAGCTTCTTTGACTTGTTGTTGTTGTTTTATGAACTATATCTGGAAATGAAAACCTAGCACTAGTAGTCTATTTCTTTTGTGATTCATTTCCTCTTTGTAGATGTAATTCAAACTACTTTTATAAACTTTGTGCTTGCATACTTGACTTGTTGATCTTGTTTCGGAAGGCATGCTTTGTTTGAACATTTGTTGAGCTTTGTAGTTTACTCCTTCGGTTGGAAGATGAATGCTATCTTTGATATTCTGTAGTTTGACATTTGCATTCAGGATAATGAATCTTTGGAAGTTGTATGTTGTTTCTTTGTTGCAAACATGATTGCATACTTTTGTATAATGAAATAAATATCTCTTTTACGAAAATGAAGAAGATAATTAGTTTCTTTTTCTGTAATGGCACTTCACTTTCCAGAAGTCATAGTAGCAATTATGTTTCATTTTTGCATTATTTCTCAATTCTATTTTTCTAGAAAAGTCCATTTTGCAAGGGGAAACTCTAGAAAAATTTTTTCCAGAATCCTTCTCTCTCCAGATTCTTATGATTTGACTTTTTTAAAAACATGTAAACATCTCTCTTTTCTGATTACTTGAATGAGCTGTCCATGCTAGCTTTACTTGATTCATTGAAACTTCTAAAAATTTGTAAAGTAGTTGTCCTTTAATTCACACTAAATTTGGAAATTAAAAGGAACCTTTGATAGTTGTAGCATGATGAAAATATGGAATACATGTATGTTTCATTTGATCATGATATCAACTTAGAAGTGATGAAACATGTACTTTTCTTGACTGTTTTTATTTCTTTTGAAGCTCAGATAGCTTAGAAAGCAATGTAGTAGCTAAAAAAACATGTGTTTCAATTTTGTTTTAAATCAAAAGTCAATTTTACAAGGGGAGACTCTGGCAAAATTTTTCCAAAATCCTATTTTCTCTTTCCTTTTCAGATTTTGATCCTGATTTGCAAAAATACCTCTTTTGACTTATTTTGATGCTTTCTTTTAAACTAAATGAAAATGATATTTTATCCTCATTAGATGCTTCTTCTTTTCAATCATTTTCAATCAATGTTGCAACCTGTTCATGCAAAATTCAAAAATGAGTTAGAAATAAATAGGATTTTTGGCCTCTCTTGTATCCATGTGGTTTATTTCTTCTTCTCTCCTTGTTTAGCAATTTTTTCCAACTTTCTACATGTGTCATTCTTCAAATTTGTTTCTCTCACAAGTTTGCTTCTTGATTCTTCCTTTCTAAATCAATCCTTAGCTTCTTTGATCTTCTCTTTTAGATTCACTTTATGGACTCTCTCTCTTCCTTGCTTCTAGATCATATGTATTTCTTTCTTTTCTATGCCATGTGTTTCTGTATTTCTTTCCTTTAAGTACCATTAGATGCATTGAACTTAGAATATGTATTTGCTTTAGAACATGAGTATTGGAATAACATTGTACCTTGAGCTCAATTTGACAGATACTTCTCTTGTCTTGTAGGTGTTAAGAAATGGAGATGGAAGCGGAAGATGGAAGAGTTGAGATGGAGATGGAAAGGCTGAGGAGTGGAGATAGAAAGAAGAAAAGGCAATGATGGGTTCCTTTTTACTCCTCTACTCTTGTTCTTTAGCACATGCAAGTATTCTCATTTCCATGTATATGATGAGTCACTTAGTCATATCCCATGGCTTGTGTGGGAAAGCTTATGATCTCTTATGAATAAAGCATTAAATTGAAATAATGAGTTGATTATCTCTTTCTGCATTCAGTTTTCCTTTGATTGTACAATGATGTAGGCAACTCAATATCTCAATAAAATGAATTAACATAAGGGATAACTTGAAGTGAATACCTGTAACTCCAGTGGATAATCATTGAATGAAATGTGTCTCTTTGTATGTTGTGTGATTATCTTAGCTTCCATTCTTCATTTTGACTCCTTTTTGCTATCTCCATTTGGACATTATTGTCACTATTTGTTTGTCAATATTTTCTTGATGGAAGTAGCAGGAAAGGAGTCAATTGTAATATTTTATGGCAGCATAGATAAATGCAAACTCATTAATCATGACAACTTTAATGAATACAGAGAGCAATAAATATGATAGGCACACAAGATAATAACCGTGAATCTGATTACTTGAAAACTACCACTATGTCTATTGTTCCAAAACTATACACCTTACATACTCTGTAATCGGTGTCTTCATCAAGATAACACAGATGTCCTTTGGGGCTTGTGTTCTTTTGCTTTGAGGATATTCATGAAATTGCAGACTATGTGAGTTGTTACGTTTTGTAACAGCACACATAGCTACAGATTTCACTTAATCTCTTTCACAAATCAGCAATAACAAGATAATCTGATATAATTCCCTTAGCTTAGGTATACTTCACCAAAGCTATCCATCATAACAAAGTTTTGAGTTGCCCATTTTTGCACAAGTGTAAAAATTGTCAACATTTCTTGCGATCCTGTGGGAAAGTTGCCTACTAGCTTGTAGACTAGTGCCTTACTTTGTCCATTGGGTATGGAGTCCAAATCTATAACCAAAATCTACCTTTTCCGAAAGGTCCAACCCTTTCAAAACAACTAAAGCTGGGAAAAGATCTGGAAAACTAGACCATGTGCATGAATGCACTTATTGAAAACAAAGAACGATGCAATGTGCGAACGCACTTATTGAAAGGGAAATCCTACTCTAACCAATCACTGTAAGATTTTCAATAACAGTGTTTGAGAAACATACCATTCATAGGAATGGGAAGTTCCTCTCCATTCAGCTTAGAAAGCTGAAAAGCATTGTGTTCTTTGCAAGTTGATATCATGTAAGGACCACTCCAGAGTGTATCAAACTTTGAGTGTCTTCCTGGCTTAGCACGATCAACATCCCATTTCAACACAATATCTCCTTCATTGAAGATTCTGAATTTGGCTTTCTTGTCAAAAGTCTTCTTCATCTGTTTTGATTTTCTCCATATTCAAATGAGCTTGATCTCTTAGCTCTTGTAATTCCATCAATTCTACATAACGGACCTGCAATGGTTCATTCTCAAGTAATTCCATTTGATGCAGTAAATCCAATGTAGGTAACTCAACTGAAATTGGCATTCTAACTTCTTTCCCATACACAAGTTTGTATGGTGAGTTTCCAACTGATCTCTTAGGGGTCACCCTATCAGCCCAAAGTGTTGAATTCAACATTAGATGCCAAGCTCTTTGATTATCCTTGAGTGTTCTTCTGATGATCCTTAACAGATTCTTGTTAGTGCTTTCAGCTAAGCCATTACCTTGTGGGTAATAATTAGATGAAGAGCTCAAGTAGATTCCATGGCTAACAACCCAATCTATTACTTTAGCACCGAGAAATGCTAAAGCATTATCTGATATGATAGTTGTTGGAACACCAAATGCTGAGACTATACCTTCATAGAAAGCTAGTATTGAAGCTTCATTAGCATCCTTCAAGGCTACTGCTTCAGTCCATCGTGTAAAGTAATCTGTAGTAGTTAGAATCCATTTGTGTCCTTGTGAAGAAGGTGGGTTAATCATCCCAATAAAGTCAAGACCCCACTGCATAAAGGGTTGATCAACTGAAATAGGTTGTAAAGGAAAATGAAGCTAAATGTTCTTTTCCAAAGAAAGCACATTTCTTGCACTTTCTGATCCATTTGAAATAGTCCTTAAATATGCTAGGCCAATAGTAACCTACTTTCATGATCTTCAAAGCTGTAGTACGTGTTGAGAAGTGACCTCCTGCAGGTCCTTCATGGAATTCTGATAATATCTTCTGAATCTTGTCATAATCGACACATCACAACAAGATTCCATTTATATCTCTTTTGAACAATACACCATCAATGAAGAGATAAGGAATAGCCTGTAATCTGAAATATCTTCATTTATTCTTATCCATACCTTCCGGATAAGTGCCATGTTGTAAATAGTCAACCAAATCAGTCATCCATCTTGATTCTTGAATTTCTTGAGAAGGTTCAGGTTGCTGATTTTCTGGTTGCAACATAACGTTTGATTGTTGATACGTGGTTTCAGCATGGTGTTCTGAAACTTTAGGTTTTGCATCTGTTGTTTCTCCATATCAGCAATTAGATGCTCACATAAACCTTTACCTTGAACTATCTTGGAAACTCGGATATCAACATCATATTCCATAACCTTCGTTATCTAGCCTGCTCTTTTCTCATTCAACTCTTTGTTCAACAAGAAAGCTTTCACATTTGGATGAGAAACAAGAACATGAATTCTATTGTTTGAAAGCATGTACTTAAAATTATTTAGTCCTCTGACTATGGAAAGTACTTATTTTTCAAGGAATGTGTACCTTGTTTCGTAATCATGCAAGCTCTATCCAAAGAAAGTAATTGGCTGTTCGATATTCTCATCATTGACCTGAGTTAGAATAGTTGAGATTGTTTCAGCTCCTGCAAGTGCATACATTGTAAAATCTTTGTCAAAATTTGGATTTGCAAGAGTAGGAGCCTGAGAAATAGTTGTTTTAATAGCCTCAAAACCTTCTCTCCCTTCGTTGGTCCAAGAGAATGTTTTCTCTTTCCTTAGCATGGCTGTCAATGGCTTAACCAATGCTGCAAAATCTAGGACAAATCTTCTAACAAAGTTGATTTTTCCCAGAAAGCTCTGTAATGCCTTCTTGTGATGAGGTAATGATAGTATGTGATATGGCTTCAATTCTGAAAGGATCAATTGCTAAACCCTATTTGGAAACAATATGGCCGAGTAGCTTACCTTCATGTACTGAAAAGATAGACTTTTTGGGATTCAAAGATATTCCAAACTGCCTACAGATCTGAAAAGTCTATCTCAAATGCATTAGATGTTCATCAGAATTTTTGAGAATACAAGTGACATCATCTAAATAAACAAGTATGCATTTATTTAGTAGGCTATACAAAAATCCATGTCCATTGCACGTTGAAACGTTGCACCTAGCATTTGAAAGACCAAAAGGCATTCTTTTATAAGCGTAAGTACCCCACTTGGTGGTAAAAGTTGTTTTATATCTATCTTCTCCTCGGACTAAAATCTGATTATATCCACTGTAACCATCTAGAAGGGATAGTCTATCTGATCCTGAAACTATTCTCAAAATCTGATCCATGTTCGGTAGTGGATAATGATCTTTTAATGATGCTTTGTTAAGATCTCTAAAATCCACACATAATCTGATTTCTCCATTCTTTTTCCTAACTGGAACAAGATTTTGCTACCCAACTTGAATGCTTAACCGGGAAAATAATTCTGATTCAATCAATTTTGATAATTCTTTCCTCATAAGAGGTTCTATTATGGGATTTATAGGCCTTTGTTTCTGCCTAACTGGTTTAGAATTTGGCTGTAATTCAATCAGTATGTTGTGCTAGACTGGGGTCAAACCCTTTCAAGTCTTGGTATCTCCAAGTGAAAACATCTTTAAATTCAAGTGCAAAGCTTAATAAAAGACTGTTTTTCGGATAAGGAACATACCTTTCCAAGAAATAAGTTCTTTCCTTCATCAACTGAAACCTCTTCGTAATTATCAGCATGAGTAGACATCTTAGCTTTGTCCTTTCTTAACTGGTCATCAGTGCTGAAGATGTCTTCCAATGTGACAAGTCCTCGAGGAAACTTGTTTGTCTTTAACTGAACAATTTGGTCACCATATAGATGTTGTAATTTATCCTGATTTACTACGTAGAAAATTCAGCTTCTTGCTACAAAAACCTATAGATTTGATCATCACTCTCAAACACCTACCAATTAGATTCATTATTAGGTATAGAAGGTCTGACAATCAACTTAACATGAGGCTGAACTTTGTTTTTTCTATTTGTTCCAGCACTTCAAAACTAGCACCAACTGCTGCAGTCTATCAAGCATGTTTATTTTCAGCTCTAGGAATAGACTGAATATTAATGGCATCAAAATATTCCATTAAGTCTGAAACTCTATGCCTGTAAGACTTCATTAATGGATTCTTACATACATTGAAGTTTTTTACTTGATTTATTACTAACTCAGAATCGCCAAAGACTTGTAACGTGTTGATTCCTCTTTTTCTAGCCCAAAGTAAGCCATGAATTAATGCTTCGTACTCAGCTACATTACAAGTGCATGAAAATTGAAGACTCAGAGCTGTAAAATACCTTTCGTTTGTTGGGGAAGTGAGCATCAGACCTGCTCCCTGCCCCTTCTTATTCTTAGCTCCATCAAAATGAAGCTTCCAAATCCCTTCTGTTGATTTTATTTTCTATTTTGGACAGCAAGGGATTGTGCATTTTCTTCATGCATGCAATAAACACCAAAAATATGTTCTTCAACTCTTTAAAAGGATCATGAGCATGTTCTTCAACTATTTTCTCATCCATGAACATGTTAGAAACACCTTCTAGTGCTGAAATCTGAGCTACATCATCAAAATCAGATTGATCTAAAGCTGAATAATTTGCTACTGCATTTGGTGAATGAGGCTCAATATGAAATCTAGCCAATGGCTCAGAATTTATGGTAACCTTAGTGCCATAACATGTAGTGAAAAATAAGAAAGACCAATTAGAAGAGAGGTAGCCTCCTATTTTTGCTTGTAAAGTCTCTAGATAGGCACAAAGCAAAATATGGAGGTAAATCCACAACAGTAACATCTTGTAAAATGGAAACATTTGGGCAAGCATGTAACGTTACCTCCAAATTTCTGATTACTCCAACTGTATTGGTTGTAGTCCCATCAAGCTGTAAAACACTCCTTTCTATAGGTTCATATTGCAGGCCTAATTTTTCAGCAATTGACTTAGGCATGACTGTACTACTTGCACCGCTGTCCACCATACAGTTATGAACTAAATTTTCTCCAATAATGATCAGAGATAGGTAAAAGGGTGGTGGCTTCTTTATGTCATGAGCATTTAGAACCTTTTGAACCATCCATCTAACATCCTTTACGCGATCTTGATCAAGTGTTCCAAGGACCATATCTATATTTTGGACTTCCTTTACTGTTGTTTTTGAAGAAATCTATAGTTTAGCTAGTTCATGAGAGAGTAAATCTTGTTGTCCTGGAATGCTTAAGGCATCCCACATCGAGATGTTAACATTGTGCTTCTTCATCACATCAACAATATTAAAAGAAGCAACAGTCTTAGAGATAGACTCGACCATTTTAGCATAAGCTTTAGCAAAAACTGATTCTGCTTCGGCAGCCTTGGATATCTGAGGGATAAACAATCTTCTTGGATCAGGCTGAAGCTATTTTTGTTGCTCTTTACCAGCTGCAACACTTGTTATTTTCTGAGGGACACAGGACTATTGGCTAGTTTTGAGACTGTAGATGTTGATATATCAGTAATAATGGGCAGCATAGGTCTGTTTTGTTGTTTTTTATTTTTGGTAGCTTTCTCTTGAGCTCTAGTGGTAACAACAATGAAATCCTCCTCATTAAAGCTGACCAAATTTTGTTTAGGTGTTTTCTGAACATGACTTTCTTGCTGCCCACCCTCCATTTGAGGTATGAACAATGCTTCAGATTGAGGTTGTGCAACAAGATTCAGGTTCAGGAATGCATTTGGGTAATTTGTAGTTTGATGAGGTTGATTACAAGGTTGGCACCACTCTTCTGTAGCCATATTAACTAGAACCAAAGTGTTAGATGCACTAGGAACATTAGAATCAAACTGCCTTTGCTGATAAGGTTGCCTGTAATTTTGATTCTGTTGGTAAGGCTACCTATTCTGTTGGTTTTGTTGATAAGGAGCTTGATATGGCCTATTAGGCAATGTAAGCTTATTTTCAATTGATGTCAGCTTATTTCCCATGGTTTGCAAGGCTTTAAACATATCTGGGGATGGGGCTGCAATAGTAGGCTCTGATTGTAATAGGCTATGGGATAGGAGCTAAATCTACCAAAAATGGCATTGTAGGCCTTGGTGCTAATTTTCCAGCTGAATAAGGTTGTTTTCAGCTTTTATAGTAGTGTCATAGGCCCCTGGAAGAGTAAAAGCTCCCATGGATTGAATCATAGTTGCAATATCACTATTCAATGCTCTGAGGTAATAAAGGAAAGCGTGATCAGCTTGAGGCTTAACACTTGTTGGGATTCTTTCCCAAGTTCTAGCAAAATGAATGTTGAAACTAGACAAATATTCATGAGGGGCTCTCTTGATAGTAGATAGTTGTTCTATCAGGGACAAATGATCTGAATTGTCTTGGAACTGTTCCAACAATTTCTCTCCTAATTCATCCCAAGTTCTTATGCTTCCAATCTCTAGGTTCCTATACCATTGCAAGGCTTGTCCTTTAAAAGATGTAGCTAAAAGTCTTAAAGCTACATCTTCATGAGTAATATTGTGGACTGCACATATGGCTGCAACATCTTTGATGTGTTCAGTTGGTGTAACTTGATTTTCACCGGTAAATGATGGCAAACTTTTCAAAGCAGCATTAGGAATGTCATGATACACTGGAATTACTAATGGGCTGCCATTAGTAAAGGCTACAAAATTTCTAGGTGGTTGAATAGCCATTGGAAAAACGGGATATTGATTGAAAAATTTATTCGTGGTGAAGGAATATCAGGAGGGTTTTCAAAACCAGGTCTATTATAAGGCAAAGTATTACCAACCCTTCTTCTTCTAGCAGATTTCAAAGGTAAAGAAACAAACTCAGGAGGAATACCTCTTACCGATGATCTTGTAGTCACTTTAGGCATGGAACATGCTGCAATACTAGTTTGAAATCAGCTTTATGAGTCGCCAAAAGATCATAGAATCTTTAGAATTAATTTTTGCTGCAGCTTTTCTCCCGAAAGTAACTTTTATTTGTTGTAAATCTACTTTTGATCTGCTCTAGAATCTGAAATTTACATGCAGATCTGATTCGTGGTCCCACCAGGCGTGCCAAAAACTATTATCTCTCGAAAGTGCACCCAGCAGAGAGATGGTAGTAGGTGTTCTAAGTCTGCAAAAGATCTCTCTCTCTCTCTCGTAGATACAATGGGGACACCTCAGGTCTGTGGGTATACCTATTTTGAGGTGAACCTCAGGGTTAAAAGGCCGGTTCCTTATTGGTGTTCACTAAACTATTTTTTGGGAGTTTTAGGGTTAGGAGGTGACTGAAAATGAAATAATTACTAAGGTGATACACCAAATTTGAATAAAGAACTTGACTTGAGTGGAATACACAACTGATTTGTGAAGAATTATTTGTGTGCATGAACCAATTTGTACTTTTTGTAGAAAATAAGGGCAAAAACACTTAATTTGTACTGAGGGAAAATCACAACAACACTAGTAAGCTAACATGCACAATGAAATTTAGTAGAAAATAGTAGATTTGCAGTAGGGTAAAGTGATTAATCAGGGAATATTGATTCACAAGATTAATACTGGAATACAAGACTACATAATAACTTGGAAAGGAAAAGAATAATTCACACTCAGAGGGAAAAACTGGTAGAAATTGCTTCAGTACTCATATCAAAAGTTCTGGGAAAATCTCTGAAAAATCCCCCCTTGTGCTTTGCAAGAGCACACAATATATAGCAAAAGTTCACCCCCTTCCTAAAAATAGCTTAAAAGTTGTACTCGCCCATGCATCCTAATTTTATCCTTTATTTAATAATAAATAAAGGAATAAAATAATACAAACTAAAGCATGTGATAAAAATAGGCATTATCAGCCTTAGATACAATATAGTCAAACTGAAGTTGACTATTCTATTTTTAAGAAAGAAAGGTGAACAATTGCTAATTTTAAAATTTACTTGCTAGGCAAGTCTTCTCTCTTTGCACATGCAAGTTTGTCATCTTCTCTATTTTGTCATGTTGTGAAGGCATGCAAAAATCATCTCCTGTGTATAGGAAAAAGGATGCAACCTTAGCCATATTTGTAAAAATAAAGTGAAGTGGGGACCACCTCCAAGGTATACATGTTTTTTGATTTCCTTCACTGATCTGGATAGTCACAAAAGTGACATTTGCAAATTTGTTTGAAAACCCCATGTGGGGACCACCTTTGGTTTGGAATGCTGCCACATTGTAGATTTAGGCATAAGCATGTATATAATATCAAAGGGGACCACCCTTGGCTAGCCCACCATGCATTAGTTGATCCACCACCTTTGGGCCTTGGCACATAATACAAATTTTTCCCTTTTTGGGACTTTTGGCATATAATGATTTGTTTGATTTTTCGGGCATGGACTATAGTTCGGACTTTGTAAAGTCCCCTACAATGATTAATTGGTTGGTCCACGTGGGTTGGCCCCTCTCCATGATGACTCGACCCTTCTTGGTCGTAGGTGGTGGAAACTTGACCTTGGGCTTGGATTTACTTGGTTTTTGAGAGCTCTGTTGGCCCTTGATCTTCGCCTTGGTTTCTTGGTCACCGTAGATCTTGTAACCTTGATTAGGGTTTCATCTTGGGCATTTATTATGGTCGGTGGCCTTTAATTGGGCCTTATCACTTGGGAACCTGTGGAGATGATCACCATTCATTTTGGCACTTGGCATTTGATGAGTCGTTGATCTTTAACCATGGGTTAGGGTTTTGGAACCCTAGTTTGATGAAAGGTTATACACTCCGAGCTTGCATTTGGTCACTTCATTTTCATTTGTTTTTTTTACTCTGTGGGTGAAGCCCAGAAATTTTTTGCTCACTCTGTGATTTTGATGAATGCTTGGAGATTTTAATGTCTTTGAGCCTGTAAAATTGTTCCTTGGCCTTCGACGCCATTGGTGCTTGATTGTTTCTACATTTTTGAAGATTTAGAGGTATTTCTTTTGTTTTTGGCTTCGTAGCTTAGTTTTCCTCTAGTTATATGATCTAAAGATCATTATCATCTATTATTCAGCTTTGTATCTTCTCGTGGAGTGATGAATCTTTTTTTTTCTGGTTCTCTGCTTTTGGTAGCTAATGAGCTTGATACGAGCCTGTAGAAGGAAATTTCCACTATTTTTTGCTTGTCTGATCATTTCATTCTTGGGCAATGGTGAGTTCCAACACTATTTTTCTTTTTTTCTTTTGAGGCTCTTGAGTTTTCATTCTTGTAACCCTGAATCCATTGCAAATATTAGTTAAAATATTGTGTAACATGAGAGTACTTTGTGGGTTCGGTCTTTTCTACTTCTGAAGTGAGCCTTCGAGCTCGGACTCATCGTTCGAAATCTGTTAAAGCTTCTTTCTGTGCATTTATTGATGAACTATTTGTAAACTCAGTTCGGTCCTTTGAAAGTATTAACTATTTTCATTTCTCCATTTGAAACATGAGCTCTGTTTCATCTAACTTCCTGTGATAGATGCATACTTGCAGTTTATGAACCCTTCCTTCATTTTGTAGATGCAAAGTTTGTATATTCTGGGTACTTGCAATCCATAAAGTTGTATCTTCTTTTGTGACTCATTTCTCTTTCTGATGTAATGAAAGAAAGATTTTACTTCTGGTGACTTGGATTTTGTAAATCACTTCCATTTTTGGGAAGATTGGGAAACTTCAGTTAAGCATTTGTAACTTGAAAATGAGTTCTCCATTTGATTACAGACTTGTATCATTCCTTCTTCCTATAGATGCAGTTTGTAATTTTTCGTTTACTTTTTGCATTGTAGAGGTAAAATACTTCATTTCTTTGTAATTTTTTTTTGTAGATGTAGTTTGGCATCTTGACATGCTTTCTTTCTGGACCTGTATGAGTTCAAGCTTCTTTGACTTGTTGTTTTGTTTTATGAACTATATCTGGAAATGAAAACCTAGCACTAGTAGTCTATTTCCTTTCTATGATTCATTTCCTCTTTGTAGATGTAATTCAAACTACTTTTATAAACTTTGTGCTTGCATACTTGACTTGTTGATCTTGTTTCGGAAGGCATGCTTTGGTTGAACACTTGCTGAGCTTTGTAGTTTACTCCTTAAGTGGAAGATGAATGCTATCTTGTGTATTCTGTAGCTTGACACTTGCATTCAGAATGATTTTCTGGAAGTTATATGTTGTTTATTTGTTGCAAACATGATTGCATACTTTCTGTATAATGAAATAAATATTTCTTTTCTGGAAAATGAAAGAAAATACTTAGTTTCTTTTCTATAATGGCACTTCACTTTCCAGAAGTCATAGTAGCAATTTCTATTTCATTTTTCATTATTTCTCAATTTTGTTTTTTGGAAAAGTCCATTTTGCAAGGGGAAACTCTGGAAATTTTTTTTAGAATCCTTCTCTCTCCAGATTCTTATGATTTGACTTTTCTGAAAACATGTAAACATCTCTCTTGCTTGTTTGATTACTTGAATGAGCTGTCCATGCTAGCTTTACTTGATTCATTGCAACTTCTGAAAATCTGTAAAGTAGTTGCTCTTTGATTCACACTTGAATTTGGAAATTAAAAGGAACTTTTGATAGCTGTAGCATGATGAAAATATGGAATACTTGTATGTTTCATTTGATCATGATATCAACTTAGAAGTGATGAAACATGTACTTTTCTTGACTATTTTTATTTCTTTTGAAGCTCAGATAGCTTAGAAAGCAATGTAGTAGCTAAAAAACATGTGTTTCAATTTTGTTTTAAATCAAAAGTCAATTTTACAAGGGGAGACTGGCAAAAATTTTCCAAAATCCTGTTTTTCTCTCTCCTTTTCAGATTTTTGATCCTGATTTGCAAAAATATCTCTTTCTTGACTTATTCTGATGCTTCTTTCTTCTATAAACCATCTGAAAATGATATTTTATCCTCATTCAGTAATTGCTTCCTTCTTAAATAGTTAACTGATTTTCATTCAATGTTGCAACCTGTTCCTGCAAAATTCAGAAATGAGTTAGAAATAAATAGGCTTTTTGGCCTCTCTTGTATCCATGTGGTTTATTTCTTCTTCTCTCCTTCTTCTGCAAATTGTTTTCCAACTTTCTACATGTGTCATTCTTCAAATCTGTTTCTCTCACAAGCTGCTTCAGATTCTGCCTTTCTAAATCAATCCTTAGCTTCTTTGATCTTCTCTTTTCAGATTCACTTTATGGACTCTGCCTCTTCCTTGCTTTGCCAACTCATCTGTATTTCTTTCTTTTCCTGTGCCATGTGTTTTTGTACTTCTTTCTTTCAAGTACCATTAGATGCATTGAATTTAGAATATGTATTTGCTTTTAGAACATGAGTATTGGAATAACATTGTACCCTGAGCTCAATTTTGACAGATACTTCTCTTGTCTTTGCAGTGTTAAGAAATGGAGATGGAAGTGGAAGATGGAAGAGTTGAGATGGAGATGGAAAGGTTGAGGAGTGGAGACAAAAGACAGAAAAGGAAATGATGGGTTCCTTTTTACTCCTCTACTCTTGTTCTTTAGCACATGGTATTCTCATTTCCATGTATATGATGAGTCACTTAGTCATATCCCATGGCTTGTGTGGGAAAGCTTATGATCTCTTATGAATAAAGCATTAAATTGAAATAATGAGTTGATTATCTCTTTCTGCATTCAGTTTTCCTTTGATTGTACAATGATGTAGGCAACTCAATATCTCAATAAAATGAATTAACATAAGGGATAACTTGAAGTGAATACATGTAACTCCAGTGGATAATCATTGAATGAAATGTGTCTCTTTGTATGTTGTGTGATTATCTTAGCTTCCATTCTTCGTTTTGACTCCTTTCTGCTATCTCCATTTGGACATTATTGTCATTGTTTGTTTGTCAATATTTTCTTGATGGAAGTAGTAGGAAAGGAGTCAATTGTAATATTTTATGGCAGCATAGATAAATGCAAACTCATTAATCATGACAACTTTAATGAATACAGAGCAATAAATCTGATAGGCACACAGATAATAACCATGAATCTGATTACTTGAAAACTGCCACTATGTCTATTGTTCCAAAACTATACACCTTACATACTCTGTAATCCGGTGTCTTCATCAAGATAACATAGATGTCCTTTGGGGCTTGTGTTCTTTTGCTGAGGATATTCGTGAAATTGCAGACTATGTGAGTTGTTACATTTTGTAACAATAGATTTCACACACATAGTAACAAAATAATCTGAAGTAAACTCCCTTAGCAGGTATTTCACTTAATCTCTTTCACAATAAGACTTATTATTATTTCATTTCCCCATAAACATTTCTTGCTAGACATGATTGACTTAAGAATATAAATACATTTATTGAAACTAAAAAGATTGCTCTTATGGTTACGGTTGGTGTGATTTATCCTATGTGTCCTCCTCTCATGTTGGAGGCTCATCTCACATGGGTTAGGTTTAGGGTTAGGTTTAGGGTTTCATATGTGTCATGCACTAGGGTTACTCAGCACCCTATATGTACCCCTTTTCTATTCATTTATGAGCATGCCAAGACACTCCGTTGTCTTTCCTCTATGCAGGATTTGTTTCGTTGAACAAGTTGTTCCATTACTGATCAATTTTTTCCTTGCTATCGCTAGAGCTATCACGATTCCATTAGAGTACAACTACTTCGTGGTGCCTTGTTTCGATTCGATTCTTACAAAATCTTTTCATGGTATCAGAGCTACACGACTTGCCGTCACACCAAAAGCTCAAACTTATGGTGGAGAGGGATCTCATCATGTTAATCAGTTGCTACGCCAATACCCTCCCGCATGATGGAGCTGGGTATACACCCAATCAAGCCCAACGGCATATTAAGAGGAAGTGACACCGAGAATTTCCCGGGAGGTCACCCATCCTAGAACTACCCTAGTGTTGCCAAGACACTTTGCCGTCTTTCGTCTATGCAAGTTTTTTTTCGTTGAGAAATTTCTTCCATTACTAATCATTTTTTCCTTGCTATCACTTTGGAGCTTTCATATTTCTGTTTGAGTGAAACTACTTTGTGGTGCCTTGTTTCAAGTCGATTCTCGTAAACTCTTTTTATGGTATCGAGTGAGATCAGCTAAACGGTCACTCAATTTTTTTGTTGCTATTACTCTTTCTTGGTTTCATTATTTTACTCTACATGCAAGTCTTTTGATCACTATTTTCTAGAAATTATCTTCCAAATATCTCTAACAAGCTTTCTCGGAAAGTTTTTTGTTTTTTTTTTCTTGTGCATGTGTAGGTTTTTCCAAAATACCCTGAGAAATCAAGGGTTTTTTTTATCTTTTTAGTTGGATGTAACCAAATCCAAGATAGAGATTCATTTCTTTTTTATTAAAATGGAAGTGAAACTTTTTTAAGATCTCTAGTTTTAGCAAGATATTTGTCTATGCATGATAGTATGTGGTTGTAGGATCTTTGTGTTCTTCTGTCATGGTTGCTCATAGATGATCTTTTGTTGTGCATGGTTTGTGTGGACTGTTTAAAATTTATAGTTCAGCCTGTGGACTGTGTAAAATCTTTGCGTGGACTATTGTGGACTATTGTATAACATTTAGCTTTGTTGAAAACTCCCTCCAGCCACACCCTGCATCTGCCAACACCACCAAATACCACGCGCGGCCTGTAATCACTATTCATTCACGCGTGGCCTGCAATTTTTTTATTCACATGTGTTTTAAACAACTCTGCCACATTTTTTTTGATTGAAGGGGTTTTACATTCTTATGTGTGGACTATAGGCTCTTTCCCTTGGTGCCCACGCACCTACAAACAACTCCTTTTCACTTGGCGCGGCCTGCTATCACATCTCTGCATTTTTTTACCTCTCCTTAGCATGGTTTGCACTCTTTCTACATTTTTTTCTACTTGGCATGGATGCTACACATCGTGGGGTTGTAAGTTCTTATGCGTGGACTGTACCCTTGGCGCCCATGCATTTTCTAACTCCAAAACGACCTGATAACTCTCTGGCACGGCCTTTTTCCCTCTGCATTTTTTTTGGCACACTGTCCCTCTCTCTGTCACCTTTGGTAAGATTTGGTAAGTTTTTTAATTTCTTTCCTTTTTTAAATCTTACTCTATAAAATCCTCTACTAAAAAAATGACCCGTAAGTTGTATATGGTAAGTTGAGTTTGTTTTTAAAAACAAATCTAACTCCTTTTTTTGGTAAGTTTTTAAAACATTTCTAACTTTACCATGATTTTTAATATATATCAAGTTTCTAAAACCAATTTAGAAATTTGTTTTAATTAGAAGTTTCAATAGATATTTAAAAAAATCTTCATCTAAAAATCTTCTTTTAAAACGCTTCTTTCTAAAACTTGTAAGTTTTAGAAAATATTCAAAAAGTGCTTTTTTCAGTAATTTGTTTAATTAAAGCCTTTTTCGAAATTCATTAGATTTAATTAAATTAGATCTAATTTTATTTCATTAACATTATTTAAACACTATTTCTTTGGCATTATAAAATTTGGTCTTTTGGCTTGTATTTTTAACCTTCCGTCGAGTGCCGAAGACGAAGGGTGAGGTCGGGATTGGCAGGTGGCTAATCCCCCCTCGCAATACAAACAAACCCTATCTAAAATTGCATGTTGTTTTCAACGGGCATACATACGACACATTTTGCATGCATTTAGGGAGATTTTTTAATCTATTTGCGAGAAGCTTATTGGCTTTTTCTTATCAATCATGCGGGAATTGGTTTTTGCTTATAACTTTTGACTCGTTGCATGTTTTTCACACTATAGATGATGGGATAATTATATTTGTAAACACACTAATTTTATAAAGTTCCGCATTTTTTGGGGGTGTCTTTGTATTGTTTAATTTAGCTCATTTTTTTAGCTTTGTTCATTCCTTTTTTCATGGACTTGTGAGCGTGTCCACCATAGTCTTACAAAAATAGATTTTTTTCATGTGACGTGAGACATTTTTTCTCACCACTAGGGTTGGATTTCACCTCCTTTCTATTTTTTGCTTGCCATGTCGATCTATTGCGCCCTATGAACCTTGATTGTTGTTTCCACCATTACGCGTTATTACGCTAATTGTAAGGTGAGTGACAAACCTGGTTCTCGAACACTGATCACATCTATTTGTAATCAACACCTTTGATTTATAAAGTGCCAAAAGCAAGGGGGTTGTTATTGTCCGGGTGGTTATGTCTCTTTTACGCATTTCTTTCTCTCTCTCTACTATGGATGCACTTTCAATTCCTTTGCTTACGCCTGCTCAACTGCTTTCAAATGGAAGATCAATAATAATAATGAAACTAAGGGGTAAAGGGTTATTCCACATCACATGAGAACTGGCTCAACCGGATGACGAACTGAAAAATCTAAGTGGTTAAACCTGTAGTGATAAAGCTTTAGGTCTTCTTTGCATGTTCATTTCTCCTTACTTGCTCTTCCACATTGAGGTGTCTCAAACACCTAAATCTACATGGAAAACGTTGGATGCGATGCTTGGACAACTAGATGACATGAGAGCGCATGAGTTGGAAAACGAATCGCTAGGGTTAAATCCTAGTGAGTTTGAAAACCAACAAGCCTTCTTCTCGAAATTTTTCCACATTAGATTATTGTTAAAATGATTTCAAGTAGAAAAGAAAGATTCTCAACTGATCTTGTTGATTCTCTCTAAGCTAGATCCCGAATATTCTCGTCTTCGTGTCAACTTTCTATGCTACAAAAGCAACTTTGGGAAATACTTTGACGATGCCCTCCTTTGACTATTTTTCATCCCAAATCATTCAAGAACAAGACAAACTCATTCAAATGGGGTCTCTCAATTCTAATTCACATGCCCTTGTAGCAAGTACTAGCAAAGGAAAGAAGAATGAAACAAAGGATCAACCTAAGAAAGAAACCAAGATCAAACCTAAAAATGACAGAACACTTCGACTTCCGATCCTAAGGCACAGAAAAGTAAGTATTAGTGTTCCTATTGCAAGAATATTGGTCATGAAGAGTAACACTATTTTAAGAAATAGATTGATCACTTATCTCATTTACTTAAGAAAAATAAAATAAGTGTTCTGAATCCATAAAACAAAGTGCTCAAGGCCGAGTCTTTCGCCGCAAAAGGTGCTAAAAATGATAAGAATAAAGGAAAGGCCCTGTAGCCAAAGTTACACCTTCATCGACATGGATTATAGATGTCGATGCCTCGCCACATGGGTTCTTCACATGTTGAGTTTTCCAACACCGAACCTTGTGGAATGTCCCAAATCACAATGGGTAATAACACGATAGTGTTGGTTTCCGGTAGTGGATCGGTAGAGATGGATGGGGGAACATTTAACCATGTTTTGAGTGTTCCTGATCTCTCTACCAATCTCCTATCAGTTTACCAAATTACTCACCTTGGTGAAGGAATGCAAGTTGAATTTGGTCCAAACTCAGTGATCATTCGTGAGCTTAACAATGACACTACATTGGCTAAGGGAAAGGTAGATCATCATTCATGGTTGTACACCTTCTCCCACTTTACTTCTGATTCTACACCCAATACCTTGCTCACTCATGCAAATGAGGTTAGTAAGCTATGGCATGAGTGTTTCGGACATCTAAATTATCGCTATCTTGAAAAATTGAGCCAAAACAAAATGGTCAACGGATTGCCTCTCATCAAGTTTTCTAAGGGTCTTTGTGAGGGTTGTACCCTTGGAAAGCATCCTAAAAAGAACTTTGACAAAGGAAAAGCCTGGAGAGCCACTCATCCTTTGGATCTTGTTCACAACGATGTTTCTAGCCAATTTCCTTCTCCTTCGTTTACTATAGCTCTTTATGTGCTAACCTTCATTGATGACTATTCACGATATACTTGGGTATATTTTGTTAATCTTAAGTCTGAAGTCATTGAACATTTTTAGGACTTTAAGGCTCTTGCTGAGAAATAGGCAGAACTGTCTATCAAGGTTCTTTGAACTAAAAATGGAGGTGAATATGTAAACAATAGGTTCATGGATTTCTGTACTTCTAAAGGGATCTCTACAAGTATACAATTGCTTATAGCCCTTCGTAGAATGGAGTCACAGAAAGAAAGAACCATACTCTGAAGGAGATGGCCACTTGTATGATTCACTCAAAGTCTCTTCCTCCACAGTATTGGGCCGAAGTAGTGAATTGTGCAAATTACATTCAGAACCATGTTCCACACAAGGCAGTAAGAGGGATGACACCCTTTGAAGCCTAGTTTGGATGCAAGCCTGATGTTGAGCACTTTCGAGTCTTCGGATCCAAGGCTATGGCTTGGATTCCCAAGAAGAAATGCAAGGCTTTGGAACCACAATCCAAACCTTGTATCTTTGTAGGGTATCTTGATGGTGTGAAGGGATATTGATTGATGAATCCTACTTCTCATGAGCTATATATTGAGAGAATTGTTAAGTTTGATGAGCCTTCTTTGACTTCTACTTCTCCACCTATTAAGGTTCTTCAGCTCACTGATTTGGATTCTGACTCATCAGATGATGATACTATTGAGTGTGCTCCTCTTTCGGATCCTCCCGACCATTAGACCTTTGAGTCTTCTGATTCTAATAGTAGTGATGACGAGGAATATGTCCCTTCCCACTTAAGTGAAGAATATTCTGACTCTAAACCTGATCCTCCTGGTCCCCTTTGGGCCAGGAAAACTTTGCAAAGTGCTAGATATTTAGTTGGAGATACTTCGGATATGAGACATACTCGCTCAGATTTCATTGGAACCCACTCTTTCTTCACCTCTTCTTCTGATCCATAGTATTTCCGGGAGGCTTCTGGCATTCCTAAGTGGGATTCTACAATGGATGAGGAGTATTCCTCTCTCATGAAGAACAATACTTGGGATCTCACCAATCTTCCAAAAGGAAGAAAAATCGTTCGGTATAAGTGGGTGTTCCGAAAAAAGTATGGAGTAGATGGAGACATTGAAAAGTTTAAAGTGTGATTAGTAGCTAAGGGTTTCTCCCAGATAGCTAGGGTTGATTATACAAAACCTTTACTCCAGTTATGAAGATGACTTCTATTCAACTGACCTAGCCATTGCCGCAGCAAATAGATGAAATGTCCATCAAATGGACATTAAGAGTGCCTTCCTTCATGGTGACCTAGAGGAAGATATCTATATGGAACAACCTTTGGGTTATGTCCAAGGTTCCTCCCTCGTTTGTAAGTTAAAGAAGTCTCTTTATGCCCTTAAACAAGCCCCTTAGGCTTGGTATGCCAAGATGGACTCCTTCTTACTTACATCAGGGTTCACTAGGTGTCATTCTGATCCAAATGTTTATATTATATGGCAAGATGAATCCATACTCATTCTTGTTCTATATGTTGATGACTTGTTGATCAAAGGCAGCTCTTCCTCTATTATTGATTCTATGAAGATTGCCTTAGCCAACAAGTTCTCCATGACTAACTTAGGTCTACTTCATTACTTCCTTGGGATCCAGATTTCACAATATGACTCGAGAATCTTGATTTCACAACCTAAGTATGCTCTTGATTTGCTAGCTCAGTTTCAGATCTCTGATTGCAAGTCTTCTCCTACTCATTTTCTTTCCGGGGTTAAGTTGGTTTCAGATTTCTCTACTCCCTTGGTTGATGGTACTCTTTATCGCAGTTAGCATGGGAGCTTGATCTACTTGACTCACACTCAACTAGATTTATCATATGTTGTTGGGATCATGTCCAGATTCATGCAGGAGCCACATGAGTTGCATTGAAAAGTATCTAAACGGATCCTTCATTATGTTCGTGGCACTTATGCTTTGATGGCATTCACTATCATGGAGGGGTTGTTATTGACTTGATTGGATTCACAGATATCGATTGGGCGGTGACTTAGATCATCAAAAATCTACTTCGGCCACAGTTTTCTCCCGATTCGGGTCATATTAGTTGGTCTAGCAAGAATCTATCATCTACAAAGGTAGAATACAGAGGAGCAGTCAACACCGCCACATAAGCTATTTGGCTACAGGTGGTATTCGAGAGAGTTTGGTATCCACTTTCGATGGCCTACCATTACCTACTGTGATAACATGAGTACAATCTCTATTTGTAGAAATATAGCTCAGCATCAGCAGACGAAGCACATTGAGATCCATATGCACTTCATATGAGAGCTTATTCATAATGGTATCATCAACATTCAATACATGCAGATAGCTGATCAGATTACAGATTTATTCACCAAGCCCTTCAATGAGATGAAGTTTCTTCACTTATGGTATCTTCTTAGGGTTAGGTCTTCTACATCTACCCATCTTCTTCGGGCTATGTAGTCCTTCTTTTTCTTCTTCTTCTTCTAGGAATATTGTGTTTTTATATGGGCACCTTATCGGGCATTTAGTTTAGGGCCCCATTGACACATATTTCTTAGTTGTTTAGGAGTGTCTTCCTTTTCCATCGACTCATCACATCTGCTACCCCAACTTCAATGAAGGGGGTGTTAGTGTGAGTTATCCTATGTTTCCTCCTCTCATGTTGGAGGGTCATCTCACATGGGTTAGGTTTAGGGTTTCATGTGTTTCATGCACTAGAGTTACTCAAAGACCCTATATGTACCCCTTTTCTATTCATTTATGAGCATGCCAAGACACTCCGTTGTCTTTCCTCTATGCAAAATTTATTTTTGTTGAGCAAGTTCTTCCATTACTGATCAATTTTTTCCTTGTTATCGCTAGAGCTATCATGATTCTGTTGGAGTGTAACTACTTGGTGGTGCCTCGTTTCGATTCAATTCTCGCAAACTCTTTTCAGATTACATTGTCAAATCCTATGGCTCCTACAATTCCCCATGCAATTACTTGGGTGATAAATCTCTTCAGCGGTGCTCATAGGGAACCTCTAAAACCCCCTCCCTCATGGTATGATGATGTTTCACATTTTTAAATATCGAAGATCGTATTTGATTGGGTGAGGAGTAGATATAAATTTATTATGGATGACAGTTTCTAGGGTACATGCCTAATATTGACTACATAAGAGACTAGTGTAAGTAAGTAATGGGCATGCTTGTTGGATGTTAAATCTCTTATATGTGGTAGCTTCCTCTTACGGTTCCAGGAGGATTCAAACTTGCAAAGGGTGATTGTGGGAGCACCTTGGTTTTTTCATAGAGTTGTTCTTTCCATTTGAATATGGTGCATGTAATGCCCCGTTTGACATTCTCCTAGCTCTTGCCTCGGTGACCCTGCCTGCTAAGCCCGGGAAGGTTGAGGTGTGCTCTCATTGACCGTTAGTTGACTTTGTGCTTGCATAGTGAAGATTTACCACCCTCCCTCTCCGTCTCGCATTCTCGAGTCGTAGTGAACACCTCTAGTTATGGACCTTGTACCGCCCCATATGATTATCCTAATAAAGGAAAATCTTGTTCTCACTTTATTGAGCTACGGTTGATCATTATTAACATGATTTATTATTATTTTTAGTTGTAAAATTAATAAAAATAATGATAATAATAATATTTTAATTTTAATTGTTGATTAATGATTATTTTATTTTGTGTCAATTTTCATGAATATTATTAATTACCTTTAAGCTATTTTATTTCATTATTGTTCACTCTCGCACTTTTGAGCCTCGATTCATGTGAGAGAAAATTATTGTTGGTGGCACCTTTGTTTAGGACGTGGTGTTCATGTTTAATGTTTAATGTTTCCTCCTTGGCCGTCTAGGCGTCATTGCATGCTTTGTAAATATAGCATTTTGTTGATAAAACATTTTTGTTTATGTGGAGGCATCCACCCACCCCCACCATTTATTCATTCCATGTTGGCCGTATACACTTGTTTTATTTTATTTTTTTTTTTGAAAAGACCTAGACTATGTGATTTGTGTTTTGAAGTGGAACACCTTCCATTCCATCATTTCTCCTTTATTGCTAAACGTGTTGGACATTATCTAGTAGTGGAGCTTGCAGCCAATTCTTCCAAGTTGGTTATTAATGAAATCCACCCTTTTTGTTTAGTTACTTTCCCTTATTTTTCTATTCATGTCATGCCTTCGCTCTCGACTTGATGGAAGGAAACGCAAAAAAAAATTAAAGTCCGATTATCTACTTGTAATTATAGTTTCGTCTAAACTCGCTCCATATTTTCTTTTAGTGGTTGAATACGCACATATTTCCTAGTTGCATCGTGTCTTTGGTGAAGGATTGACCGGGATTGTTGAGAAGGCATTGGAAATAATGAAGTCACGTAGGCCATTGTCGGTGGGTAGCCAAACCCTTTTTCGGGAGGATCTCGGACACTTAAATGGCTGCCGATAGTATCCTTACTTGGGTTTGTGACATGCATATACCTTATAGATGCAAAAAATATAAGCTCTTGGGTGATGTCTATTTAAGGATTATAGTATTCGATACATCTTTAGATAATAAGAAAGGAACAAATTTCTATTCTTGCCAACATTATTCTTAGTTGAGGACCTCGTTGAAAGGGGTAGCTCGTAAATGGGTTTTTGACTTTGATAGGGTAAGGTAATCGAGTTTGAGATTCATTAATGATGCAGGAGCATAACTTGTAGAGGCCATAACTTTTGATCCGACCGTTGGATCGTCCTGAAATTTTACAGGGTGGTAGATATACATTAGAACTATGCTAAGGACAACCTGCCTGCAAGATTGTGCTCATTTTGGCATGTTTTCGGGCTCGGATTCTGTCATCTAGTGGCCTAAAATTGGCTCCGAATGTTTTTTCCGCTTTTGACTAGGTCTTAGAACTTTAATAACTTTTGTTGTGCTTGTTAATAAGTCCAAATTTCACGTTAGCCCTAATCTATGAATGCATATTTATTTGGCACACAAATTTTTGGGTCAATCTGAGTTGTTTTGCATTTTAACGTTTTTTGGCATTTTAGGGTTTTGGCATTTTAGGTTTTAGAGTAGTCTTGAAATAAAAGGAGAATTGTAATGATGTAATAGATCAGTGTGAATTCCGAATGAGAAGTAAGATATTTTAAAACTCCTGGTTTTATTTGCAAAATTTGTTTATGTGTGTTTTGGAGGTATTTCAACCTCTTGCACTGGATTCACATCAATTAATTTCCATCTAAAAGAATTTTGACTTGGGGTTGTTGATTTTTTTAAATTTTATACAATTATGAATTAATGATCTCTATTTCAATGTATTGCATCACTATTTTTTGTTTTTTTTTCCTATCTACCGTGAAAACATAGTGGAATGTGCCCTTGTCAAATCAATCAAATTAGAATTCCTTTCAAATGTGTTTGGGTGGTGAAGATCCTCCTCCACTTATCGTTTTCTCCCTTCTAGTGCAAAAATGTGTCCATGAATTTGGTCAACCATGAAGCAACTCGAAGGAATATTGTTAGATGTTGCAGTAGTAACGGCTTAGGGATGTTGCTACATTTTGAAAGCTCATGACATGCATGATAATTTCTTCTCATCTGTCTACTATGCTAACATTAACCATAGCATGAAAGAAATTTTATTTTATTTACTGAAGTGGTTGTTGCTTGGGGTTATTTTGTGGTTTTTGCTATCGATTCTCATCTTCTAGGCTATGTTTTTAGTTTCTCTCCTATGTTAGCTGCTTCTTAGGATGATTCCTATCTTGAATTTGTTCTGCTATTAGTCTTGGAACATAATATTTTAATTTCTCTTGTTGTTTCCGATATGCCAATTGTTGTTTGGATTCCTAACCCCCCTCCCGCTCGTAATGTTATACTATTAAATAAATTATTAGAACAAGGGTTCTCTATTCTTTTGGGATTTTATCTAAGAAATATGAAAACTGACTCCTCTAAATCGTTAACTTGGTTTCGTGAGTATATATATATAGTTTAAATCTGTTTTTTTGTTTTATGAATTATTATGTGGTTAAAATGGTGAATGTATGATGAATAATGATCAATCCTTAGGATTTAGATAATGTGTTGCATGTTTTATTTTTCAACATGCGCATCTTCTTTTAAGGGCTTGATTAGAGTAGGCAAAAAAATTTACTCCTAAAGAACATTAGTTTTCAAACCCTTGTGGAGGATCATAGTGTTGACTTAAATCCTTTAATCGAAAAACTCTCAGAAGTGTTTTGAATACTAGAAGATTTTATTAGATCCTTAAGAAAGGAATATACATTAGGAATATTGGTTCTTGAGACTTGGCTTGCTTTGGTTTTGTAATAACCCCATTAGGTTACATGTTTCGAATGTTGTTTTTCTTGCTTCATGTTACTATTGGAGGTATAAGGCCTTATTTATTGTTGATACCCATTATATGCATAATAGATTGGTTTTCCAAGCTAGTGGGTGATTCCTTTTACACCATTTGTTTGGCTTGTTAATGGATTTACATTATTAATTAAGTTTATATCAGTTTTGGTGAATTCGTATGTTAATTTTAGCCTATGTTTGGGGTTTGTACAATAATTTGGTTTTGAATTTCCATTTGAATAAACTATTTATTGGAAATTTAGTTTAGTGTTTGACTGAAATAGAAAAATAGCAGGTATATCGATAGTTTGAATCTTGAGTCATTTTGTGAAGGTTGTGAAGGTGTGTGTGTAAACGTGACTAAGGAAATTTTCACCTTGTTTAAGAAATTAGTTATTTATCATATTCTTATTTGAGAGAGGGAGGTACTCAAGGATGGCGAGATAAAGAATAAGTTGTTCAAAAGAAATAAGAGAGAGTTTTTTTGTTTAATAAAGTTTTGTGTGTAGTTTTTAAGGTATTTTGGCTCAAACGAGGGTGTTGGAATATATTAAGGAAGCTTAGGATTTTTGGTTATCTGTTGGAGGAGATATGGCTAAGTGTAATTCATGTAACATCATCATACTAGTTCCTTTGTGACGAAGAACTTAAATTTTATTAATATAGGTTTAAGGGTAATTAAATTGATTGGACTGTAATTTAAATCTTGGTAAGACAGTGGCATTAGATTTATTTTAATTGTTTTGATTTACTAAGTATGGGTTATTTATTCTATCGTACTTTCGATTGTTGTTGATAACATGGCAAGATGATATTATGTTTGAAATTTTCTTTTCTAACTTGCTCTATATGTTCCTTGCAATAAATTAGGTGTAGGCATGTTGTGGGCTAAATTTCCTTGAAATGGGAAATTAGTCGTTCGTATGTGATGTTAAAGTTATTACTTTAAAACTCACACCTTTTGACTTCTTTAAAGGAATTTTGATTGATGCGAGGTATTGGATTTCAATCATGTAATTTATATGGTCACACGATTGAATTCCCAATATACTCTTCACTTTGTTTCAATTTGGGGTGTTTATTTGATGGTGTTACACTTTGTATCAAAGCGGAGGTTAATTCTCTCAAACCTTTGGGAAGGATTTTAGTTGTGATGGTGTTAGATGATAGTCTTTTGCATGATGGTGATGGTGTTGCATGATGGTGGTTGATATTGGAATACTAATGTGATTTAAGCATGATGTGAACTATGTTGTAATTTTGATATTGTTAGAACACATGTTATGTTTGTCACTTAGTGCGTAACTGATGGCATGTTTATGTGTTAAAGATTAGGATATTCTACCTCCTTTTTAGGAATTCTATGTGAATTTGAGTGTGAAACATTTTTTTGTTGTGGTGTGTGGGTGTGTTGATATGGTGTATGACAAGGTTTCTTTTAGTGAATTGGATTTCTTAATGATGCCATTATCATTTGTGTAGAAATGTGTGTAATTCCATGATTATATGGTAGTTGAATGTATGTTGAGGCTATGTTCATCATAATTATAATTCATGTAATATATAAATATTTATGTTGTGATTTAGGGACATATGGTGGGTACATGATCCCTATCGTATAGTTATTACACTTTGAGTGTAGTATGTGGTAATGTGGTGTGTTGTAAACCATGAATGTAATGTATGTGATATACCCTGTATTGGTACCATGCGTAAGATGCTATGGTTAATGTGTGTGAACCACCATTGTGTTAGTGATGTAGTTGCATGTTATGTTGTGAACCTTATGCTAACCAAACCTTAGGAAATCGGTGAAAGTGTGTGTGTTTGGAGTGAGGGAATGGGTACAATGGTCTAGTAATGTGAGCTGACCTTAGGTTCAGTAGATGATGACCACTACTTCTTTCCTCCCTCCCTATGTGGTTGTTGTATAGATGTAACCTTAGTGTAACTATGATTGTGTTTAGTCTTGTTGAAGTGGTGGTGGGATGATTTAGACAAATATGATGACAATTGTACTATTGATATGTTACTTTGTGAGATGAGGCTCGATGTTCTAAGTCTCAACAACTCATTGAGTACCCCCTTGGTGGCTAGATATCGCCACATAGTCATCGTAATGTGTAGATTTTATATATGTATTTTATTTGTAAATTAATTTTTTTATGTTATTTCTGTAAGGACCACCGGTACTTTTAGTGATTGTCATGTTTTAAATTTTGGGCATTCCCTTAGTTTTGGTACTAACATGTGGATTTTTTCACTAACTATGGCTATTTGGCCATTTTTTTTCTTATTTGGATCTTCTTTTAAAAATTTATATTTTACCACCTTTCCCAAGGCTTGTACTTTTCCACTTGGCATTTGAATTGGATTGATGTGCCAGTTATATTCTGACGATGTGTGGAATACGGTCATGAGATACACCATGGAATGGTTGGACCTATGGACCCACTTTATCGTATGGGGTACGCCACAAGGAATTATAACTAACTATCGGTTTTGAACGATGAGTTATTATGTCACTTGGGTTAGGGGTGTTTGGACTCTATGTGCTTAGCACCATAGGGAAACGAGCCTCCTTGAGGGAGGAATACTATACTTGAGGGAGACATAAGAGAATTGAGTGTGTGTGTGATTGATGCTTTGGGAGGAATACAAAGTTGTTATGATATGCTAGGTTATGATGTTATGATGTACGTGTTACTCATGTTACTTCAATTTGTTTTTTGATGTTGTGGATATGACGTTGATGCCCTTGTTGATTCTATGTACATATAGCTATTTTATGAGTTATGTACAATCTTCATCTGTGGAATTGTGGAAATTTTAGGTTGTTGTAGTGTACTTTTGTTCAAGTATCATATGGTAGTCATAGATGTGTGACAAGTACTATGATATGTGAACCGTCTCTTTTCTCTTCCATTTTTAGTTAAGCTCTTGTTGTGTGATACCATCATGAGAGTATGTAAAAATATGATCGTCAATCATTAGTGTTGTGTAAGACCCTGGTAGGGTGTGTGATTGCAGTTCATGTTGGGCACCTACAAGAATGAACAAACAAAAAAACTCTACAACAATGAAATTTTAAAGATCATGAATTAAGAAAATTATAAATAGAAAGAACCTAATTAAATAATAAATAAGAGGTAACTACCAATATTCACCTAACTTTGAAAGTTAAAAATGTTTTCGAATGTTTCTAAGGCCTCCTCGTGGTCATCCTTTAATGATTAAATTTTGACCTTATGGTGCACCTTCACCTTTATCCGTTCCTTGATGCCTACTGCCTTTACTTCCTTAAATTTTATGCCGCATCAAGGACGATGATTTTATTAAGGGGAGGAGAATGTAATGCCCCATTCGAATTTCCCCCAACTCTTTCCCTAGCGAACCTTTTGCTAAGCCTAGGAAGGTTGAGGGTGTGCACCTGTTGATTGTTAGTTGACTTTGTCCTTGCCCAGTGAATATTTAGCACCCTCCCTCTCCATCTTTCCTTCTCGAATCATAGTCAACACCTCTAGTTGTGGACCTTGTAGTGTCCTGTATGATTATCCTATTAAAGGAGAATATTGTTATCTCTTTATTGAGCTACATGTTGATCATTATTAATATGATTGATACATATTATTATTTTTAGTCGTAAAATTAATAAAATTAAAGGTAATAATAATATTATAATTTTAGTTGTCGATTAACGATTATTTTATTTTGTGTCAATTTTCATGAATATTATTAATTACCTTTAAGCTATTTTATTTCATTATTGTTCGCTCTCGTGCCCAAGCCTCGATTCGCACAAGAGGAGCTTGTTGTTAGTGGCACCTTTGTTTAGGACGTGGTGTTCATGTTTAATGTTTAATGTGTCCTCCTTGGTCGTCTAGGTATCATGCATTTATTGTAAATATAGCTTTTGTTGATAAAACTTTTTTTTTTTATGTGGGGACATCCACCCACCCCCACCATTTATTCATTCCACGCTGGTCGTATACACTTGTTTTATTTTATTTCCGCTTGTTGAAAAGACCTGGACTTTTTTATTTGTGTTTGGAGATGGAACACCTTCCATTCAATCATTTCTCCTTTATTTCTAAATGTGTTGGACATTATCGGTAGGAACCTAGCTTTGAGCTTTTCCAAGTTAGTTATTAATTAAATCTACCCTAGTTGTTTACTGACCTTCCCCATTTATTTTTCTATTCATGCCATTCCTTGGCTCTCGACTTGATGGAAGGCAACGCCAAAAAAAAACTTGAAGCCTAAGCTGTCTACTTGTAATTATAGTTTCATCAAAACCTGCTCTACATTTTCTTTTGGTCGTTGAGTATGCACATCTTCCCTTGTTGTGTGAGTGTCTTTAGTAAAGGATTTGTGCTAGGAATTTTTAAGAGGGCATTGGAAACAATGAACTCACACGTGCCATTTTAAGTGGGTAGCGAAACCATTTTTTAGGGTAGATATGGAAACTTATATGGCTACTTAAAATACAATTTCTTGGGTCTGTGAGATGAATATACCTTCTAGATGCAACAAATATAAGGTCTTGGGTAAGGTCTATTTAAGGAATATGGTAGTCGATACATCTTTAGATAATGAAAAAGGAATAAGTTTCTTGCCAATGTTATTCTTTGTCGAGGACCTCGTTGAAAGGGGTAGCTCGTAAATGGGTTTTTGACTTCGACAAGGTAAAGTAATCGAATTTAATCCATTAATTTCCATCTATAAGAATTTTCCCTTGGGGTTATTGATTATTTTTACATTTGTAACATTATGAATTAATGATCTCTATTTCAATGTATTGTATCACTATTTTTTGTTTTGCTTCCCACCTACGAAGTGAAAATGAAGTGGAATGTGCCGTTGTCAAATCAATCAAATAAGACTCCCTTACGAGATGAATTTGGGTGGTGAAGATCCTCATCCGCTTACCATTTTCTCCCTTCCTTGCCAAAACGAAGATTGTTAGATGTTACAGCAACGAGGGCCTAGGGGATGTCGTTACGTTTTGGAAGCTCATGATAGGAATGATAATTTCTTCACATCTGTCTACTATGCTAATATTAACCATACAATGAAATAAATTTTATTTTATTTACTAAAATGATTGTTGTTTAGGGGTTATTTTGTGGTTTTGGTATCGATTCCAATATTTGAAGCCATGTTTTTAGTTTATCCCTGTGTTAGTTGCTTCTTAGGATGATTTCTGCATAGAATTGGTTTTGTTATTGGTCTTAGTACTTAGTCTGTTACTTGCTCTTTTTGTTTCTAGTATACCAATTGTTGTTTGGATTTCTAACCCCCCCGAGTCGTAATGTTATACTATTAAATAAAATATCGGAGCAATGGTTCTTTATTCTTTTGGGATTTTATCCGAGAAATGTGAAAACCGACTCCTCTAAATTGTTAACTTTTTTTGCGAGTGTATATATATATATATAGTCTTAATCTGTTCTTCATTTTATCAATTATTATGTGGTTGAAATGGCAAATGTCTTATGAATATTGATCAATCCTTAGGATTCGGATAATGGGCTCCATGTTTTACTTTTCAACATGTGTATCTTCTTTTAAGGGTTTGATTAGAGTAGTCCAAAATTTTTACTCCTAGCAACATTGGTTTTCAAACCGTTTTGGAGGAGCGTTGGGTTGACTTAAATGCTTGTTCAAAAACTCTCGAAGTGTTTTGAATACTAGCAAATTTTATTGGATCCTTAAGAAAGGAATATACATTAGGAATATTTGTTTTTTAAGACTTGGCTTGGTTTGGTTTTTTTAATAATCCCATTAGGTTGCATGTTTCAAATGTTGTTTTGCTTTCTTAATATTAATATTGGAGGAATAAGGCCTTATTATTGTTGATACCCATTTATGTGCGTAATAGATTAATTTTCCTAGATAGTGGGTGATGCCTTATACACCATTTATTTGGCTTGTTGTTGGATTTACACTATTAATTTAGTCTTGATCGGTTTTGGGAAATTCGTATGTTAATTTTAGCGTATGTTAGGGGTTTGTAAAATCATCATTTTGTAAAGGTTGTGAAGTTGTGTGTGTAAAAGTGACTAAGGAAAGCTTCACTTTGTTTAAAAATTCGTATTTATCATATTCATGTTTGAGAGATGGAGTTACTCAAGGGTGATGAGATAAAAGAATAAGTTGTTGTTCAAAAGAAATAAGTGAGAGATTTATTTATTTTAATAAAGTTTTGTGTGTAGTTGTTTTAGGTATTTAGCTCAAACAAGGGTGTTTTAATATATTAAGGAAGCTTAGGATTTTGGTTATCTGTTGGAAGAGATATGGCTAAATGCAATTCATGTAACATCGTCATACTTGTTACTTTGTGACGACTCATTTAAAATTTATTAATATAGGTTTAAGGGTAATTAAATTAATTAGATCAGTAAATTAAATCTTGGTAAGACAATGGCATTAGATTTATTTTAATTGTTTTGATTTACTAACTATGGGTTATTTCTTCTATCATACTTTTGACTGTTGTTGATAACTTGGAAAGATGATCTTTTGTTTGAACTTTTCTTTTTGAACTTACTCTATATGTTCCTATCAAGAAATTTGGTGTAGGCATGTTGTGGGGTAAATGTCCTTCGAAAGGGGCAAAGTTAGCGGTTGGTATGTGATGTCATATTTCTAACTTTAAATCTATCAAACCTTATGACTTATTTAAATTAATGTCAACTGATGTCGAGTATTAAATTTTAATCATGTAATTTATATGGTTACATGATTGAAATCTCAATACACTCTTCACTCTCTTCAAACTAATGGGGTCTTTGATCTTTGCAAGAATGATAGAAGTCTCTTTGTTGTCTCGAAACAATGATCATAATAGATTTTATGGTTTCCTTTTTAATTTGAATAAGTAAATCTTCCAACATGATTAAATAGGTTCTTAGTGGGTTAGATATTAGCACCATTTCATTTACTAAAAGTTTTTTTAAATGTTATTGTTAATAGTAGCATATGATTCCTAGGTGTAGTTTTCATCATGCTCAATTCTATCGAACCGACTCAGGCTATAAATGTGCAAGTGGCTCTCATGAGTAGAAAAAGGGAGAGTTGCATTAGGTTGCTTTTGAGTTGGTTTGTTCCTTTGGGTTGTGCATCATGTTGGAAAGAATTGATGTAATCCTTGTACAACTTCTAATTGAGTAATGATAAAATTTTCTCTTGAGACAAATTGTTGAAGTGTAAACCCTTTACGACGTATTAACAATGTATTTATAAGTATAAAAAAATGGATTGGATAATCCTTATAAAGGTTAAACTAAGGTTTATAGTTGAATAAATTAATTTAGTTGTGCCCTAAGCAATCAAACAGAAACTATATTTTTGTAATAATATATATATATATATATAGACACACACACACACACACATACTATATATATATATATATATATATATATAGATATATACACATACATACATAAATACATACATACATACATATATAGATATACATATATATATATATATATATATATATATATATATATATATATATATATATATATATATATATATACATATATATACCTTGTTTTTCCTCAAGCTAAATCAGTCAACATTATCTCTATATGGTGAATGCTTAAATGATCTTATGCTGAAATCAATGATTAAATTTTGAAGGATAATGAGTTATAGAAGTAGGAGGAAAATTGGTTAAGAAACCCTTCGATCTATCTCTCTCTCTCTCTCTCAATCATTGAAATGTAATTGGTTTTCCCTTTTCAAACTTAATCAAGCAAATTCTAAATAAAACTTTTAAATAATCTTGATAAATTCTTAGCCTCAATAAAATACTGAGTAATAACCCACATGACCCCGAAGCTGAATTCTTTGTACATGTTTCACCCTTAACCTTTTCCTTGATTCATTCTAATATTTCTTAAGTAATGTTAACCTTAATATCCCTTAGCAAAGAATCTTATCATTCGAACTTGAAACGGTACTTTACCTCAATTTTAGTTGGTGCTTAGCACCTATGCAATAGAGGTATAGAACAAGTTTTGGTGGCTTGTGTGAGATTATTTAACCTTGTGGGAAATGGAAAATGCTATTTTATCAACGAATTAAGCAATTTCTTGACATATATTTTAATGTTTATCCTCTAGATAACTTGATCCTAAGCTAATTAGACAACAATATGAAAGAAAGAAGTTCAGTTTTGTAAGAAGGATGGCTTGAATCAAGAGATGAATCTCCTTGATTGTAAAGTCATTTATTAAAATATGTGCAAATTTGAATTTCCTTGAAGTGGTAGAGTGCACAACACTCCAGATCCCAAGAACTCAACTTTCAACACAAAATCCAAGAGAAAATCTAGTCTAATAAATTAATTCCTTTGGTCACATCTATAATTAGTTTAGGACAAGATTAAATTAGCTCTAATTAAGAAACTACAACCCATTAATAATAAATTTTAAAATAGATACCCCAAATTCCAAATAGTTAATATAATGAAATACATCACTAAAATCACATACTAACATCAATTAAAGGAACATATATAAAAGACAAAACATAACCCCTTGTTCACAATTTCCCCCTAACAATTATTTAAACACATAGAAATACATGTTTCCATGGTGACCCTTGTTAAATTCACCAAGAATTCCAATGTGGTTGGTCTCCAATCCCCCTGTAGTTTGTCGTGATGTGTTTTCCTGCAAAACAAAAAATACCCCTCTGGCTTCATTGCCATATTAACGATGTCGAAGGAATAAAACACTTACATCTAATTATCAGTTTCAAACATCAAAAATAATAACTACTAAAGCTAAGACTAAGTAATTTAACAAACATTCCCTTGTTAAAATTTTTTATTCTACTCATACATCAGTTTGCAAATAAGATCAAAGACCAACTGGATGATCAGATTAAAGCAATACTTTCACTCGTTCACAATTTCACCAATCTCCAATATCAATTAAATAAAAAAATTACCTTTGAACATCATAATAAAAACCAATTATGAAAATGATTCGAAATCTCAAAATATATTTATTTGACAACACATCATTTTCTTCCATACTAAATGCCTATCAAAAGTTAATTATTTTGGTTATAATATTTCTATCTTTCAGTTCCCGTATTACAACATGTTAATGTCGTTTGCCTATTAATATATGTCGGTAATAAGGAACAATAGTGTTTATGTGTCCAATCACAGAGATAGACCAAATACAACAAAATAATATCGAAGAGTAATTCTATCACAAACAAATTACGACAATGCAAATATTGTAGCTAATGGTTTTATCCTTAAATGCCGATCGGGGTCCATAACGTTATATAGTTAAAATAACAATAATCAAAACACAATGGATTCATGATACCCTACACATCTCATTAGTATGGTAATTAGAATAAAGTAGCAAGGTTTATGATTATAACAATTTGGAAAAGATGATCATGTTTCATTTAGTATTGAAGAGAAGTGGGCATTACATTGTTCACGGGGGAAACTAATGTTGGAACTTAATTTGTGTCAGGGCTAAGCTTTTTATACCTAGATTTGTTTATTACATTCTTTAGCCTAGGTCTCCTTATCTCTTGTTTTCGGTCTTCTTTGTCCCATTCGAGCCTTTGGTAGATGTCATCTTATTTCCTTCATTGCTATATTCTTTCTTGGGTTGTCTTGATGGGTTTTTTTGTGCCTTCAAAATTCACGATTTACCTAGTATAAAAACATATCTCATAAGACTAAAAACTATTTGTAGTAAAGGAAAACTCCCAATGTATATATTCTTTTTTGTTTTGAATAGTACTAGGGATATATTAAATTTATAAACCAAGAACTATTTTTCCTTCGATAAGATAAGCTATGCACTCAATGAAATTTTGAACATTATTTATTTAACCTCAAGTGAAATTTTATTTACTACAATTAATTTTTTAATTTCTAATACAAGAGAAAAAAACCCTCTTACTTATATCTTTATAACTTAAGAGTAACCATAGTAAGAGTTTCAAATTAATACATAATTAAAAGCGCACATGGTCAGACCGAGAAATTTAAAGACATGATATTTAATATCTATGATCCAAGGAATTATAAAATCTCAAACTTATTTCTTGAAATGATCTAGCCCAAAAATGCAGCAATCCTCTTACAATGTAGGACATAATATTTACACACAATTGTATAGGAAAATCATAGTATAATAATCTTATAGTACACGAGAGTTACACATTTTCCCCATAACATAACTCCATTTAAAATTTCCCTTTATTTGAGAATAGTACAACACACAATGAACTTAATAATGTATGTTTACAAAACAAAATGATCTCAATAATACAAGCTTCCAAGCGTCTAATGACATGGGAACAACATGACAAAATTTACAACTTTTGACCAAATTCTAATTACTACAATTGTGCTACCAATTGAAATCCAACTTTAACTTTGCCAATGCTACAAAAACCACCAAGAGGAAGGGTTGAAAACATTCAAACCATATGCATCATTATATGTGTATTCTCAAAGAGATATCATCCTAGCATCCTCAAAGTTTATGAGAAAGAGGTATATCATGCCACTAAGATAACAAGAAAAACAAGGCTCCAATAAACCCAACAAAGAGAAAGCGGAGGGAAGGATTAATTTCCATCACACACCCAAAAATAATAACAAACCAATGTACCAAAACAAATAAATTGGAAGAGTGAGAAACAAATTCTCAAATATCAAGAGTCGATGAATTTTCTAAGAATAATAATTCCACACTTCATATCAAACCACCAACTTCTTATTGTTATGAATGTATTGTTTTACTATGAGTAAACTATTATTTACGGTTGTAACGATTTGTAATAACAAAATCATATTATAAATTGTTTGTTTTAGTGACATTTGGTTATCAAATCAAACTCACCTAGATTGGAGAGTAGTTAGAACCAACTCCTTGGTTATAGAAGTAGCCTCTCCTATTTATTTGTAAATTTCTTTATGAAATAATATATAGTGAAGTGATTATTTTTGTGTTCATTTTCTATTTGAATCTACCCATACCTTGCATTTGCTATCAGAGCGAGAAAAACCAATATATATTATGTTGTTTTATTTTTATTTTAGGGAAAAGTTTTTCTGTATTACTGCCCCTTTTGATATAAGTATTAGATTTTAATATTTGTTTTATATCAGCATTCACAATTTGTAATCTAATATTTTGGGCATTTGACTAAAGATTCAAGAAAGTTTATCACTGGATTGAAGGGTCTCCAAGTCGAATTCAAGTAAATAAATTTTATCTGATCTATAATATATTATAATAGGTCATACATCTACTGTGAGATGATTTGAACAACCATAGTTTTAATTTTGTTGTACTCTTCATCTGCATTGAATCTCCTAAGGATCAGATCGAGAGATCTAAAGCGCATGTCTATTCTACTATTTCATGGAGTCCACTTTGCTAAACTCCTTTACACAACTCTAAAATGTAATTCCATATGTTATCATCTTCTATATCACAGTGTGTGTTCAGTCAATATAAGACTCTGTTCCATTTCGACAAACCTCCATAAGTCTTATTTCCTTTGCCATGATTGCATTTGTTGGTTTCCACACAATTTTGTTGGAAGCTTCACAACTAATAAATATTCAATTCAACGCCTACAAATATATTCAAAGTCATGTTATTACATAATTAACAAAAAGTTATTGTTAAATTCTTCGTCGAAACATGACAATTGAATCGGCTGGCATCGGTTTCAAGTAACTATCTCAATTTGAGGTAACTGTCTCAGTTTGTTGAAAATCCATCATTTTATCCATTTCTCTATATTTGGAAACGTCTCACGTTTGTGTTTCTCCATCTCCGGGAGACTAGTCATGAGTTGGAGCAGGTTTCATATAATTATAACAAACTTGAGTCAGCCACGTGTGAAAGTTTGAACATTAACAATTTAATTCAATTCAACTACTCGTAGCTAGGACATATAGCTATGATCAGAAGTTATTTTCAATCGGGTGATTCATTTAAGTACTCTACGTTCTCACATTAATTAAAATGTAACTTTTATTCCATCCCATTCATATACTAGCAATCGCACATGGGGTGTGCGATGAAAACGCCGAAAGTATGAGGTGAAAGCGAACAGAAGGAAAGTTAAATATGTAAGGAAAGACTAACATAATTGCAGGTGGGTATATAATAACTAGATGAACATGGCGAAATGAGAAATAAGCAACAAAATATGAGTCCAAGAGAGGAGAGATGAAGGAAGGGATCGAAGGCAAGATTCCTCTATTAAGAGTGACTGAAGTAGAGGTGCAAAGGACTTTTTTCTATAGCGGTTGAATGAAAAAGGAGGAGAGGTACGAAGGGCCGACAATGAGGGAACGCACGATATAGTCGTGGAGGTTAGGCCTTGTCTTTATTTTGCTCCTATGTCAATAGTGGTTCACTGCAGAGTAAGCCCTTGATATTTTTGGGTTGAAAATTCCCATGCCATTTAAAGAAGTAGTTGTCCTCAATTACCTTTGGAAAATGGAGGTATAAGAACGTGGAAGGGGTTGTTTGCATCCCAACGAGGATGTGAGTATCAATCAAATTTGACGAAAACAAATACAAGAAAACCAGGAGGAATCGGAGGAGTTGTGTCGCAATTGATCATCATCAGCCTCTCTGAAGTCATCATGTATAATGGTTAGAGGGATTGATCTAGTAATAAGAGAGTTAAGGGAGTTTAATATTTGAAGGTTGTGGTTGTTGACCGGACCGTTTTTAGCAAAAAGATGGGGGTCATCTTTGAACTCAATGATTTCTTGTTCAGAAAGGCAGGAATGTGTTCCTGACAAAGAAGGATTTCCCAATCTTGAAAGAGAGGGAGAGAAGTATGAATGTTGAGTAATAAGTTCCAAAATGATGCTTGTGCAGTTTTAGAACCATGTTGCTTGAAGATTACATTGAGGGAGAGGGTTGTTGTGAAGCCTTTCCATAGGTTAGCCTCGTAGGAATTATTGGTAAATAGAGGTATGTCCATGATAGGTGGAAGTTGGTGAAGGTCGCAATGAGGATGATAGACCTATTCCTGAAAGAAAATGTTTTGGAACAAGGAAAGCTTCCTTAAGGAAATAGTAAATTTTACCGAGAATGTTTGGGCACGGAAATCAACTTTCTTGAGCAAGTTTGGGTCGATAAAACTCTTTCATCAATTAGAATATATTGGACATGTTTAAAGGAGAATTGAAAAGATGTTAAAGAAAGAGGATCAAGCACATCGAGATCGTTTCCATATTTAGGTAGATATTGATTTGAAGAATGAAATTAAACTAAATTAATTCATGGTCCAAAAAAAGTAAAATCGAATAGAAGTCCTCAATCCTATTATCTAACACCTTGATGTAATAAAAGGGATCATTACCTCTATCTATTAGCTACCCTCGGTTTATGAACGCTAACAATTTTTACATGTATTGAATTAAGTTACCAAGTTTGTTATACAAAACATTTCGAATCTATTTTTCCTAATATCCTTAGGGAATTCATGGATCATGTAAGACAAGATTAATCCTGGATTCCTACCCAACATGTGCATAAGAGACATAAACTATGGTATATCTTTGAGGAATGATGGGAAAACAAATATCGGGTTGTATGATAATCACAAATTTCTTTAATTTATAGAGGACATGGTTGCCTCACCATACATCATAGTCTTAATGGTGAATAACTTTAACAATGAAAAATGTGTCATTCATAAAGAGGAACAAACAATGGAATATGTCTTTTGACATTGCTATGTTCCCAAGTCTTTCATTGAATAGTATCACAATATACTACCTGTTTGTTGAAAAGAAGTATATGATGGATGAAAAATGAATGGTTTAAACATACGAAAATGACATTTAAACTGGGAAAACTTGCATAGAAATTAAGTGTCTCAATCCTAAACAGAAAGTAATGGCCACGTAAAGCTCAACATTACTTCACTCCTTTCAAGGTGAAAGTACACAAAAATTCTTGAAGACCTCTTAATCTACAAAAGGAAGTTGTGAATTTCAAATCAAAATCAGCGGAGAACCTATTACAACGAGAATATCAAAATATTTTTGGAATGTTTATTAATTTATTCGATTAGAAAATTGTTTCATGCCATATTGAGTCAAAATTTCATATTACACAAAGTTTTTGATGTTAAATAAAGGGTTCAAAATATTAGAGAAAGATCTCTAGTTAAATAACTTAAGCTAAAACTAGGAAAATAGAAGGAAAAGTGCTTCCTCCTTAGCCCGAAACACGAGTGATGGAAATTTGGAAACCAAGAAGTAGAAGCTTAAACTTGGCAGCAACTCAAGCACCGTAGTAGTATATTCACACCAACCAAAACATGAGCTTTTCCATCAATTCGCATGCAATCCCCAAGCAAAGCCTTGTAGAACATTTTTTTGGGGGTCGATTCCTCGCATTGCCATAGAGTAGGCGACCATATGTCTACTTGTCCTATCTCTTCTTTGCTTTGAATATGGCACAACCGCACGCCAGGTGACATAACTTCTATGTTTTATATTTAATATCGATGTTTAATAATTTCCTCCCTCGAGGAAAGGCCATGCTTGATATTTCTCGGACACCCACCACTCCTACCCAACTATTCGAAACACGTGAACGACAAATAGAAGTTCATATTTCACCCACAAAAAATCATTTATTAATGCCTCTGTCGATTGTCAGAAAGGGTCGGGATTTCTAATATAGAACTTACCTTTTGGCGTAATAATAAGAATCATAATTATTATTAATATTATATTCAACCAACAACAATAATAATAATAATTATTATAATTATTAGACTACTTTATGTAAGTATTACCTTATGTAATATTATTATAGGATAAATTCTTGTTGTTTATGTGTTTATCTTTTACGATCATATAAACACAAATACCCACACACATATACCGATAACGAAATTGAATAAACCTCTCCAATGAGCGGTGATCAAATTTGGCCATTTGTTTTACTATTTTTGGATCTTCTTTTAAAAATTTAGGTTTTACCACCTTTCCCAAGGCTTGTACTTTTCCATTTGGCATTTGAATCAGATTTCTATGCTAGTTATATTGTGATGATGTGTGGAATACGGTCATGATATGCACCATGGAATGGTTGGACCTATAGACCCACTTTATTGTATGGGGAGTACGCCATAAGGAATTATAACTAACTATCTGGTTTTGAACGATGAGTTATTATGTCACTTGGGTTAGGGGTGTTTGGACTCTATGTGTGCTTAGCACCATAGGGGAAGCGAGCCTCCTTGAGGGAGGAATACAATCTTGAGGGAGACATAAGAGATTTGAGTGTGTGTGTGATTGATGCTTTGGGAGGAATACGAGTTGTTATGATATGCTAGGTTATGATGTTATGATGTATGTGTTACTCATGTTACTTCAATTTGTTTTTGATGTTGTGGATATGACGTTGATGCCCTTGTTGATTCTATGTACATATAGCTATTTTATGAGTTATGTACAATCTTCATTTGTGGAATTGTGGAAATTTTAGGTTGTTGTAGTGTACTTTTGTTCGAGTATCATATGGTAGTCATAGATGTGTGACAAGTACTATGATATGTGAACCGTCTCTTTTCTCTTCCATTTTTAGTTAATCTCTTGTTGTGTGATACCATCATGAGAGTATGTAAAAATATGATCGTCAATCATTAGTGTTGTGTAAGACCACTGGTAGGGTGTTGTGATTGCAGTTCATGTTGGGCACCCACAAGAATGAACAAACAAAAAAAAAAACTCTACAACAATGAAATTTTAAAGATCATGAATTATGAAAATTATAAATAGAAATAACCTAATTTAATAATAAATAAGAGGTAACTACCTATATTCACCTAACTTTGAAAGTTAAAAATGTTGTCAAATGTTTCTAAGGCCTCCTCATGGTCATCCTTTAATGATTAAATTTTGACCTTATGGTGCACGTTCACCTTTATTCGTTCCTTGATGCTTCTTTGCCTTTACTTCCTTAAATGTTATTCTGCATCAGGACGATGATTTTATTAAGGGGAGGAGAGTGTAATGCCCCATTCGAATTTCCCCAACTCTTTCCCTAGCGAACCTTTTGCTAAGCCTATGAAGGTTGAGGGTGTGCACTGTTGACCATTAGTTGACTTTGTCCTTGCCCGAGAGAAGATTTAGCACCCACCCTCTCCATCTTTCCTTCTCAAATCGTAGACAACACCTCTAGTTGTGGACCTTGTAGTGTCCTGTATGATTATCCTATTAAAGGAAAATATTGTTCTCTCTTTATTGAGCTACATGTTGATCACTATTAATATGATTGATAATTATTATTATTTTTAGTCGTAAATAAAAATAATGATAATAATCATATTATAATTTTAGTTGTCAATTAACAATTATTTTATTTTGTGTCAATTTTCATTAACATTGTTAATTACCTTTAAGGTATTTTATTTCATTATTGTTCTCTCTTGTACCCGAGCCCTGATTCGAACAAGAGGAGCTTGTTGTTAGTGGAACCTTTTTTTAGGACATGGTGTTCATGTTTAATGTTGAAGGTGTCCTCCTTGGTCGTCTAGGTATCATGCATTTATTGTAAATATAGCTTTTTTTTATAAAACTTTTTTTTTTATGTGGGGACATCCACCCACCCCCACCATTTATTCATTCCATGCTGGTCGTATACACTTGTTTTATTTTATTTCCACTTGTTGAAAAGACACGGACTTTATGATTTGTGTTTGGAGATGGAACACCTTCCATTCAATCATTTCTCCTTTATTTCTAAACGTGTTGGACATTATCGGTAGGGGAGCTAGCCGCGTGTTTTCCAAGTTAGTTATTAATTAAATCTACCCTAGTTGTTTCTTGACCTTCCCCATTTATTTTTCTATTCATGCCATTCCTTGGCTCTCGACTTGATGGAAGGCAACGCCAAAAAAAAACTTGAAGCCTAAGCTGTCTACTTGTAATTATAGTTTCATCAAAACATGCTCTACATTTTCTTTTAGTCTTTGAGTATGCACATCTTCCCTTGTTGTGTGAGTGTCTTTAGTAAAGGATTTGTCTTTGGGAATTTTTAAGAGGGCATTGGAAACAATGAACTCATGCGGGCCATTTTAAGTGGGTAGCGAAACCATTTTTAGGGTAGATATGGAAACTTATATGGCTACTTATAGTATCTTTTCTTGGAGTGCATGGGATGAATATACCTTCTAGATGAAACAAATATAAGGTATTGGGTGATGTCTATTTAAGGAATATGGTAGTCGATACATATTTAGATAATGAAAAAGGAATAAGTTTCTTGCCAATGTTATTCTTTGTCGAGGACCTCGTTGAAAGGGGTAGCTCGTAAATGGGTTTTGACTTGACAAGGTAAAGTAATCGAATTTAATCCATTAATTTCCATCTACAAGAATTTTCCCTTGGGGTTATTGATTATTTTTACATTTGTAAGATTAAGAATTAATGATCTCTATTTCAATGTATTGTATCACTATTTTTGTTTTGCTTCCACGCCTAAGTGAAAATGAAGTGGAATGTGCCCTTGTCAAATCAATCAAATAAGACTCCCTTACAGATGCATTTGGGTGGTGAAGATCCTCATCCGCTTACCATTTTCTCCCTTCCTTGCCAAAACGAAGATTGTTAGATGTTACGAACAACGAGGGCCTAGGGGATGTCGTTACGTTTTGGAAGCTGATGATAAGAATGATAATTTATTCACATCATCTACTATGCTAATATTAACCATACAATGAAATAAATTTCATTTTATTTACTAAAATGATTGTTGTTTAGCGTTATTTTGTGGTTTTTGGTATCGATTCCAATATTTGAAGCCATGTTTTTAGTTTATCCCCTGTGTTAGTTGCTTAGGATGATTTCGCATAGAATTTGTTCGGTTATTGGTCTTAGTAATTAGTACATTACTTGCTCTTTTTGTTTCTAGTATACCAATTGTTGTTTGGATTAGTAACACTTTGGTCGTAATGTTATACTATTAAATAAAATATCGGAGCAAGGGTTCTTTATTCTTTTGGGATTTTATCCGAGAAATGTGAAAAGCGGCTCCTCTAAATTGTTAACTTTTTTTGCGAGTATATATATATATATAGTCTTAATCATTCTTCATTTTATCAATTATTATGTGGTTGAAATGGCAAATGTCTTATGAATATTGATCAATCCTTAGGATTCAGATAATGGGCTCCATGTTTTACTTTTCAACATGTGTATCTTCTTTTAAGGGTTTGATTAGAGTAGTCCAAAATTTTTACTCCTAAAGAACATTGGTTTTCAAACCCTTGTGGAGGACCGTTGTGTTGACTTAAATCCTTGTTCGAAAAACTCTCAGAAGTGTTTTGAATACTAGCAAATTTTATTGGATCCTTAAGAAAGGAATATACATTAGGAATATTTGTTTTTTAAGACTTGGATTTCTTGGGTTTTTTTAATAATCCCATTAGGTTGCATGTTTCGAATGTTGTTTTGCTTTCTTAATATTACTATTGGAGGTATAAGGCCTTATTATTGTTGATACCCGTTTATCTGCGTAATAGATTGGTTTTCCTAGCTAGTGGGTGATGCCTTTTACACCATTTATTTGGCTTGTTGTTGGATTTACACTATTAATTTAGTCTTGATCGGTTTTGGGAAATTCGTATGTTAATTTTAGCGTATGTTAGGGGTTTGTAAAATCACCATGTGTTGACTTTGGGTTTGATTAAATTGTTTATATTAAATTTAAATTAGTGTTTGAATGAAATAGAAAAATAAGCGGGTATATTGATAGTCTAAATCTAGAGTCATTTTGTAAAGGTTGTGAAGTTGTGTGTGTAAAAGTGAATAAGGAAAGTTTCACTTTGTTCTAAAAATTTTTATTTATCATATTTATGTTTGAGAGATGGAGTTACTCAAGGGTGATGAGATAAAAGAATAAGTTGTTGTTCGAAAGAAATAAGTGAGAGAGTTTTTTTTTAATAAAGTTTTGTGTGTAGTTGTTTAAGGTATATAGCTCAAACAAGGGTGTTTTAATATATTAATGAAGCTTAGGATTTTGGTTATCTGTTGGAAGAGATATGGCTAAGTACAATTCATGTAACATCGTCATACTTGTTACTTTGTGACGACTCATTTAAAATTTATTAATATAGGTTTAAGGGTAATTAAATTAATTGGACCGTAAATTAAATCTTAATAAGACAATGGCATTAGATTTATTTTAATTATTTTTATTTACTAAGTATGGTTTATTTCTTCTATCATACTTTTGATTTATTGTTGATAACTTGGCAAGATGATCTTTTGTTTGAACTTTTCTTTTTGAACTTACTCTATATGTTCCTAGCAAGAAATTTGGTGTAGGCATGTTGTGGGGTAAATGTCCTTTGAAAGGGGCAATTAGCGGTTAGTATGTGATGTTAAATTTCTAACTTTAAATCTATCAAACCTTATGACTTATTTAAAGTAATGTAAATGATGTCAGTATTTAATTTTAATCATGTAATTTATATGGTTACATGATTGAAATCCCAATACACTCTTCACTCTCTTTCAAACTAATGGGGTCTTTGATCCTTGCAAGAATGATAGAAGTCTCTTTGTTGTCTCAAAAACAATGATCATAACATATTTTATGGTTTCCCTTTTTAATTTGAATTTGTAAATCTTCCAACATGATTAAATAGGTTTCTAGTGGGTTAGAGATTACCACCATTTCATTTACTAAGAGTTTTTTTAAATGTTATTGTTAATGGTAGCATATGATTCCTAGGTGTAGTTTTCATCATGCTCAATTCTCACGAACTGACTCAGGCTATAAATGTGTAGGTGGCTCTCATGAGTAGAAAAATGAGAGTTGCAACGGTTTGCTTTTGAGTTTTTAGTTCCTTTGGGTTGCGCATCATGTTGGAAAGAATTGATGTAATCCTTCTACAATTTCTAATTGAGTAATGATAAAATTTTCTCTTGAGACAAATTGTTAAGTTGTAAACCCTTTATGACGTATTAACAATGTATTTATAAGTATAAAAAAATGGATTGGATAATCATTATAAAGGTTAAAATAAGGTTTATAGTTGAATAAATTAATGTATTTGTGCCCTAAGCAATCAAACAGAAACTATATTTTTGTAAGAATATATATATATATATAGACACACACACACACACACACACACACACACACACACACACACACACACACACACACACACACACACACACACACGATATATATATATACACATACATACATACATAGATACATACATACATACGAGATATATATATATATATATATATATATATATATACACCTTGTTTTTCCTCAAGCTATATCAGTCAACATTATCTCTTTATGGTGAATGCTTAAATGATCTTATGCTGAAATCAATGATTAAATTTTGGAGGATAATGAGTTATAGAAGTAGGAGGGAAATTGGTTAAGAAACCCTTCGATCTATCTCTCTCTCTCTCTCTCTCTCAATCATTGAAATGTAATTGGTTTCCCTTTTCAAACTTAATCAAGAAAAGTCTAAAGACAACTTCTAAATAATCTTGATAAATTCTTAGCCTCAATAAAATCGAGTAATAACCCGCATGACCCCGAAGCTGAATTCTTTCTACATGTTTCACCCTTAACCTTTTCCTTGATTCATTCTAATATTTCTTAAGTAATGTTAACTTTAAGATCCTTAGCAAAGAATCTTATCGTTCGAACTTGAAGCGGTACTTTACCTCAATTTGAGTTGGTGCTTAGCACCTTTGCAATAGAGGTATGGAACAAGTTTTGGTGGCTTGTGTGAGATTATTTAACCTTGTGGGAAATGGAAAATGCTATTTTATCAACTTATTAAGCAATTTACTGACATATATTTGAATGTTTATCCTCCGGATAACTTGATCCTAAGCTAATTAGACAACAATATGAAAGAAAGAAGTTTAGTTTTGTAAGAAGGATGGCTTAAATCAAGAGATGAATCTCCTTGATTGTAAAGTCATTTATTAAAATATGTTTCTAGTAGATGTATAATCTTAAAAAAAATTCCACCGTGGGATTCCCTAAGCCGTAATTATGTACTGTGATTGGTATCTTATGTTCTTCCTTGTCAAAGAGTTAAGTGAATTGTTCATAATGGGTGTTTTTGTTTTCTTGTTGCATATGTGGTCTAGGTTGTGTCAAAATTCTTGAGTGTTGGTTATAGCCCTTCTACGGTCACCTACTTTTCATGTAAACTCTGTGAAAGTAAAAAAAGAAATTATCCGAGTCTTTGGTGTTGAATTTGGGGTGTGTTTTTGATGGTGTTACAAAGTGCACAAGTTTGTGTGTGGATTATAATATCTACGATCTCCTGTTTGGATTCATCTCTTAGGTCTTCCCTTGGAATTCTTGGGCGTGAAGTATTATTTGTCATATCAAGATCAATGGGTGTTATCATTACAGTTAATCCTTCTAATAAGGAACATTATAGGTTGATGTGTGCCTAGATGTGCATCAACATCCTTGAGGGAATAAAAGTTCCTTTTCAAATCTGCCTAAAAAAATTGGATGACAAATGTGTGTAGGTTGTTGAATTTGAGAATTCATATATCATCTATGTGAGGTTTTGGAAGATGGGATATGAACTTACGTTGTGTTGATTGGGTGAATGTATAATTATTTTGGAGAATACTTCTAGCGGTGACTATGGGTTTCCTATCCACTAGGTGGATGATGAATAAGAAGAAGAGGATTCGTGGGCTAGATTAGACGAAGTGGAGGACATTAGCGAGACATTGGTATTCTCATTGGGTGAGTGAAAACATGTAGAAGAGGAAAAAAATATGGATGCCTCTGCTATAAACTTTCTGGAAGCCAGTGCAGTGGAGAAGGGGTGGTGTTTTGGTGGTAAGGATGGTTACATGGCCAATTACTGCATGGACACACCGGCGGGATAATTTCAATTTCTAAATCGAATATTAGAGAGTTGGGTGGATCCGCCTCGTGTCTTAATGACACATGAAGTTTTATAGGAGTAGTGTGGACATTAATAGATGAAGTGGTCCTAGTGGAAAAGCCTTTCCTTTTGTGAATTCTCTTGAACTAGGATTTAATTCAACTAGTAGTCTCATTCATGGAAAACATTTGGTGGGGGGTCTTAAATCTAGATCAGGTCATGTCAAGGGAAACATGGAGGTTAACCTCACATTAGATGGTGATTTATTAAGAGGGTTGGAAGACCAAGGGATTTATGGGGTTTGATGGACTACAATCCAAAAAAAATGGCTCGATTCCTATGTGTGACATGGATTTATTTGAAACACCTGCAAAAAAAGATGTTCTAGGAACACACTGAAACCTTAAACACTTATCCGAAAGTTGCAGATTTTTTTTTGTTTAAGTAAAATGGTTACGAGGATGAAAACCCCTTGGTACATTAAATTAATCTACACCAAAGTTCTCAACCTTATGATTGGGGAACCAGGTCTAGTTCAAACATTAAATATTTTTAATTTATCTTTAAAGTCAATTCATTAACATTCATCTAGGAAGGTGCCATAATTTGGTTTGCTTGGTTAAATTGTTTCTTATCTTTAATCAATGAGTAATCTCAAAATGGTCAACCTTATAATTAGTCATTTCATTTCATTATCCTATTAGCTTTAACATCCCACATTTCATTAATTTACTAAAACCTACTAGGAAATAGGAAAAATACTTGCACACTAAGGTAATTAAATTTCCCCATTCATCCATCTATACATACCCTTAAATTTTAATGAAAAACATCTATAAAAATATATTCCTAAAAAAAGTAGGGTTGATCCTCAACCATTAGATTAAACCAATCTTGGCCATTAGATCATAGGGTTCCAAACTAACCCTAAAAATCCTTAAGCATTATTATTAAAACCTTTACTTTATTTTATTCTCCTCATTTGGTCTATTTTATTTTGTTTGATTTTCAACTTGGAGAAAAAGGAAGCCATGAGAGAAAGAGAAGAAGAAATAAGGAGGAGTTTCTTTAAGATCAAGTTTAGATTTGATTAGATGGTAGTCTTTATTTTTGTAATCTATTTCATTCAAGGATAGAAGGAGGTTTTCCTTTCTAAACTGGTTTTATTTCAATCCATTTGTATTTTGGGTTCTCCATTTGGGGAAAACCCTTCCTCCGTGAAAATAAATAATATTTAGCGCTTTTAGTTTTCCATTTTGATGTTTTACTTGCTTGAACAATGAATTATAACCATCTTTTTCTTGCTAGAAGTTTCTTATGTAATTTTACAACCTTAAAAGTTTAATTAAATCAAGTTAACATTTGCACGTGCAGCACCGTAAGTGGCAAAACCTCCACCAAGAGCAAGCCGACGATTATAGGATGACCGCCGTGCCTGGTTGACAAACCTTCAACCACTACCTTACGGAGTGGCGTTCTAAGACCACCATTTTGGCTAATAATGATTCTGAGACCGTCGCTCTGCATAGGGTGACAATCCTATTCCTTAGTAAAACACCCATAAACGTAAAATTTTTCCAAAACAAAAGTTGTTAAAATAATTAAAAATACATTCGAAATTGATTTTATATGCCTTGATTTTCTAGTTGTAGGATTTACATCCATATTTTCATTTCATAGTTAAAATTACTCATTTTTAAAGAGTTTCTTGTTCAATAGTAACAACAACAACGAATCATTTTGTTCAACTAGTTTTCTTTCAATTCCCGAGTAAAAAGATCTAAATATACTTTAGTATTGTTATTTTTCCTTACTACAACAATTTAATATTCCAACATAATAATATACTTCAAATTTGTTGTCTCTTTCCACTTTCACAATAATTTCTTCACTCAAAATAACTATAACACTTTATTCTACATCCAAGTTTTCCATGCATACATTATTTATATCTACAACTTCAATATTTCTTCGTTCACATGTTCAATAAAACAAATACAACAATGAAGTTAAACTTCCTTTCTCTCGAGACAACTTTCAACTAAAGTTTTACACAATATTTCCCATCTTGATTTTTTCTTTCCATAATATAATTTAATGAGAAGGAGTGTTACAACTTTTCAATGAACTTTTCAAAGAATATTACAACTTACAAAGATATATATCCTTTAAACAAAATACAATATTACAATTCTTCTACCTTGAGTGGGAATAACAATAAGGTTATATCACAAGGAGTATTTCTTAAGGAATCCAATAAGAGCTCAAAGCTTCACATCAGCAACAAGAGAGCTCCTTCATGATTTTCTTGATCCATAACAAAAATGGGGGGAAACACTCTCCACCCAACCAAAATATCCTATGAGGAGGAGAAGCCATCCTCCTCATTGGCCCTCGAGCCCCAACCACATTGCAATGAAAAATAGATTCAACTCATGGAAAACAAAATCTTCTACATCACAATCCAAGATTTCAGAATCGATCCAAAGCACATTCAACTCGAACTACAACACAAGAAGAAAGAACCACAAAATATACAAGACTTAAAATATGAAAAGCCAAAGGAGCAAGAACCATGAGGAGGTCACTTATTCCTCCCAATGGGAAATGAGTTCCCACCTTAAAACCTCCAATAAACATCTCAAAACCCCTACACACTCTTATGCCTCCCTCAAGAACATCTTATACCTCCCCCATTCTCTTATGCCTCCCTACAATCTCTTATGGCTCCCTCAACAAAATAACCAACTAAGAAAAAAAAGCAATTTCTTGCCCAACGTGGGCCACTCAACCCAAACTCCTCCAAATCATGAAATAAACTCTTATTCCTCCCTACATGAAATCTCCCATAGTCCCCTCCTACACCACACTTAGGAAATATACCCAAGCACCCAACAAGTATATAAAAACACTCAAAACAAGCACATATGCATACAAAATAAAAAGAAGCATTTAACAAGAGTTTAGCTCCTACCTTTCCATGGTAGAGATTTATCCAAGAGCCATACACTAAGCTTCTTCAAGCCCAAAAAAGAACCAAGAAGCTCCAAAAATTCCACAAACACTTCCAAATTTATCTAACTCCCAAAAGCAAGAGCACAAATTAATGAAGTAACCCCCAAACAAACAAAAGAACTTGATTAAATGGAAAAGGGAGAGAGGAGGGTGAGTTGGCTCTATGTAGGATTCCACATCACTCATACTCAATTCCACCTCACAAGTCAAACTTCAAACTCCAAAGCACAATTAATAACTCGGTGAATAAATGACAAATTACTTGCACACACAATCCCAACCCACACCTCCTAAGGACAAAATTAATTACATGAAAGAAAGTGCAATAAACATTTACCTTTTTATCTTCCCAATACACCTAATGGGGTGAAATTTTGATCCCCCAACCCATAGGTATGGTTGGTATAAAAATTTAATAGGTGTGCAACAAGTTTGACTTGCCCGCAAGCCTCCAAAATTGGGCTCTAAGGCCAAATTTGAATTTCCTCAAGTGGTAGAGTGCACAACACTCCGGATCCCCAAGAACTCAACTTTCAACACAAAATCCAAGAGAAAATCTAGTCTAATAAATTAATTCCTTTGGTCACATCTATAATTAGTTTAGGACAAGATTAAATTAGCTCTAATTAAGAAACTACAACCCATTAATAATAAATGTTAAAATAGATACCCCAAATTCCAAATAGTTAATATAATGAAATTCATCACTAAAATCACATACTAACATCAATTAAAGGAAAATAAATAAAAGACAAAACATAACCCCTTGTTCACAATTTCCCCCAACAATTATTTAAACACACGAAATACATGTTTCCATGGTGACGCTTGTTGAATTCACCTAGAATTCCAACGTGGTTGGTCTCAATCCCCTGTAGTTTGTCGTGATGTGTTTTCCCGCAAAGCAAAAATACCCCTCGGCTTCATTGCCATATTAACGATGTCAAAGGAATAAAACACTTACATCTAATTATCAGTTTCAAACATAAAAATAATAACTACTAAAGCTAAGACTAAGTAATTTAACAATCATTCCCTTGTTAAAAATTTTTATTCTACTCATACATCGGTTTGTAAATAAGATCAAAGACCAACTGGATGATCAGATTAAAGCAATACTTTCACTCGTTCACAATTTCACCAGTCTCGAATATCAATTAAATAAAAAAAAAAACCTTTGAACATCATAATAAAAACCAATTATGAAAATGATTCGAAATCTCAAAATATATTTATTTGACAACACATCATTTTCTTCCATCTTGAATGCCTATCAAAATTTAATTATTTTGGTTATAATATTTCTATCTTTCGGTTCTGTATTAGTACATGTTAATGTCGTTTGCCTATTAATATCCGGCGGTAATAAGGAACAATAGTGTTTATGTGTCCAATCACAGAGATAAACCAAATACAACAAAACAATATCGAAGAGTAATTCTATCACAAACAAATTACGACAATGCAAACATTGTAGCTAATGGTTTTATCCTTAAATGCCGATCAAGTTCCATAATACGTTATATAGTAAAAATAACAATAATCAAAACACAATGGAGTCATGATACCCTACACATCTCATTAGTATGGTAATTAGAATAAAGTAGCAAGGTTTATGATTATAACAATTTGGAAAAGATGATCATGTTTCATTTAGTATTGAAGAGAAGTGGGCATTACATTGTTCATGGGGAAACTAATGTTGGAACTTAATTTGTGTCGAGGCTAAGCTTTTTATACCTCGATTTTTTTATTACATTCTTTAGCCTAGGTCTCCTTATCTCTTGTTTCCGGTCTTCTTTGTCCCTTTCGAGCACTGGTAGATGTCGTCTTATTTCCTTCATTGCTACATTCTTTCTTGGGTTATACTGATGGGTTTTTTTTGTGCCTTCAAAATTCACGATTTACCTAGTATAAAAAACATATCTCATAAGACTAAAAAAATATTTGTAGTAAAGGAAAACTCCCAATGTATATATTCTTTTTTGTTTTGAATAGTACTAGGGATATCTTAAATTTATAAACCAAGAACTATTTTTCCTTCGATCAGATAAGCTATGCACTCAATGAAATTTTGAACATTATTTATTTAACCTCAAGTGAAATTTTATTTACTACAATTAATTTTTTAATTTCTAATACAAGAGGAAAAAACCATTTTACTTATATCTTTATAACTTAAGAGTAACCATAGTAAGAGTTTCAAATTAATACATAATTAAAACTGCACATGGTCTGACTGAGAAATTTAAAGATATGATATTTAATATCTATGATCCAAGGAATTATAAAATCTCAAACTTATTTCTTGAAATGATCTAGCCCAAAAATGCAGCAATCCTCTTACAATGTAGGACATAATATTTACACACAATTGTATAGGAAAAACATAGTATAATAATCTTTTAGTACACAAGAGTTACACATTTTCCCCATAACATAACTCCATTTAAAATTTCCCTTTATTTGAGAATAGTACAACACACAATGAACTTAATAATGTATGTTTACAAAACAAAATGATCTCAATAATACAAGCTTCCAAGCGTCTAATGACATGGGAACAACATGACAAAATTTACAACTTTTGACCAAATTCTAATTACTACAATTGTGCTACCAATTAAAATCCAACTTTAACTTTGCCAATGCTACAAAAACCACCAAGAGGAAGGGTTGAAAACATTCAAACCATATGCATCATTATATGTGTATTCTCCAAAGAGATATCATCCTAGCATCCTCAAAGTTTATGAGAAACGGGTATATCATGCCACTAAGATAACAAGAAAAACAAGGCTCCAATAAACCCAACAAAGAGAAACTGGAGGGAAGGATTAATTTCCATCACACACCCAAAAATAATAACAAACCAACGTACCAAAACAAATAAATTGGAAGAGTGAGAAACAAATTCTCAAATATCAAGAGTCGATGAATTTTCTAAGAATAATAATTCCACACTTCATATCAAACCACCAACTTCTTATTGTTATGAATGTATTGTTTTACTATGAGTAAACTATTATTTACGGTTGTAATGATTTGTAATAACAAAATCATATTATAAATTGTTTGTTTTAGTGACATTTGGTTATCAAACCAAACTCACCTAGATTGGAGAGTAGTTAGAACAAACTAATGGGTTACATGTATAGCCTCTCCTATTTATTTGTAAATTTCTTTATGAAATAATATATAGTGAAGTGATTATTTTTGTGTTCATTTTCTATTTGAATCTACCCATACCTTGCATTTGCTATCAGAGCGAGAAAACCAATATATATTATGTTGTTTTATTTTTATTTTAGGGAAATGTTTTTCTGTATTACTGCCCCTTTTGATATAAGTATTAGATTTTAATATTTGTTTTATATCAGCATTCACAATTTGTAATCTAATATTTTGGGCATTTGACTAAAGATTCAAGAAAGTTTATCACTGGATTGAAGGGTCTCCAAGTCGAATTCAAGTAAATAAATTTTATCTGATCTATAATATATTATAATAGGTCATACATCTACTGTGCGATGATTTGAACAACCATAGTTTTAATTTTGTTGTACTCTTCATCTGCATTGAATCTCCTAAGGATCAGATCGAGAGATCTAAAGCGCATGTCTATTCTACTATTTCATGGAGTCCACTTTGCTAAACTCCTTTACACAACTCTAAAATGTAATTCCATATGTTATCATCGTCTATATCAAAGTGTGTGTTCAGTCAATATAAGACTCTGTTCCATTTCGACAAACCTCCATAAGTCTTATTTCCTTTGCCATGATTGCATTTGTTGGTTTCCACACAATTTTGTTGGAAGCTTCACAACTAATAAATATTCAATTCAACGCCTACAAATATATTCAAAGTCATGTTATTACATAATTAACAAAAAGTTATTGTTAAATTCTTCGTCGAAACATGACAATTGAATCGGCTGGCATCGGTTTCAAGTAACTATCTCAATTTGAGGTAACTGTCTCAGTTTGTTGAAAATCCATCATTTTATCCATTTCTCTATATTTGGAAACGTATCACGTTTGTGTTTCTCTATCTCCGGGAGACTAGTCATGAGTGGAGCAGGTTTCATATAATTATAACAAACTTGAGTCAGCCACGTGTGAAAGTTTGAACATTAACAATTTAATTCAATTCAACTACTCGTAGCTAGGACATATAGCTATGATCAGAAGTTATTTTCAATCGGGTGATTCATTTAAGTACTCTACGTTCTCACATTAATTAAAATGTAACTTTTATTCCATCCCATTCATATACTAGCAATCGCACGTGGGGTGTGCGATGAAAACGTCGAAAGTATGAGGTGAAAGTGAAACGAAGGAAAGTTAAATATGTAAGGAAAGACTAACATAATTGCAGGTGGGTATATAATAACTAGATGAACATGGCGAAATGAGAAATGAGCAACAAAATATGAGTCCAAGAGAGGAGAGATGAAGGAAGGGATCGAAGGCAAGATTCCTCTATTAAGAGTGACTGAAGTAGAGGTGCAAAGAACTTTATTCTATAGCGGTTGAATGAAAAAGGAGGAGAGGTACGAAGGGCCGACAATGAGGGAACGCACGATATAGTCGTGAAGGTTAGGCCTTGTCTTTATATTCCTCCTATGTCAATAGTGGTTCACTGCAGAGTAAGCCCTTGATATTTTTGGGTTGAAAATTCCCATGCCATTTAAAGTAGTTGTCCTCAATTACCTTTGGAAAATGGAGGTATAAGAACGTGGAAGGGGTTGTTTGCATCCCAATGAGGATGTGAGTTTCAATCAAATATGACGACAACAAATACAAGAAAACCAGGAGGAATCGGAGGAGTTGTGTCGATTGATCATCATCGGCCTCTCTCAAGTCATCATGTATAATGGTTAGAGGGATTGATCTAGTAATAAGAGAGTTAAGGAGTTTAATATTTGAAGGTTGTGGTTGTTGACCGGACCGTTTTTAGCAAAAAGAGATGGGGTCATCTTTGAACTCAATGATTTCTTGTTGAAAGGCGGGAATGTGTTCTGATGAAGGATTTCCCAATCTTGAAAGAGAGGGAGAGAAGTATGAATGTTGAGTAATAAGTTCAAAAATGATGCTTGTGCAGTTTTAGAACCATGTTGCTTGAAGATTACATTGAAGGAGAGGGTTGTTGTGAAGCCTTTCCATAGGTTAGCCTCGTAGGAATTATTGGTAAATAGAGGTATGTCCATGATAGGTGGAAGTTGGTGAAGGTCGCCAATGAGGATGATAGACCTATTCCGAAAGAAAATGTTTTGGAACAAGGGAAAGCTTCCTTAAGGAAATAGTAAATTTTACCGAGAATGTTTGGGCACGGAAATCAACTTTACTGAGCAAGTTTGGGTCGATAAAACTCCTTTCATCAATTAGAATATATTGGACATGTTTAAAGGAGAATTGAAAAGATGTTAAAGAAAGAGGATCAAGCACATCGAGATCGTTTCCATATTTAGGTAGATATTGATTTGAAGAATGAAATTAAACTAAATTAATTCATGGTCCAAAAACAGTAAAATCGAATAGAAGTCCTCAATCCTATTATCTAACACCTTCAATGTAATAAAAGGGATCATTACCTCTATCTATTAGCTACCCTCAGTTTATGAACGCTAACAATTTTTTACATGTATTGAATTAAGTTACCAACTGTTATACAAAACATTTCTGAATCTATTTTTCCTAATATCCTTAGGGAATTCATGGATCATGTAAGACAAGATTAATCTCGGATTCCTACCCAACATGTGCATAAGAGACATAAACTATGGTATACTGAGGAATGATGGGAAAACAAATATCAGGTTGTATGATAATCACAAATTTCTTTAATTTATAGAGGACACGGTTGCCTCACCATACATCATAGTCTTAATGGTGAATAACTTTAACAATGAAAAATATGTCATTCATAAGAGGGAACAAACAATGGAATATGTCTTTTGACATTGCTATGTTCCCAAGTCTTTCAACTGAATAGTATCACAATATACTACCCTGTTTGTTGAAAAGAAGTATATGATGGATGAAAAATGAATGGTTTAAACATACGAAAATGACATTTAAACCGGGAAAACTTGCATAGAAATTAAGTGTCTCAATCCCTAAACCAGAAAGTAATGGCCACGTAAAGCTCAACATTACTTCACTCCTTTCAAGGTGAAAGTACACAAAAAATTCTTGAAGACCTCTTAATCTACAAAAGGAAGTTGTGAATTTCAAATCAAAATCAGCAGAACCTATTGCAACAGAATATCAAAATATTTTTGGAATGTTTATTTATTTATTCGATTAGAAAAATGTTTCATGCCATATAGAGTCAAAATTTCATATTACACAAAGTTTTTGATGTTAAATAAAGGGTTCAAAATATTAGAGAAAGATCTCTAGTTAAATAACTTAAGCTAAAACTAGGAAAATAGAAGGAAAAATGCTTCCTCCTTAGCCCGAAACACAGAGCTGATGGAAATTTGGAAACCAAGAAGTAGAAGCTTAAACTTGGCAGGCAACTCAAGCACCGTAGTATATTCACACCAACCAAAACATGAGCTTTTCCATCAATTCACATGCAATCCCCAAGCAAAGCCCTGTAGAACATTTTTTTGGGGGGGTCAATTCCTTGCATTGCCATAGAGTAGGGGCGACCATATGTCTACTTGTCCTATCTCTTCTTTGCTTTGCATATGGCACAACTGCACAGGTGACATAACTTCTATGTTTTACATTTAATATCGATGTTTAATAATTTCATCCCTCCAAGGAAAGGCCATGCTTCTGATATTTCTCAGACACCCACCACTCCTACCCAACTGTTCGAGACCACGTGAATGACAAATATAAGTTCATATTTCACCCACAAAAAAAAATCATTTATTAATGCCTCTCATCGATTGTCAGAAAGGGTCGGGATTTCTAATATAGAACTTACCTTTTGGCGTAATAATAAGAATAATAATAATTATTAATATTATATTCAACCAACAACAATAATAATAATAATAATTATAATTATTAGACTACTTTATGTAAGTATTACCTCATGTAATATTATTATAGGATAAATTCTTGTTGTTTATGTGTTTATCTTTTACGATCATATAAACACAAATACCCACACACATATACTGATAACGAAATTGAATAAACCTCTCCAATGAGCGGTGATCAAATTTGGCCATTTGTTTTACTTTTTTGGATCTTCTTTTAAAAAATTTAGATTTTACCACCTTTCCCAAGGCTTGTACTTTTCCATTTGGCATTTGAATCAGATTTCTATGCTAGTTATATTGTGATGATGTGTGGAATACGGTCATGAGATGCACCATGGAATAGTTGGACCTATAGACCCACTTTATTGTGATGGGGGTACGCCATAAGGAATTATAACTAACTATCCGGTTTTGAACGATGAGTTATTATGTCACTTGGGTTAGGGGTGTTTGGACTCTATGTGCTTAGCACCATAGGGAAACGAGCCTCCTTGAGGGAGGAATACTATACTGAGGGAGACATAAGAGATTTGAGTGTGTGTGTGATTGATGCTTTGGGAGGAATACAAAGTTGTTATGATATGCTAGGTTATGATGTTATGATGTACGTGTTACTCATGTTACTTCAGTTTGTTTTTGATGTTGTGGATATGACGTTGATGCCCTTGTTGATTTTATGTACATATAGCTATTTTATGAGTTATGTACAATCTTCATCTGTGGAATTGTGGAAATTTTAGGTTGTTGTAGTGTACTTTTGTTCGAGTATCATATGGTATTCATAGATGTGACAAGTACTATGATATGTCAACCGTCTCTTTTCTCTTCCATTTTTAGTTAAGCTCTTGTTGTGTGATACCATCATGAGAGTATGTAAAATTATGATCGTCAATCATTAGTGTTGTGTAAGACCCTGGTAGGGTGTGTGATTGCAATTCATGTTGGGCACCCACAAGAATGAACAAACAAAAAAAAAAAAACTCTACAACAATGAAATTTTAAAGATCATGAATTAAGAAAATTATAAATAGAAAGAACCTAATTAAATAATAAATAAGAGGTAACTACTAATATTCACCTAACTTTGAAAGTTAAAAATGTTGTCAAATGTTTCTAAGGCCTCCTCGTGGTCATCCTTTAATGATTAAATTTCGACCTTATGGTGCACCTTCACCTCTATCCGTTCCTTGATGCTTACTGCCTTTACTTCCTTAAATGTTATGCCACATCAAGGACGATGATTTTATTAAGGGGAGGAGAATGTAATGCCCCATTCGAATTTCCCCCAACTCTTTCCAGAGCGAACCTTTTGCTAAGACTAGGAAGGTTGAGGGTGTGCACCTGTTGACCGTTAGTTGACTTTGTCGTTGCCCAATGAAGATTTAGCACCCTCCCTCTCCATCTTTTCTTCTCGAATCATAGACAACACCTCTAGTTGTGGACCTTGTAGTGTCCTGTATGATTATCCTATTAAAGGAAAATATTGTTCTCTCTTTATTGAGCTACATGTTGATCATTATTAATATGATTGATAATTATTATTATTTTTAGTCGTAAAATTAATAAAAATAATGATAATAATAATATTATAATTTTAGTTGTCGATTAACAATTATTTTATTTTGTGTCGATTTTCATGAATATTATTAATTACCTTTAAGCTATTTTATTTCATTATTGTTCTCTCTCGTGCCCGAGCCTTGATTCGAACAAGAGGAGCTTGTTGTTAGTGGAACCTTTTTTAGGACATGGTGTTCATGTTTAATTTTTAATGTGTCCTCCTTGGTCGTCTAGGTATCATGCATTTATTGTAAATATAGCTTTTTGTTGATAAAACTTTTTTTTTATGTGGGGACATCCACCCACCCCCACCATTTATTCATTCCATGCTGGTGGTATACACTTGTTTTATTTTATTTCCGCTTGTTGAAAAGACTGGACTTTGTGATTTGTGTTTGGAGATGGAAAACCTTCCATTCAATCATTTCTCCTTTATTTCTAAACGTGTTGGACATTATCGGTAGGGGAGCTAGCCGCCACTTTTCCAAATTAGTTATTAATTAAATCTACCCTAGTTTTTTACTGACCTTCCCCATTTATTTTTCTATTCATGCCATTCTTGGCTCTCGACTTGATGGAAGGCAACGCCAAAAAAAAACTTGAAGCCTAACTGTCTACTTGTAATTATAGTTTCATCAAAACCTGCTCTACATTTTCTTTTGGTCGTTGAGTATGCACATCTTCCCTTGTTGTGTGAGTGTCTTTAGTAAAGGACTGTGCTGGGAATTTTTAAGAGGGCATTGGAAACAATGAACTCATGCGGGCCATTTTAAGTGGGTAGCGAAACCATTTTTTAGGGTAGATATGGAAACTTATATGGCTACTTATAGTATCTTTTCTTGGAGTGCTGTGGGATGAATATACCTTCTAGATGAAACAAATATAAGGTATTGGGTGATGTCTATTTAAGGAATATGGTAGTCGATACATATTTAGATAATGAAAAAGGAATAAGTTTCTTGCCAATGTTATTCTTTGTCGAGGACCTCGTTGAAAGGGGTAGCTCGTAAATGGGATTTTGACTTGACAAGGTAAAGTAATCAAATTTAATCCATTAATTTCCATCTACAAGAATTTTCCCTTGGGGTTATTGATTATTTTTACATTTGTAAGATTAAGAATTAATGATCTCTATTTCAATGTATTGTATCACTATTTTTTGTTTTGCTTCCCTGCCTACCGTGAAAATGAAGTGGAATGTGCCCTTGTCAAATCAATCAAATAAGACTCCCTTACAGATGCATTTGGGTGGTGAAGATCCTCATCCGCTTACCATTTTCTCCCTTCCTTGCCAAAACGAAGATTGTTAGATGTTACAACAACGAGGGCCTAGGGGATGTCGTTACGTTTTTGGAAGCTGATGATAAGAATGATAATTTCTTCACATCTGTCTACTATGCTAATATTAACCATACAATGAAATAAATTTCATTTTATTTACTAAAATGATTGTTGTTTAGCGTTATTTTGTGGTTTTTGGTATCGATTCCAATATTTGAAGCCATGTTTTTAGTTTATCCCCTGTGTTAGTTTTCTTAGGATGATTCTGCATAGAATTTGTTCGGTTATTGGTCTTAGTAATTAGTCTATTACTTGCTCTTTTTGTTTCTAGTATACCAATTGTTGTTTGGATTCGTAACCCTCCGGTCGTAATGTTATACTATTAAATAAAATATCGGAGCAAGGGTTCTTTATTCTTTTGGGATTTTATCTGAGAAATGTGAAAACTGACTCCTCTAAATTGTTAACTTTTTTTTGCGAGTATATATATATATATAGTCTTAATCTATTCTTCATTTTATCAATTATTATGTGGTTGAAATGGAAAATGTCTGATGAATATTGATCAATCCTTAGGATTCAGATAATGGGCTCCATGTTTTACTTTTCAACATGTGTATCTTCTTTTAAGGGTTTGATTAGAGTAGTCCAAAATTTTTACTCCTAGCAACATTGGTTTTCAAACCCTTTTGGAGGAGCGTTGTGTTGACTTAAATCCTTGTTCGAAAAACTCTCAGAAGTGTTTTGAATACTAGCAAATTTTATTGGATCCTTAAGAAAGGAATATACATTAGGAATATTTGTTTTTAAGACTTGGCTTGCATGGGTTTTTTTAATAATCCCATTAGGTTGCATGTTTCGAATGTTGTTTTGCTTTCTTAATATTACTATTGGAGGTATAAGGCCTTATTATTTTTGATACCCGTTTATGTGCGTAATAGATTAATTTTCCTAGATAGTGGGTGATGCCTTTAACACCATTTATTTGGCTTGTTGTTGGATTTACACTATTAATTTAGTCTTGATTGGTTTTGGGAAATTCGTATGTTAATTTTAGCGTATGTTAGGGGTTTGTAAAATCACCATGTGTTGACTTTCGGTTTGATTAAATTGTTTATGTTAAATTTAAATTTGTGTTTGAATGAAATAGAAAAATAGCAGGTATATCGATAGTCTAAATCTGGAGTCATTTTGTAAAGGTTGTTAAGTTGTGTGTGTAAAAGTGACTAAGGAAAGTTTCAATTTGTTTAAAAATTTGTATTTATCATATTCATGTTTGAGAGATGGAGTTACTCAAGGGTGATGAGATAAAAGAATAAGTTGTTGTTCAAAAGAAATAAGTGAGAGAGTTTTTTTTTTTAATAAAGTTTTGTGTGTAGTTGTTTAAGGTATTTAGCTCAAACAAGGGTGTTTTAATATATTAAGGAAGATTAGGATTTTGGTTATTTGTTGGAAGAGATATGGCTAAGTGCAATTCATGTAACATCGTCATACTTGTTCCTTTGTGACGGCTCATTTAAAATTTATTAATATAGGTTTAAGGGTAATTAAATTAATTGGACTGTAATTTAAATCTTGGTAAGACGTTGGCATTAGATTTATTTTAATTATTTTTATTTACTAAGAATGGTTTATTTCTTCTATCATACTTTTGATTGTTGTTGATAACTTGGCAAGATGATATTTTGTTTGAACTTTCTGTTTGAACTTACTCTATATGTTCCTATCAAGAAATTTGGTGTAGGCATGTTGTGGGGTAAATGTCCTTGAAAGGGGCAATTAGCAAGTTGGTATGTGATGTTAAATTTATAACTTTAAATCTATCAAACCTTATGACTTATTTAAAGTAATTTCAATGATGTTGAGTATTAAATTTTAATCATATAATCTATATGGTTACATGATTGAAATCCCAATACACTCTTCACTCTCTTTCAAACTAATGGGGTCTTTAATCCTTGCAAGAATGATAGAAGTCTCTTTGTTGTCTCGAAACAATGATCATAACATATTTTATGGTTTCCCTTTTTAATTTGAATTAGTAAATCTTCCAAAGCATGATTAAATAGGTTGCTAGTGGGTTAGAGATTAGCACCATTTCATTTACTAATTTTTTTTTAAATGTTATTGTTAATGGTAGCATATGATTCCTATGTGTATTTTTTATCATGCTCAGTTCTCACGAACTGACTCGGGCTATAAATGTGCAGATGGCCTTCATGAGTAGAAAAAGGGAGAGTTGCATCGGGTTGCTTTTGAGTTGGTTTGGTTCCTTTGGGTTGTGCATCATGTTGGAAAGAATTGATGTAACCATGTACAACTTCTAATTGAGTAATGATAAAATTTTCTCTTGAGACAAATTGTTGAGTTGTAAACCCTTTAAGACGTAGTAACAATGTATTTCTAAGCATAAAAAAATGGGTTGGATAATCCTTATAAAGGTTAAACTAAGGTTTATATTTGAATAAATTAATGTAGTTGTGCCTAAGCAATCAAACATGAAACTATATTTTTGTAATATATATATATATATATATAGATATATATATATACATACATATACATATATATATATATATATATATATATATATATATATATATATATACCTGGTTTTCCTCAAGCTAAATCAGTCAACATTATCTCTTTATGGTGAATGCTTAAATGATCTTATGCTGAAATCAATGATTAAATTTTGGAGGATAATGAGTTATAGAAGTAGGAGGAAAATTGGTTAAGAAACCCTTCGATCTATCTCTCTCTCTCTCTCAATCATTGAAATGTAATTGGTTTTCCCTTTTCAAACTTAATCAAGAAAAGTCTAAAGACAACTTCTAAATAATCTTGATAAATTCTTAGCCTCAATAAAATACTGAGTAATAACCCGCATGACCCCGAAGCTGAATTCTTTCTACATGTTTCACCCTTAACCTTTTCCTTGATTCATTCTAATATTTCTTAAGTAATGTTAACTTTAAGATCCCTTAGCAAAGAATCTTATCGTTCTGAACTTGAAACGGTACTTTACCTCAATTTGAGTTGGTGCTTAGCACCTTTGCAATAGAGGTATGGAACAAGTTTTGGTGGCTTGTGTGAGATTATTTAACCTTGTGGGAAATGGAAAATGCTATTTATCAACGAATTAAGCAATTTATTGACATATATTTGAATGTTTATCCTCCAGATAACTTGATCCTAAGCTAATTAGACAACAATATGAAAGAAAGAAGTTCACTTTTGTAAGAAGAATTGCTTGAATCAAGACATGAATCTCCTTGATTGTAAAGTCAGGTCTTGAAATATGTTTCTAGTAAATGCATAACCTTAAAATATTTTACACCGTGGGATGCCCTGAGCTGTAACTATGTATTGTGGTTGGTCTCTTATGTTGTGCCTTGTCAAAGAGTCAAGTGAATTGTTCATGATGGGTGTTTTTGTTTTCTTGTTGCATATGTGGTCAAGGTTGTGTCAAAATTCTTGAGTGTTGGTTATAGCCCTTTCTGGTCACCTACTTTTTCATGTAAACTTTGTGAAACTAAAAAAAAAGAAATTATCCGAGTCTTTCGTGTTGAATTTGGGGTGTGTTTTTGATGGTGTTATAGTGCACAAGTTTGTGTGTGGATTATAATACCTACGAGCTCCTTGTTTGGATTCATCTCTTAGGTCTTCCCTTGGAATTCTTGCAACGTGAAGTATTATTTGTCATATCAAGATCAATGGGTGTTATCATTGCAGTTAATCCTTCTAATAAGGAACATTATAGGTTGATGTGTGCCTAGATGTGCATCAACATCCTTGAGGGAATAAAAGTTCCTTTTCAAATCTGCCTAAAAATTTCAGATGACAAATGTGTGTAGGTTGTTGAATTTGAGAATTCATATATCATCTATGATAGGTGTTGGAAGATGGGATATGAACTTAAGCTGTGTTGATTGGGTGAATGTATAATTATTTTGGAGAATACTTCTAGTGGTGACTATGGGTTTCCTATCCACTAGGTGGATGATGAATAAGAAGAAGAGGATTCGTGGGCTAGATTAGATGAAGTGGAGGACATTAGCGAGACATTGGCATTCTCGTTCGGAAAGTGAAAACCTGTAGAAGAGAGGAAAAATATTGATGCCTCTACTATAAACTTTCTAGAACCCAGGTAGAGTGGAGAAGGGGTGGTGTTTTGGTGGTAAGGATGGTTACATGGCCAATTCCAGCATGGACACACAAGGCGGGATAATTTCAATTTCTAAATCGAATATTAGAGAATTGGGTGGATCCACCTCATGTCTTAATGACGCATGAAGTTTTCTAGGAGTAGTGTGGACATTAATAGATGAAGTGGTCCTGGTGGAAAAGCCTTTCTTTTTGTGAATTCTCTTGAACTAGGATTTAATTCAACTAGTAGTCTCATTCATGGAAAACATTTGGTGGGGGTCTTAAATCTAGATTAGGTCATGTCAAGGGTAGCGTGGAGGTTAACCTCACATTAGATGGTGATTTATTAAGAGGGTTGGAAGACCAAGGGATTTATGGGTTTTGATTGACTACAATCCAAAAAAATGGCTCGATTCCTATGTGTGACGTGGAGTTATTTGAAACGCCCGCAAAATGATGTTCTAGGAACACACTGAAACCTTAAACACTTATCCTGAAAGTTGCAGCTTTTTTTTGTTTAAGTAAAATGGTTACAAGGATGAAAACCCCTTGGTACATAAAATTAATCTACACCAATGTTCTCAACCTTACGATTTGGGGAACCGGTCTAGTTCAAACATTAAATATTTTTAATTTATCTCTAAAGACAATTCATTGACATTCATCTAGGAAGGTGCCATAATTTGGTTTGCTTGGTTAAATTGTTTCTTATCTTTAATCAATGAGTAATCTCAAAATGGTCAACCTTATAATTAGTCATTTCATTTCCTTATCCTATTAGCTTTAACATCCCACATTTCATTAATCTACTAAAACCCACTAGGAAATAGGAAAATACTTTCACACTAAGGTAATTAAATTTCCCCATTCATCCATCTATACATACCCTTAAATTTTAATGAAAAACATCTATAAAAATATATTCGTACCAAAAAAGTAGGGTTGATCCTCAACCATTAGATTAAACCAATCTTGGCCACTAGATCAAAGGGTTCCAAACTAACCCTAAAAATCCTTAAGCATTATTATTAAAACCTTTATTTTATTCTCCTTATTTGGTCTATTTTGTTTTGTTTGATTTGCAACTTGGAGAAAAAGGAAGCCATGGGAGAAAGAGAAGAAGAATTATGGAGGAGTTTCTTCAAGATCAAGTTTAGATTTGATTAGATGGTAGTCTTTATTTTTGTAATCTATTTCATTCAAGGATAGAAGGAGGTTTTCCTTTCCAAACTGGTTTTATTTCAAGCCATTTGTATTTGGGGTTCTCCATTTGGGCAAAACCCTTCCTCCATTAATATAAATAATATTTAGCACTTTTAGTTTTCCATTTTGATGTTTTACTTGCTTGAACAATGAATTATAACCATCTTTTTCTTGCTAGAAGTTTCTTATGTAATTTTACAACCTTAAAAGTTTAATTAACTCAAGTTAACATTTTCAGAGCACCGTAAGTGCAGAACCTCCACCAAGAGCAAGCCGGCGATTATAGGACCACCGCCCTACCTTTTTGACAAACCTTCAATCGCGCTGCCTTACTGAGTGGCGGTTCTAAGACCACCATTTTGGTTAAGTGAGCGGTTACGAGACAATCACTCTGCATAGGGTGACATTCCATTCCTCAATTAAAACACCCATAAAACCTAAAATTTTTCCAAAAACAAAAGTTGTTAAAATAATTAAAAATACATTCTCGAAATTGATTTTATATGCCTAGATTTTCTAGTTATAGGATTTACATCCATATTTTCATTTCATAGTTAAAATTACTCATTTTTAAAGAGTTTCTTGTTTAATAGTAACAATAACAATGAATCATTTTGTTCAACTAGTTTCCTTTCAATTCCCGAGTAAAAAGATCTACATGTACTTTAGTATTGTTATTTTTCCTTACTACAAAAATGTAATATTCCAACATAATAATATACTTCAAATTTGTTGTCTCTTTCCACTTTCACAATAATTTCTTCACTCAAAATAACTATAACACTTTATTCTACATCCAATTTTTCCATGCATACATTATTTATATCTACAACTTCAATATTTCTTCGTTCACATGTTCAATAAAACAAATACAACAATGAAGGTAAACTTCCTTTCGCTTAATACAACTTTCAACTAAACTTTTACACAATATTTCCCATCTTGATTTTTTCATTCCATAATATAATTTGATGAGAAGGGAGTGTTACAACTTTTCAATGAACTTTTTCAAAGAATATTACAACTTACAAAGATATATATCCTTTAAACAAAATACAATATTACAATTCTTCTACCTTGAGTGGGAATAACAATAAGGTTTTATCACAAGGAAGTATTTCTTAAGGACTCCAACAAGAGCTCAAAGCTTCACATCAGCAACAAGAGAGCTCCTTCATGATTTTCTTGATCCATAACAAAAATGGGGGGAGAGGTAACACTCTCCACCCATCCAAAATATCCAATGAGGAGGAGAAGCCATCCTCCTCATTGGCCCCCAAGCCCCAACCACATTGCAGATGAAAAATAGATTCAAATCATGGAAAACAAAATCTTCTACATCACAATCCAAGATTTCAGAATCGATCCAAAGCACATTCAACTCACACTACAACACAAGAAATAAGAACCAAAAATATACAAGACTTAAAATATGAAAAGCCAAAGGAGCAAGAACCTATCGGGAGGTCACTTATTCCTCCCAATGGGAAATGAGTTCTGTTAGGAATATCTTGTTTAGTGCTTCACATTATAATATAGTTTGTGTATTATTAATGTAAAAGGAATTACTATTGTAATTAGTTGTTTTATAAACAACTAATATTTGTTGGCTTGTGTAGTGGTTGAGTAGGTTGTACTCACCCACGTAAATAGGCTTGATGGAGTTAGTGGTTATACTTGTTTCCTAAATTATAGGAACAAGTTATTCTATATATTCTGTAATACAAACTTGAATGAATATTGAAGGTGAATTATTATTCCATGAATTATATTTTCTGTGCAAACCTGGTGTGTGCTTTACATTTGGTACCAGAGCAGGTTATTCCTATGAGAGCCAAGAAGATTTAAGAGGCCAAAGAGAATATTCAAAAATCCGTCCAAAAAAATACAGCAAGTAGTGTTCAGTAAAATGATCATATCTTCCTCATAAAATATCAGATTGAGGCGATTCTTTTTGGGTTGAAAAGATGAGAAAAAGATGCACAACTTTGTAGTTTACATCAGGGTCAGATTCAGAATGCAGATATGACGAAATTGCTGTCAAACGGACGTTTTTGTGGCTGGAAATGCACATCCGGGAAAAGAAATGCAACACACAGGTTTTTTCTTATTGGTCAATTTTTTTAATTATTTAGCAAAACTATAGTTTAAAATATATATATATTTCTATAGTTTTTGCTTAATAATTGAATTTTGAGGGCAATTCAATTTTATTTTAATTGGACCAATTTACGGGAAATTGTAACCTCAATAACTTTTGCACGGTAACTCAAAATTGAGCACCGTTTTTTGCAAAAGTGTTTATTTTTTAATTCTCATTATAGTGGTTCTAATTTTGGGATAAAATACCCACTTTGAAAAATATCATATTTTTTGGCTATTTTGTGGGACGCATTATCGGTTGTACCCGACGTCCTAAAACTAAAATGTTTCACATTGCGGGGGGAGAATAACTTCAATGTGGAAACAAATGAGCTTCATATCCAAACCCGGCTGAGCTAGCAGCATGTTAATGGAGGATGGAGGCATCGGAGGCTGGAGGTCAGACAGTGACCTCTCGTCAGTCACCAACGACGGGGCCGCACAGAATGATTTGGTGGCACAGGTGTGCAGTGTGAGTACTTGTTTTTGAGTTTTGCAGTGTTCCAGTTTCAGCTTGGTGTGATTCTTTTTCAGAGTTCCTATTTTGTTTGGTATTTGATGGATGTTGGAAAGAAAGTTGTGTTGGAGCACAGATGACTGTCAGTGATCCTCTGACTGACTTGGTCCTCTGACTGCCGTACTTCATTGGAAGATGGTCAGCTAGGAGAATACGTTCACTAGCATTAGTGACCATGTGCAGCAAGACCTAACTAGCAAGATCCATTCAGGAGTATGTTCTTCGATGCAGTTTGCTTCTCAGTATCTATATGAGTGGAATTTCACATTGTGGGGGGGAATACATACCAATGTTCCATTCCCATTCTGCACCCAAAACGACTTAGTCAAGGAAAGCTTCCAGTGGCAGTGGCAGTTTTCTATGTTGTTCGAGATCGAGTGGCAGCGATCAAAGACAGAGACTACAATTAAGAACATTACGATTCTTATAGGAAGTAATGTGAAATTTTTTCAATATATCTTCTATTCTGCAGTTTTGTGATATGCAAGTTGTGTTTCCTACATAATTCCCTGATGTATAAGCATAGTGATGAACAGTAGCACCAGAGTAAGTCAGTTCATGGATCTTGAAAGGGTTTGTGGGAGGATCCAGAAAACCACACGAGGTCGACAGTTGATGAGGTTCATGTCACTTCAAGGTTTGTGGTAAGCCTGTTTAAAACCATGGAAGGAGCGAGCCTTTCTTTTGGATCAAGGTCATGAGTCACAGAGTTGGACATGCCACAGGGGTGAGCATACTGCAGAGGAGTGTGTGGATGTTTTTCTACCATGTTCGCACTAAGGGGGGGAATGTTAGGAATATCTTGTTTAGTGCTTCACATTATAATATAGTTTGTGTATTATTAATGTAAAAGAAATTACTATTGTAATTAGTTGTTTTATAAACAACTAATATTTTTTGGCTTGTGTAGTGGTTGAGTAGGTTGTACTCACCCACGTAAATAGGCTTGATGGAGTTAGTGGTTATACTTGTTTCCTAAATTATAGGAACAAGTTATTCTATATATTCTGTAATACAAACTTGAATGAATATTGAAGGTGAATTATTATTAGTGAATTATATTTTTTCTGAGCAAACTGGTGTGTGCTTTACGGTTCCCACCTTAAAACCACCAATAAACATCTCAAAACCCCTACACCCTCTTATGCCTCCCTCAAGAACATCTTATACCTCCCCATTCTCTTATGCCTCCCTCTGATCTCTTATGGCTCCCTCAACAAAATAACCAACTAAGAAAAAAAAGCAATTTCTTGCCCAACGTTGGCCACTCAACCCAAACTCCTCCAAATCATGAAATTAACTCTTATTCCTCCCTACATGAAATCTCCCCATAGTCCCCTCCTACAGCACACTTAGGAAATATACACAAGTACCCAACAAGTATATAAAAACACTCAAAACAAGCACATATGCATACAAAATAAAAAGAAGCACTTAACAAGAGTTTAGCTCCTACCTTTCCATGGTAGAGATTTATCCAAGAGCCATACACTAAGCTTCTTCAAGCCCAAAAAAAAAAAAACAAGAAGCTCCAAAAATTCCACAACCACTTCCAAATTTATCTAACTCCCAAAAGTAAGAGCACAAAATAATGAAGTAACCCCCAAACAAACAAAAGAACTTGATTAAATGGAAAAGGGAGAGAGGAGGGTGAGTTGGCTCTATGTAGGATTCCACATCACTCATACTCAATTCCACCTCACAAGTCAAACTTCAAACTCCAAAGCATAATTAATAACTTGGTGAATAAATGACAAATTACTTGCACACACAATCCCAACCCACACCTCCTAAGGACAAAATTAATTACATGAAAGAAAGTGCAATAAACATTTACCTTTTTATCTTCCCAATACACCTAATGGGGTGAAATTTTGATCCCCCAACCCATAGGTATGGTTGGTATAAAAAATTAAGAGGTGTGCAACAAGTTTCACTTGCCTCATAAGCCTCAAAATTGGCCTCTAAGGCCAAATTTGAATTTCCCTAAAGTGGTAGAGTGCACAACACTCCAGATCCCCAAGAACTCAACTTTCAACACAAAATCCAAGAGAAAATCTAGTCTAATAAATTAATTCCTTTGGTCACATCTATAATTAGTTTAGGACAAGATTAAATTAGCTCTAATTAAGAAACTACAACCCATTAATAATAAATGTTAAAATAGATACCCCAAATTCCAAATAGTTAATATAATGAAATACATCACTAAATCACATACTAACATCAATTAAAGGAAAATAAATAAAAGACAAAACATAACCCCTTGTTCACAATTTCCCCCTAACAATTATTTAAACACACAAAAATACATGTTTCCATGGTGACCCTTGTTGAATTCACCTAGAATTCCAACATGGTTGGTCTCAATCCCCTGTAGTTTGTCATGATGTGTTTTCTGCAAAACAAAAATACCCCTCTAGCTTCATTGCCATATTAATGATGTCGAAGGAATAAAACACTTGCATCTAATTATCGAGTTTCAAACATAAAAAATAATAAATACTAAAGCTAAGACTAAGTAATTTAACAATCATTCCCTTGTTAAAATTTTTTATTCTACTCATACATCAGTTTGCAAATAAGATCAAAGTCCATTTGGATGATTAGATTAAAGCAATACTTTCACTTGTTCACAATTTCACCAATCTCCAATATCAATTAAATAAAAAAAAAAACCTTTGAACATCATAATAAAAACCAATTATGCAAATGATTCGAAATCTCAAAATATATTTATTTGACAACACATAATTTTCTTCCATACTAAATTCCTATCAAAAGTTAATTATTTTGGTTATAATATTTCTATCTTTCGGTTCCCGTATTACAACATGTTAATGTCGTTTTCCTATTAATATCCATCGGTAATAAGGAACAATAGTGTTTATGTGTCCAATCACGAGAGATAAAACAAAGACAACAAAACAATATCGAAGAATAATTCTATCACAAACAAATTACAACAATGCAAGCATTGTAGCTAATGGTTTTATCATTAAATTCGATCGGGGTCCATAATACGTTATATAGTTAAAATAACAATAATCAAAACACAATGGAGACATGATACCCTACACATCTCATTAGTATGGTAATTAGAATAAAGTAGCAAGGTTTATCACTAAATTTTTTTGGAAAAGATGATCATGTTTCATTTAGTATTGAAGAGAAGTGGGCATTACATTGCTCACTTTTGGCCCAGATGTCCCAGACCGCGCGAAACAAGACTTAGGCAATTTTTTCCCTCTTTCGGCTGATTCAGCTTTTCACGTCCCACGTGTCCCGATGTCCCAACTGTCCCTGTAGACCGCCTGGACTAGGACTTAGCTGATTTTCTTCATTTTTTCGGCCTCAAGTTTGGTACGACGAACCTCAGTTCAACCCGAACTGGTACGACCCGAGCCCTTCAGACCCGAAATGCCTCAAAACAGTCCTTGAGGGTGAATTTGGATAACAATTTTGGTGACTCAGCGGGGTTATCTACCTGCTAGATGAAGAACGACCAGCTGCTTGTAGCAATCCATTGGGTATGGAGTCTGTTTGATAACCTCTCAGCTGATCTGAAATTTGAAAACCTGTGTCCTTGAGATATTGAAACATTCGTTGAGCTGGTTTTCCTGTGGCTACAATTCTTTTCCAGGAGCTTGATGAACTGCAAACACGCACATACTAGAAGCAATAGGACATGTGCACAAGCACTTAGGGGAATAAAACTACTCTAATAGTAGTACAATGTGCATAAGCACTTAGAGGAATGGAAATTCTAAATTAATATTTACAAGGGTGAGAAGCTTTCTTTCTAGTAGCAACGTTTGAGATAGATCCCATTGACCGGAATCTATAATTCTTCACCATCCAACTTAGTCAGTCGGAAGGCATTGCTACCTTTGCATCCAATGATCATGTAAGGGCCACTCCAGATGGCATCAAATTTGGAATGCTTTCCTAGCTTTACACGATCTGCATCCCATTTCAACACTAGATCTCCAATCTGGAAGGTTCTAGCCTTGGCTTTCTTATCAAAAGTCTTCTTGATCAAGGCTTGATCCTTCTCTATTGCTTGGGCTGCATGCTCTCTAACTTCTTGGAGCTCCATTAATTCTGCATATCTAACCTCCATGGGTTCAAACTCAGCTAGTTCCAACTGTTTCATGAGCTCCAATGTTGGCAACTCAAGTGATATAGGTAGAACTGCTTCTTTCCCATACACAAGCTTGTATGGAGAGCTTCCTGTAGACCTCTTGGGTGTGATCCTATCAGCCCATAGGGCTGATTTGAGCTTTGCGTGCCAAGTCCTTTGATTCTCATCAAGAGTCCTTCTGATGATTCTTAGTAGATTCTTGTTCGTAGACTCGGCTTGGCCATTACCCTGAGGGTAATAATTCGACGAAGTGCTGAGATACACACAATTCTTGACCACCCATTCAGTGATCTTTGTGCCAAGGAATGCCAATGCATTGTCTGATATGATAGTGGTAGGGGCACCAAACCTCGTGACTATCCCTTCATAGAAATCTAAGATATTAGATTCATTTACCTCCTTGAGTGCCACTGCTTCGGTCCACTTGGTGAAATAATCCGTTGCTGTAAGTATCCACTTGTGACCTTGACTTGAATTGGGATTGATAACCCCAATGAAGTCCAATCCCCATTGCATGAATGGCTGATTTACTGAAATTGGACGAAGGGGCAGCGCTGCTAACCTCTCTTTTCCTGTGAAGAATGCACATCTCTTGCATTTTTTGACCCATGAGTAGCAATCATTGAACACAGTAGGCCAATAGTAACCAGCTCTCATGATTTTGAGAGCTGTCACTCGTGGAGCAAAGTGGCCTCCTGCTTCCCCATCATGGAACTCATGTAAGATCTTCTCAACTTGACCTATTCCAATGCATCTTAATAGAACACCATGGATGTCTTTCTTGAACAAGATACCATTAATGAGTACATACGGGATAGCTTGTAATCTAAAGTATCTCCTCTTTGCCTTGCTCACTTCTGGAGGGCACAAGCCTGTTTGGAGGTAATGCACCAAGTCTTGAGTCCAACATGGGATGAGTGCATCATCAGCTGGTTGTTCTTGATCATTCTGTAGTAGTAGGACAACATCTTCTTCACCTTTTGAGTCGTCTGGTTGTTTGGAAGCGAGCTGCTCACACAAACCTTTGCCACAAACTAGCTTGGTCACTTTGATTTCAATATCATATTCCATCACCCGAGTGATCCAACCTACTCTCTTCTCATTTAAATCCTTGTTTAGGAGGAAGTCCTTGACACCAACATGAGACACCAGTAGTTGAATCTTATTGTTCGAGACCAAGTGTCTGAACTTCTTCAAGCTCCTGATGATGGCAAGGACATGCTTTTCGATGAAAGAATACTTTATTTCGTAATCTTCCAAGGTTTGACTGAAGAATGCTATGGGCTGTTCTGAACCTTCTCTATTCAGCTGTGTCAAGATAGCTGAGATTGTATCTGATCCTCCAAACGCATACAACATGAAGTCTTTTGAAAAGTCTGGGTTGATAAGAGTTGGAGCTTGTGATATTGCATGCTTGATGTTTTCAAAACTCTCTTTGCCTTCTATTGTCCATTTGAATGCCAGAATCTTCTTCAACATCATTGTTAAAGGCTTCACAAGAGTGGAAAAATTAGGCACAAATCTATGGACAAAGTTTATCCTTCCTAAGAAGCTTTGAAGATATTTCTTGTGGTGTGGTAATAGAAGTGTTCGGATGGCTTCAACCCTTTCAGGATCAATTGTTAGCCCTTCCCTAGAGACAATGTGACCCAACAATTTGCCCTCGTGTGCCAAGAATATACACTTCTTTGGATTCAATGACACTCCGAACCTTCTACACCTCTGAAACACTTGTCTAAGGTGAAAGAGATGGTCTGTTGCATTCTTTGAGAAGACAATGACATCATCTAGGTATACCAGCACTATATTGTCGATTAAGCCTTTGAACGCCATATCCATAGCTCGAGAAATGTTGCTCCGACATTTGATGAGGTCCAAATGGCATCTTCTTGTAAGCATACATGCCCCATTTTGTAGTGAAGGCCATCTTGAATTGATCTTCTTCCTTCACCATTATCTGATTATAGCCTGAATATCCATTTAGCAGTGAAAACCTTTCTGAACCAGCTACAACCTGCAATATTTGTTCCATTGATGGAAGCGGATAATGATCCTTGAGTGATGCTCTATTTAGATCGTGAAAGTCCACACACAATCTTATTTCTCCATTTCTTTTCCTTACCGGCACCAAGTTTGCAACCCAACTTGAGTGTTTGATGGGGAAGATGATACTGGCCTCAATGAGCTTGCTTAACTCTTTTCTCATGAGAGGTTCGATATGAGGATTTACTGGCCTTTGCTTTTGCCTGATAGGCTTGGATTCTTGATCCAACTCAATAGTATGTTGTGCCAAATTTGGGTTGAAACCTCTTAAATATTTGTAAGTCCAAGCGAAGACATCTAGGAACTCTTGACAAAGCTGAACAAAATCAGATTTCTCTCGTGGAGTACTTGCTTTACCAATTTGCAACGTCTTGCCTTCTTCTACTAAAATAGGCTCTGAATCTTCACCCTTTACTTGAATGTTTGCTTTCTCCTTCCGGAACTGATCATTCGGGTTGAAGATTGACTCCAAGGTTATGAGGCCTTTTGGTAATTTGTTAGTTCTTAGCTGCACCACTTGGTCACCATACTGCTGCTCCATCTTGTCTTGATTCTGGCAGAGAACTCAGCTTCTTCTTGCAGGAAATTAACAATCTGCTGATCATTCTCGAAGACTTGCCAGCTTGTGTTGTTATCGGAACAGCTGGTCTCACAACCACTTTGATATGAGGCTGAGATTTTTCACTTTTGATATTTTCTACAACGTCAAATGCAGCCCCAATTGCTGCCAGTCTGTCCACTGCTTCATTCCTTTTTCTTGGGATGGAATTGATGCTAAAAGCTTCAAAATCTTCCATAAGATCCCATACCTGATTTTTGTAGCACTTGAGTAGATTATTCTTGACAGCATGCTGCCCCTTAACTTGGTTTACGATCAGCTCACTATCACCAAATACTTGCAAATTCTTGATGCCTTTCTTCTTTGCCCAGTGCAGTCCATGAATTAAGGCTTCATACTCAGCTGTATTGTTTGAGCAAGAAAACTGGAAATGGAAGGCTTAGTAATACCTTATACCTTGCGGAGAAATGAGCATAGCTCCTCCTGCACCTTGTCTACTCCTTGACCCATCAGAGAACAATTGCCATACTTCATTCTTGTCTTTATGATCTGGCTTGGTGATGCTGGGGAGAGGTTGATTCTCTTCATGTAAACAATAAACTCCTAGCTCAGATTCTTCTATTTCTTGATAAGGATCAAAAGCATGCACCTTGCTTTCCCATTCATCAAGATGAAAAATGCGGGATACTTCTAACCTTTGTGTCAGCTTCATTAGTGCTTGGATAATCTTCTTGATCAAACGCCGAATAGTTGGTATTGATTTGGCTTGGAGTGTAAGGCTCAATGTGAAATTTTGCAATAGGTTCAGATCTGATTGTGGCTTTGGTTCCATATCTTGTTTTGAACAACATGTGTGACCAATCTGCTGAAAGATAGCCTCCAATTTTAGCAGTGAAGTCTCTTGACAAGCACAATGCAAAGAGTGGTGGCAGGTCTATGACTGACACATCTTGTAACACTATTACGTTGGGACATGTGTGCAGTGTGAGGCTCAAACCTTTGATTACTCCAACCGTTGTCACTGTTGTCCCATCTAATTGCACTACACCCTTGGAGATGACTTCATATTAGAGCCCTAACTGATCAGCTATCTGTTTTGGCATGACTGAGTTGCTTGTTCCAGAGTCAATCATGCAATTATGTACCAACTTGTCTCCTATGATAAATGAAACATAAAATGGAGGGGGCTTCAACATTTTACCTTGCTGTCCTCCATGATTTCCTTTAGGCTAGGCAACATTTGTGAGTACCTTCTCTTGGATTTGGACCTGTTGATTTGAAGTTGACCAGTCCTTCATGGCAGCTTGTAGCAAATCTCTGTCCGGGATAGATAGTGATTCCCACATTGATATGTTTACATTTGTCTTCTTCATCTGATCAATGATATTGAATGGGGATGAAGCATCCCTCTGCTATCCTCTAGCTTGCACATTCATTCCTTGCACATGGGCAGCAGCAACTGGCATTTGAGTTGGTTTAGGAGCTGGTTTGGGTGCCCCTTGCGTGTTTGGAACTACATTTTGTTTTCCAGCGGCTTGTGGAGTGGTAGAAGGTTGTGGATTATTTGGAGCTAATGGCTGTCCTTCACCCAAATTTCTCCTTTTGACCTTGTGTTGGCTGCAACACTTTGAGAGGGTATTTGATTCATACCACAGAAATCTTCAGCCTGCCAATTGACAAGAGTAGTTTCATTCGGAGATGTTCCTTGCTGAGGTGCTTCTTGCTGCTGATCTTCTTCATGGCTAGACTCTTGCAACCCACCAATGGTTTACACCATAAGAGCCTGATTTAATGCACCGTTAAAGCACATTGATTGGTTATGTGGCTGACTGCACGGAAACACCAATCATATTCTTGGGCCATGTTATTTTGAACTGGCACCAATGCTTTAGAAGAAGATATGACATTGGGGTTATAGGGCTGAAATGGTCTATTAGCGGGAGGCCTTACTTGGCTTTGATTTTGATTTGCAGCCTGAGTTGGTGACCTATTTTGTTGGTATGGGGGCCTAGCCTAGTCGCGTGCTTGAGGCGTCTGATCTAGCACTTTGAGCTTGCTGTCTTTTGATAGTAACCAGCTCATTTCCCAAATTTTGTAATTGTTTCATGACCTCTTGGAGTTCATTTAAAGCACTAGAGGATGAAGTAGAAGTCTCATTTGAACTTTGATTTCTAGGAGTGGGAATAGGAGCCAAAGTGGGTGCTTGACTAGTGCTTGGATTTTCTAAGTTTGGATACAAGGGCATGGGAGGCCTAGGAGCTAGTTTACCAGCTTGAATAAGACATTTTTCGGCTCTAATGGAAATGCTATAAGCAGCAGGTAAGGTTGTGCCTCCCATAGATTGAATTAACATAGAAATATCAGAATTCAAAGCCTTAAGATAGTATAGAAAAGCACCTTCTGCTGCTGGCCTTACTGCCACTGGAATCCTCTCCCAAGACCTTTGAAATCTGAAGTTGAAGTCAGTCAGCTGCTCATTGGGAGCTCTCTTGATAGTTGTCAATTGTTCTAGTAGAGACAAATTGTCTCCCTTTTCCCCAAACTACTCATGGAGAACTATGCATAACTGATTCCAATTTGTGATAGAACCAGCTCCAAGGCTCTTAAACCATTGCAATGCTTTCCGTTTGAACGAAGATGCCAACAATTTGACAGCCACATCCATTTCATTTATCTCATGGATTGCACAGATGTTAGCAATGTCTTTGACATGATCACCAGGAGTGGTATGATTTTCTCTAGTGAAAAATGGAATGTTCTTCAACGCTGCAATTGGAACTAGATTTTGTGCATTGAGGGCAAGTGGGCTACTACCAGTGAAGTTGACAAAGGGATTCGGTGGTTGCACCATTCTGATTGGCCTGAGAACTCTTGTTGATGTGAGAAAAGGTCTACCAGGTGGAGGTGTAGACAAAGTCCGGTTAGGTGGAGATGGTGATCTTTGAGCTCTTCTTCCCCTTCTTTCTCTGCCTGGAGATAGGTGCAGATAAACAAACAATCCTTCCTCCCTAGTTCTTGACCTGGTCTGTATTCTTCTCATAAATTTTCCAGGCTTGGACTGCTAAAACCAGCAGATTATGCCTCTTTTGGAGTCACCAGATGTGTGATTTTAAAGCTCCTTCAAAGCTGGAACTTACAACAAGTGCACATCGATCTTGTTGCAATGAAAGTAAAGACCTCTAAGGTCCCACCGGGCGTGCCAAAACTGTTAGTGTAAAATCACAGCACCCCTGGATGTTGATCAGATTTCTAGGTTGATCATACTAGCATCCAGTGTGATTGCACAACATGGAATCCTTTCTCCAAGTGTGGGACTTGCAAAAATGAGAAAGGAATCTCCAGAGAAGGCTGGTTCCTATTCCTCTGTTCAGATGCACACGAAAAATGCAGAGGGTTTACTCAAAACCTAATCTAATCTTGCCAAGGAGACAGGGTAAGAAGATGCATAAAAATAAACCTAAGCTAACAGAGGTGATGCACCGAGGAATGAAGAACACCTATCTTGCCAATAAACACAAACCATTCAAATGTGATGCGAGATCATGCACAGATAACAAAATTTGTGGTGAAAGATCAGGAGGATGCAAATGAACACAGAGAGGGTTGAGAATCATCCATAGACATGCATTACTTTCTCCAAAGATCGATACAATACACTAAAAAATTCCAAGAGGCAAAACACTTAGCAACTTTACCTTGAGCCTGAGGGGCGCATCTTTACCTTGAGCCAAACACTTAGCAACTTTTAAATGTAATGCAACTTTGGCTTACTCGTAAAATCATTAAAACTATTAAATTCCAAGAGTTAAAACTATTTTATAAGTTGCATTACCAAGTTGGCTTCTTTCTAAAAGTGTGGAACATTCTTGTTTTGCCCCTCCCTTCTTCTCTTTGGCAAGTTGCATTACGGTTTTATTGGTTCGGGCCTAAGGGGCGCATCTTTACCTTGAGCCAAACACTTAGCAACTTTTCAACCTTCTGATATGTGGCACATTCTGATTCGTCCGTGGGACTCCTTGTCTCTTTTCAGCCATTTTGTCTTTTCACGTCCCCCGCGTCTCTCGCGTACCTTTAGCCCGGATGTCCCGGATGAAAATCTCCTGCTTCGGCTGATTCGGGCTCCCTTGTTCCTATTTGCGGTGAAGACACGTGGTGAGATTCCATTCGCTCTCGGCTCTTTCGGCTTTTCGCGTCCTCCGCGTACCTTTTTTCTGGATGTCCCAAACTGTCATGGATGAAAGTCTCCTACTTCGGCTGAATCGACGGTTCGTGTCCTCCACGTACCTTTATCCAATTGTCCCGACTGCTCGGGACAAATATCTCCGAACCGCCCGAAATGGACTAACTTCCACCAAACCGGCCAATCAAGGCCCCACGCGTATTTTTGGCCCAGATGTCCCTGCACTTCGTGAAACAAGAATTAGGTAATTTTTTCCTCTTTCGGCTGATTCATCTTTTCGCGTCCCACGCGTCCCGATGTTCCAACTATCCCCGCAGACTACGGACTAGGACTTAGCCGATTTTCTTCATTTTTTCAGCCTCAACTTTGGTACGACGAACCTCAGTTCAACCCAAACTAAGTACGACTCGAGCCCTTCAGACCGAAATGCCTCACAAAAAGCCTTCCGAGGGGTGAATTTGGATAACAGTGCTTCATAGGTTGTGTGGTTTCTAAACCAAATTTGAAATCATTGTGAGCTAGTAATTGTGTTCCTAGAAAAGAACTTGAGTTTAAGTTTTTATATCCCTCTATTGGTTTCCCAAGATAATTTTAGTGTACTTGAGCATTTTTATTTCTATATGTACCTAAATTTTTGTTCATCGTTTGATTGTTCATTCTAGTCAAGAAGTTTTAAAAAAATTAATTGATCAACACTAATTCATTCCCCCTGTCATTACTTTTTATATCCAACAATTAATATCATATCCTATTCCTCTGGTCTTAATCATAATAACTCATATGTGATCTTGAAGATATAAGCATGGGTTCTATAGTATAATCAATCTTGAAGAGAAAATATGATATTTATCAATCTCTTATAAAAGGTATGAAGAATGAGAATAAGCACAAGGAAGCTCACCATTGTCAAGAACTTAATGAAATGGATTCATTTGTAGAAAATGTTTTAAGATCTTTGAAATTAAAATAGTATGACTACGGAACTTGGACAAGAAATAAAGACCTTGAAGAATGAACTAAAACAAGTTACAAACTAGTTTAATGACTTACAAAGACATTATGGTATAATAGAGCATAATTCATGTCAAGCATCCATCCAAGAAAATATTAATGCATGTGAAAAATTAAGTACAATTGAATACTCTCGAGGGGAAATGGTACAAGAAAGAAAAAGTGAGTTAAAGGATTAATCAAGCCATGATTTTTTCCCAAATATTTTAAGAGAGAGAGGAAGATGAAAAGGTTGGTCCTAGCAGGAAAACAAAAACAAGAATCGAGACTAAGGAGACCAACACAGAAGATCCAATCCAACCAGACATAACTAAATGCATCTAGGTATGAGAGAAGATTGAATGGATATTATTTTTCATGTTATGGTTTTGGGAATAAAGCTAGTGTAAACTTGAGCAACAGGGGTGGAAGCTTGATAAATTTATTCATATCAAATCAACCAAATTACATTTGTATGAGCTGAAATACTTATAGGTATTATACAACTGAATACACACAAGAATATAAGTTACATAGGTGCAACAATATCTAACTTATACAAGCTTCCAAAAAGATATCCAGAAGCATAACCAATATTAAATACAATCAAAAAATTATATTGTTAAAACAATATAACAACACCCGTATGTAGAATAAAGACAATTAGATGGTTATGAAGAAATATAACCATATAACCAATAAATAAATAAACCTATTAATATGCAATGCATAATTAATAAAGGTAAATAATAATTAACCTAACATTCCCCCTTAATTGTGCATTGTCTCAAGGGATGAGGAGAGGAACTCTCTCAACAACTCGAACTTGTAACATGCAAGTGAATTTGTGAAGATATATGCCTGTTGTTCACTGTTGGACAAAATTGAAGTTGTATATTGTGCTTCAACACATTCTCATGTATTAAATGAACCTATACTTCGATATGATTGTTATTTCATGAAAAAATATATTGCGAACAAGTTTGAGAACACCTTCATTGTCAACATACATGGTGGTCAGTTTGTCTTGTCGTATTCCACGTCCTTCTAGTATGCGATGTAGAAAAATTACTTCGTAGACAACTTATCTTGAAGAATGATACTCAGATTCTATAGAATAACGAGAAACAAAGTTTTTTTCTTGCTTCCCGTGATATTGGTCCAGATTCCATAAAGAACACAAATCATGAAGTGGATTTTCTGTCATCAATGTTTCTGCATGATCTAAATCTGAATATCCTGAAAAGAAGAAGTTTTCATTCTTCTTGTATTATAGACCAAGATCCACTGATACTTTGACATATCTCAAGATGTACCTTTCTACTTTCCAATGAAACATTTTGGGTTCTTGCATGAACCTGGATAGATAGATTACTACAAAGTTGATATCTCGATCTAGTGTAGGTTAGGTAAATGAGACTCCCAATCAATTGTCGATAGAGAGCGGCATTTACCTCGAGGGGCATGGATTTGAACAAGATAACTAGAATTTGTTCTCGATAGGTGTACAATCAATCAATGTGTAATCCATCATCCTGAATTTCTCAAGCATTGTCTTGGTATATTTCATCTACGAAAAAAATATGTGATTCTCTTTCTCCCATACTTCCAATCCAAGACAATAGTGCATTAGCCCAAGATCTGTCTTGTCGGACAATAGTTTAAGATCTTTATTTGTTACATCGATCATCCTCATTGAACTTCCAGTGATGACTAGATCGTCGACATAGACAATGATAATCACAATCTCCCCCTTGATTTTTGAGGTAGAGATTGGGTTCATATGGATTTCTAACAAATCCATGTTGTATGAGATGCTCACTAATTTTGATGTACCATAACCAGGGTGCCTGTTTGAGGCCATATAGAGATTTCCTAAGTCTACATACCTTTTCTTCTTCACTGGGTAGTAAATATCCCTCAGGTTATGTCATGTAGACTTATTTTTGTAAATCTTTGTTGAGGAAGGAAATTTTTACGTCCATTTGAGGGAATTTCCAACCAAACTATGTAGTTAGAGAAAAGATCATCCTTATCATTTTTATATTAGTTGTAGGAGAAAATGTCTCCTTATATTCAATGCCTTTGTTTGTGCATACCCCTTTGCTACAAGTTTTCTTTATACTTGTCCACTGTCCCATCTACTTTGTACTTCATTTTGAATATACATCTCCATTTAATGGGTTTCTTCCCTAGTGGAAGATCGACAAGTTGCCAAGTGTTATTTTTCATTACTAAATGATATTCAGTGTCCATGGAATATTTCCAAGATTTTGACTATAGTGATTTCTAGTTTGTAGAGGGCTCATCAGACTCATTAACTCTACTCATAAAATCAAAGTTATTTTCTTCTCTTGCTTTACTTTTGCAAGTTCATGGTCTAGAGTGGATGCATTCGGTGGAGCATTCATTCTTTCATATCATAATGTCTTAGTACACCACTTGGGCATACACTGAACTATTCCTGGTTCTATCAAATCAACACCATTATCCCCATCTTGAATTTCATCATCTGTGGGAACACCAACTTTAGTTTTTACAATAGGTGAAGAATCTACATCGGGTGAGTCTATAGGAGGAGACTTTTCTTTCTTCTTCTCAAAAACGTAACATCTCTGTTGATGTAGAATTTTTGTTCTTTGGATCCATCAATTTGTACCCAAGAGTCTCTTCTTGTAGCAATGAAGATGATTTTTGTGACTTCATGTCTAATTTATTTATTTTCTTCTTGGGTATGTGCATACTTACTTTACACCTGAATAATCTAAGGTGTGCAATAAATGGTTTAAACTTTGACCATGATTCTTGAGGTGTTGCTCTGTCAAGAGAAATTGTGGGCACTCTGTTCAACAAGTACACTATTGTCTTTGTTGCTTCTACCCAGAATGTCATTAGAAGTCGAGATTCATCGATCATGCATCACACCATTTCCATGATAGTATGATTTCTTATCTCAACAATACCATCCCGTTGTGGTGTGTGTGGAGGAGGAATTTTTTGATGAATCCCATGAGCTTATATGTGGTCTTTGAACTCATTACTATTGAATTCCCCCTCGATATAAGCAGAGAGTCCCGATGTGATGACCAGTTTCATTCGAATAACTACTTTAAACTTCTTAAAGGTTTCAAAAGATTTAATTTTCTTGTGAAGACAACAAATCCTCATTTTTGTTGAATATTTATCGAACATAGCATAAAGTGTTGAAATCTAGAATGGCTTGGTTGCATTGGACTACAAATATCGGTATGAAATAGATCATGATTACTATGAGATCAATATGTACTCTTCGGAATGAAGCTTTGTGTTGTTTTCTTTACATGGAGTGAGGACACTTATTTGTATCCTTATGAAGAGATTGTATCCCATGTACCATATTACGCCAGCGAAGTGTCTCAAGATAATGGAAACTAACATGATCAAGTCTCGATGCCACAACTATTCTAAGGTAGAGTTCTTAGCCATAAGTGCCCAATCATATCGTGGACAAAATCAAGATAGAACATGCATCCCACATTGGAGGATTTTGTAACTATTTTTGAGCCTCGTGATTGTTATCGAATCAAACACATTTTCTTGTTAGAATGAATATCAAAGTCAATTTTTAAGTTGTGATATAAGAGTTGACTGACTAGAAGAAAAATCTTTGTCAACCTAAGGACATATAAGAAATTTGATAGTCTATAGTTGTATGAACCAAGGGGTATAGAAATGTTCCCAATACCTTGAACTGTATATGAAGAATCATCACCCAATGAAACATGGTTTTCCGAAGGCATGTCCATCATTAAAGTAAACTAGTCTTTGTGGCCGTTCATGTGTCAAGTGGCTCCTAAATAAACATACAGACATCACTAGATGACTGGAAGGTTCACTTGATTGACCAGTTTACAAGAAGTCTTCATTATCTGAATGTTCTTCTTGCTCCACAATATTTTCATGCTGATGGGGTCTTCTTTTCTAGTTACCCTTTTTCTACCCTTGATTGTATTTTGTATGTCCTATTAGTGCTCAATTTGGTCTCACCCCATTTATCCTTAAAATTCTTCATTTTGTGGGCTCTGTCATCTTCTCGTATCTCCCGTATTCATGCATAAAAACTATGTCCTCCATTTGGTTGCCATGATCAGTCCCTTCCTTGATCGAGGATCACTTAAAATTCTATAATTTTTTGTTCATTCCTCTGTCCAGTGTGAAATATTCTCAGAACTTGGGTGAAAATTTGGGTTTTTTCCTTCTTTCCATTTTCCATAGTCACGTTTTGTTGTCCATGTCATTTTTTCCCAAATATCTATGGAAACGTGATTGGATGTGACCGATCGATCAAATTTGGGCCTTATATCATTTCCAAACTCTCTGTCCATAAAGAAAGATTCATTTCCAGGCTCAAATGGTGATTTGCCTACATTTTACGGTTTGAGGGGTGTGTTTTCCCCATCAAATTTGCATCTCAACATCAATGGAAAAATGGCCCTTTTTGGTTGGATGTGGCTTGTCAAGGCACTTTGAAAACTCTAAGGCCCGTTTCAATTCAAAGCTTGTCCATGTGGAGGGTTGGCCCTCATTTAAAAATTTTCCTTTTGGTTTGTCCTTGGAGTTGTGTCGGGAGACACATGGAGGTTTTTTTACCTTTCCCGTACTTAGACAATTTTTTCATGTGGTTAGTAAAATTTTGGTGGACCATGGACACATGGAGGGTTAGCACTCATTTTAGGATCCACCTTAGGGTACCACCTTAATAATTATGACAAAGAGACATGTGGAGGCTTCCACTGGCTCCACTCTATACTTAAAATTTTGAAAGAAATTTTGAAAAGCCTAGGAAATGTGGAGGGACCACACATGTTTGGGGACAGACCTCTAAATTTTATTTTGAAGAAGTGCTAGGAGGACACTCGGTGGCTTCCAATCACTTCTACCCTTGCTTGGACTTTTCAACAGCTAAGGAAAATTGTCTCGGACCCTAGACACATGGTGCCTTCCGCTAGTCCTTCAACTTTTTTATCAACTCGCCAAACTAAGACATGTGGTGATCCGTGCTTGTTTGGGGTCTCTGCTTTTTGGGACCATCTCAAAGTGCACCATTCAGACATGTGGAGGATTCCACTCGCTCCTTTATTGCTAAGACTTTTTCGAAGGCCAAAAGGTGTTTTTCTAGGGCCTGTGGTACATGGAATGTCCACGCTTGTTTGGAAACTTGCCCCTTTACTTCTCCTTCTGATTGCACCAAGGAAACACGTGGATGGTTATGATATAAAGTAGAAAAGGGGTAGAATGAATATTTGTTGTTTATTACGTTTATTTTTCCACCATTTTTGCTCCAAGACTCCTAGAGATGTGAACACGCACTATTTTTCATGATTTTTCGATGAAATTCCTTGTCATCTTTGTCTGTAAAGTGTCGTTGAATGGATTCAGAACTTAATTTGTGAGTCTAAGGATAGTTAAGATTGATATTTTGAATTTGTATTTTCTCAGGCACTTACAAAAATGGGAATTACCAAAGAAGATGGATGTGGGACAAAGTTGTAGAGGAAAGAAAGGGAAATGTATGAAATGATGAAAGTTAGAGGCACAAAAGATGAAAAGCATGATTCCTCGAGAGTAAAAAGGATTACCTGTCAGATCCAGCTATGCAAATCCTCTAGAAAATGATTAAAAAGGGGATTTCTTGCATGAAAAAATCAGAATGATTAGAATGATTGCCAAAAAAATTGGCATGGCATTTAAGTAATTAGTCGAGGCCCAAGAAACATGATCAGTTCATAATTGGTCCACCTGGAAGCTTTTGGATGTGAATTTAATAAATGTTTCTTTCTAAGGAAAATTTTTAACAAGTAAATTTCCCTCGAATATTCTTCTCTTTTGGGGAAATTGAGTGAGTGAAATGTATAAATGCAATGAGAATACTCTTGCAAATGGTCAGGGGTTGAATTCTTAAGAGAAAATTTGAGAAATTTGTCTTCTTGAGAGACCAATCCAAGATAACCTGTTAATTCTTTCTATGTTAGATTTTCTATCATGTCAAGTTGGTTGCAGATGTATAGCCATTGACGAGCACTGAGATTTCTCTAGAAGCTTTCCCCTACTAATGAATCTAAGCAATTTTAAAATTAATTTGTGTCTGCTTTGTTTCAAAATGTTTGTAAATGGTTTATTTTGTTAGTATTGCAATCTTACATTGAAATATTTGTGAAATCACACAAGATCTCATCCCTATGATAGTTTAGTTGCATTTACAATTTCAGTTGAAGAAGATCCTTCATCATGTGATGAGATAAAAAATTTAAAATAAAGTCACTATTATTTGTTGATAAGGATTGTTTATAAGTCTTTGGGTATACCTTAGGCATGATTAATCAAAGATTTTAGTGTTTAATTGAGTTTTTTCACTCAATCCTTCATGCTAGATTCTCAAATATTGTGCGAAAACATGTTGATTTGGGACTCCATTGAAGCACATCTTCAAGTTGACGGAACATCTTAACTATTTTGAATCTTTCTGTTGTTTAGTTTTCCATTGTTGTGAAGTTTCTAGGATATCTAGTATAATCTACTTTATCCTACTTAATCTCCCACCAAATACATTTAAAAGCCATGAATCCATCATGAACTACCCTGTTTTACCCCTGTATATCCACAAAGGAAAAAATCTATTTACTAAAATATGTAGAACAATCAAGATTTCTTAATGTCTTGAGTAACCTTAGCCTTGTGTTGAAAGTATCTCCATATTTTAGAAGTGACAACTCTTGAGAGTTAAATTATGAAGTATTGACCATATTTTCCAAAGGTTTTCTTCATAAAATTTGTGTAAAAGAAGGATATCTCCATCTCCTTCATCAAACAGAGGTTACACTAAGGGTCCCTTGACCCTGTTTGAAAAGGCACGGCCTAAAGTAGTGAGGACAGTCAAATCCTCTTAAAGGTGTTATCCATCTCTCCACAAATCTGAGTGACAAAGGGCCAGTTAGATCTCATCCCCAGCTATAAAACAACACACATCATGATTTATCCATCTCTAAAATCCATGCCAAATATGTGTTCCTACTCATCTTGAAAGGGAGAACAAATTTAGATACCAACACTAGTAATGTCATTGCCGGGGAAGATTTGTTGATTTGTTTCAAGTTCATATCCATTTGGCTCATTAACAACACTAGTGGAACCATTTTTGAGGACTGATTTACATTGACGGGGACCTGATTTGTTGATTTGTTTCCATTTCATATCCATTTGTCCCATCAACAACACTCGTGGTACCATTACCAGGGAATATTTGAAGTATTTGAGCAAAGGTGTATACATACAGACCTTGGTAATACTTCTTAGACATGTTGTATGCTAATACATTACTAAAGCATCATTCTCTGTTCATATCTGTAAGAATTGTTCAAAGGTGTAATTTTTGAGTGCAAATTTTCCATCTTATACAATTATTACACTAAATTTTGTATCGTCATTGATAAATTTGGGTAGAAGAAGAGCGAGATCTTATAAGCTTTGCATAAATATAGTATTAACAGAAATTTGATAGGTCTTTCATAGTGCATTTGCAAAAATTAAGGTGAAAATCCTTAGTGGTGACTCGTATTGTTTAAATTCTTAATAAATACCATCTTTTTAACATATATCAAGTAATATTTGTCACTAATATCTGCAAATCTGGAAGGAAGAATATATTTATTTTGTAAGGACCCTAGTAGAAGGTTTTTTCAAGAGCTAGGGAAGTCTAATTCATAAGGAAGAAGAATTTGGAAGGTAGTTGGAGATTAAGCATCAAGAAAGAAATCTCCATTTCTGAAATATATCATCCTGTAATTGAATATACAATACTTCCTCAAGTGCTTATGAATCAGGTAGTCTCTTTGTTGAATTGAATTCTCCATCTGGAGAGGGTCCTTATTTTGTATTTGAAACATTTTCTTCTCAATTTTCCTGGTATTTTCCAAATCTAATAGAGTTTTCCAAGAAATAGAGCCTTTAGAGGGTAGTCATTCTAAAAATTACATCCTTGTACCACAGACCCCTCACTCCTCATCATTTTGTTTCTCCTATAAGATCACATCCTTAAAATAATATGGCTCAGCCTCCACCCAAACCTTCATTTGTTGTTAATACTTTTGTTCCCATTAGTTTTAGAAGTATGGCTGGCTATCCAAATGTTGTGCCATAAGATGTAGGAAATAGAGTGCCTAAGTTTTAGGTAAATAATGTAATCACCTTTGGTGATCAAAACTTGAAGCTCTTTGTCAATATGATGGAGGACTTTGAAATAGAATTTGAGGATGTATACATTAAATTGTTTATCCATACTCTAGAAGAAGCTCCAAAGGACTCGGTATAAATCTTTGCAAGATAATACCATTGACTCCTAGACAGAGTTGAAATGCTTTTAGAATGTAGTATGGTGATAAAAAAACTAGGTTTCTTTTATCGAATTTGAAAATATAAAAATAATCCTAATGAATCAAGACATGATTTCAATACAAGATTTAACAAAACATTGATAAGAATTCTTGTTAATTCGAGGCCATGTGATGTGTTTGTACCAATTGATTTTCCCTCGAGAAGCCGAGCAGCATCATAGGTTTGGTAAGAAGCTTAGAGACAAGAAGAGCATGTAGAGCGTCGTTTTGTAGCCAAGGATGAAATGCAGCTTGCTCTTTGTCACTCAAATGTGGAGAAATGGGTAGCACCATCAAGAGGATTTTACCTATCCTTAGTACTTTATGGTTATGCCTTTTCAACCGGGGGTGAGAGGACCCTTTTCGTATCCTATTGTTTATGGAGGAGATGGAGATATCCTTCCTTGTGAAATTATTGAGAAGAACTTAAAGAAAATATGCTTGATGCAACAAAACCTAACTCTCATGAGTTGTCACTCTAGATAATTGAGATATTTTCTAAGCAAGGTTCATGCCATTAAACACAATGAAAACCCGATTGTTTCGCATATTTTGGTAGTAAAAATTACACATTTGTATACACACATGAAAAACATGGGTAGTATGGGTATGATTGGTTGTTTTAAAGTTAATTTTTGGTGGGAGATGAAGCGGGATAAAGTTGATTATACTAGACCTTTGCGCAGGAATTCACAATAATGAGAAACCTCACAGGGACGGTCAAGACGTTCCTTCAACTAGAAGGTGTGCTTCACTGGAGGTCCAAATCAGCACATTTTCACATAATCTTTAAGACTCCAATCTGAAGGATCGAATTAGAAGACTCAATTAAACACTATAGTTTCTAATTAACCACCCCTAAGGTGCACCCGAAGACTTACAGATAATATTTATCAAAAAATCACAGTGAATTGATTTTAAATTTGTTTATCTCATTCAAGATGAAGGTTTCGCTTGAAATGAAATTGTAAATACCATTAAACTGTCATAGGGATGAGATCTGTGTGATTTCATAAATATTTCAAAGTATAATATTACAATAGGAACGAATAGAACTATTTGCGGAATTCAAAAACAAAGAAGACACTAACTTCTCGTAGTCAACACAAAATAACTAACATTTGATTAAAATTATTAGCGAGGGGAAAATTTCTAGAACAATCTCAGAGTTTTTCAATGGCTATACACTTGCAACCACCTTGACACGATTAGTTTTAACACAAAATAGATATACATGTTTCTCGAGCAGGTCCCTCGGAAAGATGGGCTCTATCAAGATTTTATTTGAAGATCATTTCTGACCTCTAACACTCTGACATTCCAACCATTTTCATGAAAAATTCATGCAATTTATAATACTTCATTTACAACAAAGTTTCCCCCCCAAAAACCCAAACATTAAGTGTGTCAGTGCTCACCATCATCTGGATCACGATTCCTAGAATCATATCTATAAAACGTTTTCAGGTTTTCGGGGGTATATCTCTTCAAACATCTCCTGCATTCAACTCCTTCTTTTGGTAGATCACTTTTCCCTCTACTCACCAACCACTTCCTCCCCTAATCTAACAAATCTGGTTCTTTGCATGCCCAAGAAGGAAAAATGGAAGATCAGATCGAGCCCAGAGGTCAGATCTCATCTTAATGGTAAAAGACATCCCCAAATCTTCCTCACCAAACTTAGATATCAAATTAACTCCCCTTCCCTATTTGGCGTGCAAGAAATATCAAGAAATCATGAAGACTCACATCTCTAGGAGCTCTGGAGTGAAAATGGTAGAAAAATCAGATACAGATGCATAGCTTTCGTTGATTTCTATTTTTAATTTGGACCATCCACATGGGAGATCCACTTTAAAATGGGCCTATGGGTTCCCTTTTTCCTTTTACAACTTTTTGAAAAATGTAAAATTTTCACATTTTTCTCTCGCACCTCCGCCCTTGAAAAATGGGCCTGACATGTTTCCTAAGGTGGGTCCCAAAGAAATCATGACCAAATTCTGCTATTTCACCTCTTTTTTGGAAAAGGGAAAATTTTCCAAGTTTTCCCCATAACTCCTCCCTTGAAAAATGGGCCTGACACGTGTCCGAATGTGGGTCCCAATGGAACCACACTTCCTTTTACACTTTTAACTTCTTTTCCCAAAAAGGAAATTTTTCCAATTTTCCTCTGAAAGTCTGCATCTCCGCCATTGAGTGGAGAAAGTTTTGACTTTTCTCTATAGGGCGCATGGGTCATTTTGATGATTTCAGTCCTTTGAATATGAAGGGGAAAAACATCCAATTTTCCCCCGATGGCTCACGTTCCCACCCCTTGATATTTTCAATGCCAACCTTGACCTCATTCTTGTCAGGCTTGTGGGCCATTTTTATATTTTAATCCTTTTGATGATAAGAGGAAACAATGCAGTTTTTTTCGGATGGTCCGCTTCCTCTTACCGTATACTTTTCAAACTGCCACATGTCACAATGGCGCATCTTCAAAAAACCTTAAGGCTTCAAAATTATTTTGTGGAAGTATGCTTCTACTTTAGAATTGACTCCATTTTCCCAAAAGGGAAAAATATCCAACCTACTTCGAAGGCCCACATCTCCGCTTTTAACTTTGCCACGTGTCCTTTCGTCGGGGTTAAAGTAAGAATTTTTCCCGGCCGTTTCAATTTTACTTTAACCAAATATTGGTGGGGTCGTGGGGTGGGTTCAATTTTTTTTCCAAACTATCCAAAAAGAACAAGTTCGAAAACAAAACCACCATGCCCGATGTAATTAGAATAAACCACATAAGAACCAAAAGAACCAATTAGAATTGAGCGGAGCTACGGGACCAAATTTTCCTTTGTTCCAACAAAGAAAAAAGTGACAAGTTAAAACAATTACCCATCATCCCCTAACTAACCAAAAGCTTCCACGTGATTGAAGAATTTTGAGGAAAAAATTTGACAGCAAAAAGATGCCCGCCAGACCCTCAAAAACATAGAAATTAACTATTCATGCCTAGAATCTAATTTTTTCACTTTGGATGATTTTTTTTGAAACAAAACCAAGTGAATCATGTTTCCAAGAATATTTTTACCATGGATTTGGATATTAAAAGGCATAAAAATATAAATTGATCATTCTCAAGCTTCCATGATCGGGGTAAAATAGGAAAAATGGTAGAGCCCATGGATTTTGAAGAAATTAGGGAAAAATGCTTTGTGAGATCAAGATGAATACCAACATTGGCTCGACTCGGGGATGGGCGCTCCCTGTGAGTGCCATAAGAAAAACTAGAAAACCAAGTTCTATGAACATACCATTGGGAAATGAATTCAAAGAGAAAGCCTACACAGTGGAAAAAATCACAACCATCCTCCAAAAACTAGACCGAGAAACCAACAAAACCAAGTCACCGAGGACCAAAACAAGAAAAAACATAAAAGACAGAAATAAAATGAATGAGCTATACACTTTACAGTGATGGTCACCTTGATTTTGGGGAATCAATATAAGAAATGTTTCAAATGCTCGCCATTAATAGGTAATTCGAGTAATTCCCCATCCAAGTCTTTCAAGAAGAAGGTATGCTCACTAATCCAAATGTCAATGGAGTATGGGCCCATCCACAATGCATCAAATTTACCATGTTTTCCCTTGTCTTCATGTCTTTTATCCCACAATAGCATAAGATCTCCAATGTTGAAATCTCTCCGGGAGTGACCTTCTTGTTAAATAACTTCTTCAATTTTTCTCTAAACTTCACATGCCTTTTGTGAGATGCTCTCCTTTCTTCATTAAGTTGAACAATCTAGTTCAAGTGAGCCTCATATGCACTAACCTCTTGATATTCCAACTATTGAATGAACTAATATGAGGATAGTTGCATATGCAAAGTGGAAAGCAGAGCTTGAGTGCCATACAATAATTCAAATGTAATTTTTTTAGTGGCCCTTTTAATAGTAATTATGTCATCATGAATAGTGAACTTCAGTTGCTCACCCCATTTTCTTTTTTCAGCTCCAAGATTCTCTGCTGATGATCTTCATCAAATTTTTATTCTTTGGACTTAGCTTGTCCATTTCCTTGGGGATTGTAATTAGAGTAATATGTCAATTTTACCTCGTATTATTTGCACATTAACACCAAAGGTTTAACTATAAATCTAATGGAATTATCAGCTATAATTTTAATTGGCACTCTAAAACTGCAGATGATATGATTCAACATAAAATCCATGACAATTTGGTGTGTTGCTCTTTTGGTGGGGATTACCTCCACCAACTTGGTGAAGTAATCGGTGGCTACAAGAATACACTTATGGCCATCACTTGAAGGGTCTAAAATATCACTAATTAAATTCATTCCCATTTCTTGAATGGGGATTCAATTGATAAAGGTTGCAAAGGTAGGAGCCCAAGCTTTCGGTCTTCAAAAGAAGCACTAGAAACTATCACATCTTCTAACCAAAAGAGTTGTGCCCTTGAAGATATTTGGCCACCAATAACCAGCCCTCAAGATCTTGTGTGCTATGACTCTTCTAGAAAAATTCCCCCCAAAAACTCCTCCATTAAGATCAACAAATATCTTGGGGATTTATCTTGATAATGCACCTTAAGAGAACTCCCTCGTGGTTCTTCCAAGCTAACCCATAATCGAATGACATTTTTCTAGGAATGCAGCTTAAGGGCTCTTTTCTAGATCTTACTCAAATGCTCGGGGAAGTATAGATGTCCGAGATAAAAAAATTACATCCGTGTACCACTCTTAACTCATCAATTTTTCAAAAACATCTACCCTTCCTTATTGCACCTCATTTACCTCAATAATTTGCTAGTTTCTCTCACCATAAGCTTAGCCAAGCCCATACCTCTCACAAACTTTTTGGTTTGGATATCCATGTCATGATCTTGCAACTTGTTCACCCATTTGCATCTTTTGCTTGAGACTTCCATCTCTCGATAAAATGTCTTTCGCCATAGTGTGAGGAACATAAGCAACAAGTTTAGAGCTCAAAATGTAAGGCCTGAAAAAATTTGTTGCTTTTAGCAAGGAAAATGCTTGTTCCTCCATAATAGTGTACTTTAGCTCGGCCCCCGTAATGCCTTACTAAAAAAGGTAATTGGCCTCTTAGCTCCTTCATCATCTTTCTACAACAAGACAGATGCAATAGTGTTATCTAAAGAAAAAGAAAATAGATGGAAAGGATTCTTATAAGCAAAAGAAAATAGTTTGATATGAATCTCCGATAAAGTTTATCTACCCAAAGAAGGACTAAATCCCCTTCTTGGTTCTTTGAATTGGAACCTTGCTAATGGCGTCTACCCTTCTCGGATCAATCATTACACCTTCGTGACACAATGTGACCAAGAAATTTTTCCTTCGTACTCGAAATGGTAACTCTTTAGATTGAGTGAAATGACATATTGTCTACATCTTATCAACATTTTCTCTAAGTGCTTTGTAGGTGCTCACCTCTCTTTCGGAGAACACGGTTACATAATCTTTGTAGAAAACAATAAAATCAATGATGTAACTAGAAAAATCAACATCCATTGCCCTCTCGAAATGTTGCTCCAACATTCATCACCCAAAGGGCATCCTGAAATATACATATGTTCCCAACGGGTGGTAAAGGATGTCTTAATTCTTTCTGATTACTTTACAACAACTTGGTTATAACCAGAGAAACCATCTATGGTAGACAGTAACTCAGAGCCAGTCACTAACTGCAACATGTTTTCCATGTTTGGTAAAGGATAATTATCCTTCATTGATGCTTTGTTCATATTTCTAAACTCCACACACAACTTGATGTCACCATTCTTCTTTCGACTTTTAATAGGTTTGCAACCCAAAAAGAGTACCTTGTAGGCGAATAATCCCTCCATACCTCGTTTCTTCAATTCCTCTTACATTTTAAGAGATAGGATTGGATTGATTGGCCTATGTTTCTTCTGAATGGTTTTGCATTAGATTCTAAGGGAATCTCATGTTGAAACAGATCCTCTTTGTATGCCTTTAGTTCAGAATAATTCCAAGCCATGCAATCTTGATATTTTTTCAACAATTAGACATAAGACTATTTTTCCTCCTTGTTGATATTTCTTCCCAACCAGATCTTCCTTGGTTTCTCCTTTGTGTCAGGGTAATGCTCCTCAATATCCCTTGAGGATGCTATGCATTTGTTAATAATGTGATCAACATTATCAAAGCTGGATTCAAGAGCAACCAACCCTCTAAGAATGGTATTAGTTTTTAGTTCGATGATGCCTTTGCCAAACAAGTTTTCTTTACCATCTACTATGCACACCATTGGCTCCTAATCAATATTTTTATGAACAAACTCCCCTTTGTTCTATAGGAATCTTCTGATCAAGCATCATCATAAAAACCTTTACAATGGTTAATGTTGTCAGGTACATATGGCCTAGTTAACACCTCAACATCATATTCACAATATGGGGATACTGTACAATTATCAAACCAAGATCCCAATACTGCAAGTTTTTCTTCCAAATCATTGAACCTCCTATCCTGATGCATAATATTGAATGAATCAAACATCTTAGTTAGATCATAAGTTGCATGCTTGTATTGTTTCATTCACTGATTTTTTGTGGCATAAAGTTTTCTAACTTGCTTTACATTTAATTCTGAATCTCCTCTAACAATGATACACCATATTTCCAATCAATCCTCAGACCTAACAATAGTGCCTCATGTTCAACAATGTTTTTTGGACTCAAAGTTTAGTTTGAAGTAAAATACAAATTCTTCCCGACTGGGAGATCGAACAACGCCAACACCTTTTCTGAATTTGGAGAAAGCTCCATCAAACAATAAAGTCCAAAGAGAGTCTTCCTGTTCAAGACATTTGCATTCTTCAATCTTGTGCTCTTTTCCATCAAAAATCCTTAAAATTTATCAGCATCAACACTTGTGTACAATACTTCATAAGATGCATTGTTGGGATCTTCAATAAGGTGCAACATCTTCTTTTCCCCATATAATTTGACAAGTCTGCCATCAATTGGGATGGTGGCATAGGACATATCCATTTGAACACTCCCACAAAAACTTGTAGCCCATTTTCTAGACAACAACATACCCCACTTGGCTGGGTAGTCAATAATAACTACATCAAGCTTCAAGTTCCTTCCCGAGATAGGCTGTAAGTTGTACCACCAGACCTTTCACACATCCCACCATTGGCACCTCTCTGGAATCCATGGAAGTGCACTTCCCATATGTTGTTGTTACCTTGATGTTCAGTTCATTCATAACTTCCAAAGGCATAACATTGCATGATGCCCCTGAATCAAACATACAGTTGTGCAACAATCTATCCTTAATGATCAGAGTGGTGAAGAATGGATCCACATTTAGTTGAGAATCTACCAAGGATGTCCCCAAATAAACCTCAGGTGGTTCATCTAGCTCTTTTGATGTTGGTGGTGCTTCTAGTTCTTCAATGATTGGAGGAGTCTCCACAATATTTACATTTCTGCCTGGGGCACTCTTCTCTTCTTTCAATCCAAAATACTCCAATGCCCTCTTCTTGTGCTCAGGAATCCTAAGCAACCGAACAATTGTAATATCATAAGGGATAGACTTTGGCAAGGCAAAGTGTTGGAAGGAAGGTTGACACACTCATTAGATGGAATATGCTTTTTTTGTATCTTGGGAATGAAGAGGGGTATGAGTTTTTTTGGGATAGCAAGGCCCTTGCAGATGCATCTTTCTTACGAGCCTCTTTAGGAATATTTGAAAGAAATGGAGTTTTTGGCTTAGCTCGAGGCCCTGTCCCTTTAGCAACCCTACTTCTTGTGTTATAGTACTTCTCTTGGGAAACAACAACATTCATCAAGAATCGCCTATCCTCCTCAGATGGGATTCCTCCATCATACTTCTTTATCATTAAATCTCTTAAATGTTAAAATTCATTATTCAGAAATTCAAAATCTTATACAAAGTATATACTTCTAAAGTATGAGAGGGAGGAAGAAGATGTACCTAGTGGATGTAATCCAAAAAATCAGCAGCAGTTCTAACACTTATTACCTCAGTTGAGGTTACTCCTTGCTATGGGATTATAGAGCACTCCATCATGCATGCATCATCGCTTCTTCTTATTCCTTCTGATCTTCCTCACATCGAGCATGGGGCATGAAACATTTGTCACACCAATCAATGACATATGTCTCCTCCACAACAACAACTCTGGCAGCCAAAGGATCAGGTACCATTCTATTTTCCCTGGCTTGGGATTATTTATTTCCAAATCCAATAGGTCCCTTGCCTTTGTCATCAGATCTCTGATCATTTCTATGATGATTTGTAAACCTATCTTGGCCTTGTTGCTTGTGCTGACCTTGTGAAATCTGCCCAATCTTTTTTTCTACCTGGGATAATTTGTATGATATTTCTTTGAAAACCCTTGCCAAAGTTTTCACAACTTCCTCCAAATCAGCAGCCTTACTTATTTGAGGCTTTTCCGAGTTAATTAGTTTTACACCCTCCCTTTTTGGAGGCTTTCCAATTGCCTTGATGTTATTCTCAATTTTCAGGGCCATGGTGAATGCCTTGTTGGGAATATTCATATAGTGTAAACATTGTATTGTAAGTTGTTGAGAAAGAACTCATATTTACTTGGTATTATATGTGAAGTTGTTTTAAACAACTTCACGTATATAGCTTATTGTTTATAACTAATCCTACATTATAAGATGTTGTTTTAGCTATTTTTTAGCTATATATTAGCCATGTATTATGTATGACAATATAACGATGATCAATATATGATTTGGTTATGCTATTTAGATCTAAATATATCATTTGGTAGCAGAGTGAGGTTGATCAATACGTAGGTTGTGCAGTGTGGAGGTTTGGTGGAGGTTTGGAGTGTCATGTCCTTGGAGAACGCAAGTTGTGTAATGTGGTTTGATATGTCCACACAGATTGGTGGATGTAAAAAGTGTGCCCGAAATATGTAATATTACATTTAGCAAAACATGGTCCCATATTAAAGATGATGATTGCAATCCCAGAAATCAAAATGTAGGTTCATCCAGAAGCTTGATGCAGATTTCGAATGTTACAACAATTTTAGTAGTTATTGGGATGTTAAAAAACATGAGTGCTAAATTGGAGCAGTCGCTGGAGCATGAGTAGTCACAGTTTTCCTGAGGACACAGCCAATGACAACAATGAAAGTTAGTGACATAGAACAAAGGTAAAACTGAACTAACTATAATCATTACAAAGACTCAATCAATGATAGCATAGAAAGATTTGATTTTGTAATAGCTGACAGTTTGGATATGTATTATTTAATCTGGTAGTAGAGAGATTCTACTTGTAAGATGAAAATGGCGGGGATGAAACAAACCATAAACATCTAGCTTGTAGCCTATAGCTTTGTATGTGTGTAGTACTAAGTACAGTAAATTGAATTTTTTTGATTAAATCGCTTAAAATATTTAAAAAGTAATTTCCCTTTATTACTTTTTAAATAGTGATTTATCGATACTTGTAAAATGTATTATCTCTATCAATTAGAGTGAACGTTTTGTTTACAAATACAATAGTTGTGAAAATGGAGAAATTGAGTCTCGTTGAGAAGTTTGAAGGACGTGATTTTCATACATGGAGAATCTAGATGCAATCTGAACTTGATTGAGAAAGATTTGTGGGATGTGGTTAAACCAAATGTGACAACACCAACAAATCCAATAGATCTCACAAAATGGAATATCAAGGATCAAAAGGCCTTGGGAACTATTGGTCTCGGTTTGTCAAAATCTTACCTACACCATGTAGACTTCACAAAGTCGGCAAAGGAAATTTGGGAGGCATTAAATAAACTATTTGGATCTGAAGCAGATAGTGCTAAGAAAACTCTTAAGAAAATACTTTATGGATTAAAGATGGATGAAAGTGCAAAAATGGCAGAACACATCAGCAAGTTCCACTCTCTTCTCAATCAGCTTGTAGGTATTAATGAGAAGGTAAATGATGATGATGCCAAAGAAATTATTTTGAATAGTTTTCCTAAAAAAATGTCTCATATGGTTTTTACTTTGAGCAAGATTAAAATTGATTTAGAGGGAGTAGTTTCTACTCTTCTTGATCAGAATGAACCTTTAGAACCAGAGGAAGAAGTCTTATATGTAGAATAAAGCTAGTACGTCATTAAAAGGGGAAGGTATAATTCAAAGCACATTCCTACAAAAGGAAAAATTTAATGTTATTATTGTAAATAAGTAGGACATGTCATACTAAATTGTAAGAAATGGGCACAAGATCTCCTAGATGATAAGCTTGATCAAAAGGCTTATATTGTTGAAGAAGAAACTCGATCGGGAAGATTATGAATCGATGAATAGATTTCTTGCCCTAGCAATGAAGATTATCTCTACTAAAATAACTAAACAATGGAGGCGGGAGGAAAGAGAGGATGGAGGCTACTTAGCACTTCTCATCAGTCACCAATGATGAGGTCACATTTTGTGGTGGTGACATATTTATTTCTAGTTGTGTGTTTATTTTATCTAGTGTGTAGAATAAAGAGCAACAATTTGTGTATGTTTGCTTGGTACATGTGAGAATTCCTATATGTTCTCTTGAAGTGTTGTGATGTGGCGTGGAAGGTGTCAGTCAGTGAAATAGTTGTATAGGAGGGCAACCGGTGTCCAGAGGAGAGGAACAGTATGCAGACCTAAAAATATGCATAGGCATATGATTCTAGTTTCAACTACACTTCGGCCCATGTTGGCACTAAGGGGGTGAATGTTGGGAATATTAATATAGTGTAAACATTGTATTATGAGTTGTTGAGAAACAACTCATATTTACTTGGTATTATTTCTGAAGTTGTTTTAAACAACTTCATGTATATAGCTTATTGTTTGTAACTACTCCTACATTATAGGATGTTGTTTTAGCTATTTGTTTGGCTATATATTAGCCATGTATTGTGTATGACAATATAACGATGATCAATATATTATTTTGTTATGCTATTCAGATCTAAATCTATCATGCCCGCCTCAAATTATTAGGTTTTTTTCTCTCAAGTAGTAAGCAACATTTTTATCAAATGCATCGAATATTTGATCAAACATGATTCATCACATTGGCTTACGCTAAGAGGCAATATCCTCAAGGTCTTGTTAAACCTTGTGTTAAAATCATGTAATGACTCATTAGGATTCTTCTTAATGTTTTCAAATTATAATAGAAGAAACCTAGGGTTAGTTCTATCACCATACTACAATCTAAATGCATTGTTCATCTCTGTCCAAGAATCTGGAATTATCTCGCAATGCTTTATACTAGTCCCTCGCATCCTCTTGAAAATTATAGATAAAAAATTGATATATGCATCTTTAATTTCAATCTCAAAGTCTTCCATCATATTGATAAAAATATTTATATGGTGATCACCAGTTATAGCGTTGTTTTATTAGAACTTTGGTAATCTATTTCTTACATCCTGGGAAACTGCATTTTGATAACTAGCCATCCCTATAAAATTTATAGGACCAAAGGTGTTTACAACAAATGGAGGTCTAGGTGGGGGCAAGGCCATGTTGTTTTGAGGAGGTGACCCTGGAGGAGAGACAAATTGATAAGGGAAGAGGGTATTTGAAACACAGGAGTATAAATTTCAAAATGGATATCCCCTAAAGGCCTTATTTCATAGAAAAACCTTTCAACTTCTGAAAAGATAGGGGAAGAATGAGAAGAAAAATTTCAAAATCAAATGAAGGCCCCTCTCCAGTTGGAGAATTCAATTCCACAAAGAGGCTACTTGATTCAGAAGCACTTGAATGGCAGTCTTCAATAATAGGCCGATCACTTTCATCAATGGAGATCCCTTTTCTTGTCTGCTGATCTCCAACAACTCTCCAGGATTTTCTTCCTTCTGAATTTGTTTTTCCTAGCTCTAGAAATAATGTCCTAGTAGGATCCCTAGCAAAGAAAGATCTTCTTCCTTCCAGATTTGCAAAGATTAGTAACAAGTCTCACTTGACAAAGGTTAAGACATTGGTACTCATCAAGAATCAGATCAACAGGGACTCGCCACTAAGGATTTAAACCTTAGTTGTGAAAATGCACTAAAATATGATCTGTCGGCACTAAAAATTGGAACTAGAATGATCTAACTTCTCTTTACCTAGATTTATCAATGAAAGCTAGTGCAATAGGTGTAGAAACCGAACAATTTCACACAACACTTAAAAAATTTGAATACTTCTTACATGCCCAAACACAAGATGATGTTTAAATAATGTATTAGCACTTAGAGCATATAATAAGTGTTTACCAGGGTCTGAATATGAACCACAACCAATATATACCTAGAAATGGTGCCAATCAGATGTTGGTACCCAAATTGATTCTCACTCAGAAGTTGTGCAGCATCACAGGTTGGGAAGGAAGCTTAGAGAAAAGTAGAGCATGTAGTTTGTCATTTTGTATCCAGGAATGAAATTCATCTTTCTCTTTGTCACTCAGATGTAGAGAAATGGGTAGCACCCTCAAGAGGATTTGACCTATCCTCACTACTTTATGGTTATGCCTTTTCAACCGGGGTGAGAGGACCCTTTTTGTAGCCTATTGTTTATGGAGGAGAGGATATATCCTTCCTTGTGAAATTATTAAGAAGACCTTAAAGAAAATATGATAAATGCAACAAAACTTAACTCTCACGAGTTGTCACTCTAGATAATGGAGATATTTTCTAAGAAAGGTTTAGGCCATTAAAGAAAATGAAAAATGTGATTGTTTCTACATGTTTTGGTAGTACCAATTATGTGTTTGTATACACACATGACAAACATGGGTAGTATGGGTATGATTGGTTGTTTTAAAGTTAATTTTTTGTGGGAGGTGAAGTAGGAAAAATTTCTTATACTAGATCTTTGGAGGGAATTTACAATAATGAGCAACCTCACAACAAAAGCTTCAGGACAGTCAAGATTTTCCTTCAATCAAAAGGTGTGCTTCAATGGAGGCCAAAATCAGCATGTTTTTACATAATCTTTAAGACTCTAATACGAAGGCTTGAATTGGAAGACTCAATTAAACACTATAGTTTCTTATTAACCACACCTAAGGTACACCGAAGACTTACAGACAATCTTTATCAACAAATGACAATGAATTGATTTTAAATTTGTTTATCTCATCCAAGATGAAGGCTCTTCTTGAAATGAAATTGCAAATACCATTAAATTGTCATGTGGACAAGATCGTATGTGATTTCATAAAAAAATTAGTATAAGATTGCAATAGAACGGATATAACTATTTAAAGGCATTCCGCAACAATGCATACACTAATTTCTCAGAGTCAACACAGAATAACTCAAATTTGATTAAACTTATCAGCAAGGGAAATTTTCTAGAACAATCTCAGAGCTTGTCAATGGCTATACACTCACAACCACCTTGACACGATCAAGTTTAACACAAAAGAGATATACATGTTTCTCGATGGTCCCTCGTAAAGATGAGCTCTATCAAGATTTTCGTATAAGATCAATTCTCGAACTCTAACAATTCGACATTCCAACCATTTGCATGAAAAATTGATGCAATTTATAATAATTTATTTATAATCGATTTTTCTCCCTAAAACCCAAATATTGAGTGTGTTAGTGCTCGCCATGATCTCCATTGTGATTCGAGAATGATATCTCTGTTAAAATTTGTCAATTACTCGGGGTAGATCTCTTCAAAGATCTCACACATTCAACTCCTTCTTCTCGTATATCATTTTTCCCTCTACTTGCCAACCACTTCCACCCATAATCTCTCCAATATGGTTCTATGCATGCCCAAGAAGGAAAAATGGAAGATCGATGAAGCCTGAGAGGTCGATCTCATCTTAATGGTAAAAGACATCCCTAGATCTTCCTCACTAAACTTAGATATCAAATTAACTCCCCTTCATTATTTGTCATGCAAGAAATATCAAGAAATCATGAAGACTCGCATCTCCAAGAGCTTTGGAGTGAAAATGGAAGAAAATCATATATAGATGCATAGCTGTCATTGATTTATATTTTGAATTTGGACTGTCCATGTGGGAGATCCACTTTAAAATGGGCCTACGGGTTCCCTTTTTCCTTTTACAACTTTTTGAAAATTGTAAATTTTTCACATTTTCTCTAGACCTCTCGCCCTTGAAAAGTTGTCCTAACACATGTCCTAAGGTGGGTCCCAAAGGAACCATGGCCAAATTCTACTATTTCACCTCTTTTTTTGAAAAGATTTTTTTTCCAAGTTTTCCCCATAGATCCATCCTTGAAAAATAGGCCTGACATGTGTCCCAATGTGGGTCCTAGTTGAACCATGCTTCCTTTTAGACTTTTAACTCCTTTTTCCCATAAAAGGAAAATTTTCCAATTTTCCTTTGAAGGTCCGCACCTCCACCGTTGACTGGAGCAAGTTTTGAATTTTCTCTATCGGGCCCGCAGGTCATTTTGATGATTTCAGTCCTTTGAATATCAAGGGGAAAAAAATCCAATTTTCCCCAATGGCCCACCACCCCACCTCTTGATATTTTCAATGCCAACCTTGACCTCCTTCTTGTCGGGCTTGTGGGCCATTTTTATATTTTAATCCTTTTGATGACAAGAGGCAAATATCCAAATTGCCTCCTATGGTCCACTTCCCGGTTCCTTTGACTTTTCAAACTGCCATGCGTCACAATGACACATCTTTAAAAAACCTTAAGGCTTCAAAATTATTTGGTGGGGACGCGCTTCCACTTTAGAATTTTACTCCATTTTTCCAAAAGTGAAAAATATCATACCTACTTTGAAGGCCTCGCATCACCACTTTTAACTTTTTCACATGTCCTCCTATAGGCTCAAAGTAATACTTTTTCCTTGCCGCTTAAATTTTTCTTTAACCAAAGCCTCGCAGGGCCATGGGACGGGTTCAAATTTTTTTCCAAAGTAGGCAAAAAGAAAATTTTCAAAAACAAACCTGCCACACCCAATCCAATTAGAAGAATCGACATGAGTACCAAAAAAACGAATGAGAATTGAGCGAAGCTATGGGACCAAATTTGCCTTTTTCCCAAAAAAAAAAAAAGTGACAAATTAAAACATTTTCCCACTGTCCCCTGACCAACCAAAAGAAGCCATGTGACCACTTTGAATCTTTGAGGAATAATTTTGAGAGGAAAAATACGCCTTTTAGACCATCAAAAACACAAAAATTCACTATTTGTGCCTGAATTTTTTTTTTTTTTTTTGAGAAGGATGAATTTTTTGAAACAAAACCAAGTGACTCATTGTTCCAAGCATCTTTCAATAATGGATTTGGATTTTCAAAGGCATACAAATATAAATTAATCATTCTTGAGCTTCCATGGTCAAGGAAAAATAGGAAAAATGATAGAGTCCTTGGATTTTAAAGAAATTATAGAAAATGGTGTCGATCAAGACGAACACCAACATGATGAATCATGTATGATAAAATATTCAGATGCATTTGATAAGAAAGATGCTTACTATTTGAGGGATACGAACCCAGAAACTTTAAGGCGGGACTTTACCATGGCTCTGCAAATTGAGAACAACATTAAAGCAGTTGGAAAACCTTCAAAGAGGGAGGGTTTTAAAATGATCAACTCAAAAAATCCTCAATCAAGTAAGGTTGTGGGTCATGAGGAAGTTGTAAAGACTTTGAGGGTTGTCAAAGAAATCTCTTACAAGCTGGCCATGATAGAGAAATGAATTGGACAAGGTTATAAGGGTCAACATAGGCAACAAGGACAAGACAGACTTGTAAATCATCCTAGAAATGATCAGAGGTATGATGACAGAGGTAAAGGATCCATGGGAACTATACAACCCCAAGCTAGCAAAAATAGAGTATTACCTGATCCTCTAAATGCCATAGTTGTTTTTGTTGAGGAGAAAAATGATATTTATTAGTGTGAAAAGTGTTTCCTGCCCCACCCGCCATGTGAAGTAGATCAACAAGTTGAAGAAGCTGATGATGATGATAACATTGATGATGATGCATGCGTGGTGGAATTGTCTACAAGCTCACAGCAAGGAGAAACTTCAACAAAAGTAATAAGTGTAAGAATAGCTACAAGTTTTGGGAATGCATTCACCTGGGTACCTATTCTTCCTCCCTTTCATTCTTTAGAAATAGATATGGTACAAGCTTTTGAACTTCCTATTAATTATTTTGAGTACCTAGGATCTCTAATCATTAAGAAGTATGATGGAGGTATCCCATCGAAAAGGATAGACAATTGTTAGTGAATGTTATTGTTTCCCAAGAAAAAGAGTATACACAAGAAGTAAATCTGTAAAAGGGGTAGGGCCTCAAGCCAAACCAAAGACCTCAGTTCTCACCAATTTCCAAAAATAAACTCTAAATAAAGATGCATTTAGAAAATGCCTTGTTGTCTCAAGTAAAACTGGTGTTCCCACCCATGCCCAAAATGTGAAAAATCTTGTGACATTCGATGAGTTTGTCATTCTTTCTCCAAATACTGCTTTTCCCAAATACATTCCCTATGACATTGCCCAAGTCTTGATTCAGATCAAGATTTTTGTCCCAATTGTGGAACTGCTTGGGATTCTTGAGCACAAGAAGAGGGATTTTGAGTATTTGGGATTAGAAGAAGATAGGATACCCAAGGCAGAAATATAAATAATATAAACACTCCTCCTATAACCATTGCAGACCTAGAAAAACCACCAGTATTAGAGGAGATAGGTGAACCACCTGAAGTTTACTTAGGGACATCTTTGGTTGAGTCTGAATTAAATGTTGATCCATTTTGTACAACATCAAGCTATTAAGATGAGATGCGTGCATAATTGTATGTTTGATTCCCAAGCATAATGCAATGTTATGCCTCTAGAAGTCATGAATGAATTGAACTTTAAAGTGACAATAGCTTATGGCAAGTGTACTGCAATGGATTCTACAGAGGTACCAATTGTAGGGTGTGTAAAAGGTTTGGTGGTATAACTTGCAGCTTTTTGGGTAAGAAATTTAAACTTGATGTTGCTATTGTTGTGCCTGCCAAATGGGGCATCCTATTATCAAGAAAGTGGGCTGCATATTTTGGTGGAAGTGTTCAGTTGGATATGTCTTTTTCCACCATTCTAATTCAAGGCATCCCTATAAAGATGTATGGAGAGAAGAAGATGTTGCACCTCATTGAAGATCCCAATAATGCCTCTTATGAAGTGTTGTATGTTGATGTAGATGCTGATAAGTTTTTAGGTTTGCTAATGGAAAAGACCATAAGATTAAGAAATGTAAGTTTCTTGAACAAGTAGGTTTTCCTTGGACCTTGTTATTTGAGGGAGCTTGTTCCATGTTTGGAAATGGTGTTGCTTATTGTTATGATTTCTCCAGGCTAGGAAGAGTTTTTTTATTTCAAACTCAACTTTGAATGCACTAACAACATTTTGAATATGAAGAACTATTATTAGGCTTGATAATTACATGGACATATAGTATAAGGAATATTATTGTGAAAGGGGATTCAGAATCGATTGTCAAGAAAATTAGAAAACTATATGCTACTAAAAATTAGAGAATGAAACAATACAAGCATACCGTCTGGGATTTTATTGAAATGTTTGAATCTTTTAATATTGTGCACCATGATAAAAATTTTAATGTTATTACAGACAAGTTAGCAGTGCTAGGATCTAGATTTGGGAATTGTACAGTGTCTCCATTTTATGAGTATGACGTTAAAATACTAACAAGGCCAGTTTTCCCTGACAAAGTTAAAAAATGGAAAGTGTTTGATGATGATGCCTAGGTGAAATGCTTTTTGCAAAACCAAGGTGAGATTTGACCAAAATATAGATCGGGAACCAATGGTGTGTGCTAGCGACATCTTCCAGCTAAAGACAAGCACGATTCCCAGAGGTTTGGTGGGACTAGAATTGAACTTTGATAATGTTGATTGCATTATTAAAAGAAGTATGTTATTTTCAAGAGATGTGAAAAAGCATGACCTATGAACAAAGGAAAAACCATGTAAATTTTGGTTAGGAAGAAATCGTAGCAAGGAAGAGAAGAAATCCTATGTTCAATTGCTGAAGAAATATTAGGACTTTCTAACGTGGTCTTACTCTGAGTTGAAGGCATACAAGGAAGATTTATGTAGACACAAAAATTAGGTCACACTCCCCTTGGTCTCTCATCAAACAAACAACTTGAACATATTTACCTAACCATAGCCCCTTTCATCCCACTCTAATATTAATTTAATTAAATTAATTCATTATCTAACAATATTTATTATTTCAATAACCTAATTGAGATAATGCCTACATATCCACCTCACCTAGACACCTCATCTAGCCATTTCACCCTAAGAAATATTCTTAGTATGTTGCATTACTAAGTAATACCTACCTAAACCTTAAAAATCAAAGCCTATATTCCCTCTAACCACATTCCCGTCCATTAGAAAGGAAGCTTACATTTTAAGTCATCTGTGGAGAAAAAAGTGAGAGAAATCCATGAAAATCAAAGGGATCCGCCCATTTTAGAAAACCTAAGAAATCCCACCCTAACCGATGTTGGTTACCCTAAACCACCACCAATAACCTAAAACTACCTTCGGTTACCATTTAACCCCGTAACAACCTTATTTAGAGGTTGGAAAAATCTTCCGAGAATAAGTGATGAAACCAGAGCTACATGCAAGTAGAAATAGCATTAGTACACACATCGAGAATCCATAATCTGGAACTGAAGCAACCAAAAATCCATTTGCCTTCATGACAAAGATCCTGGGAAACACCAAGATTCAAACCAAATTTCATTCATTTGATCACCCACCATTGCCAGGACATCAAGCTCATATGAACGGTAAGTTTTTAATAACCAACACTAGTTCATTATCATTTAAGAAGGATCTTTACTTCTATTATTAGTTTCTACTCCCCTTTCCATTCCCCCACCATTTTTCCTCCATGTAAACTTGACCATCCCTTCACCCACATCCTTGAACCACCCATATCTAGATTTTAATCATTCCTATGTGTACCTAAGACCCACACAAACCTTTCCATTTCCATTTCACTTTCATCTAACCTCAAATCTATCCTCACCTAAAGTTTTTATTGAGTTTCCTATACCCCAACCATACCGACGCCGGTTAACCTAAACCAACATAGGTCTTACTGAGACCGACGCCTCTCTTTGTGTTTTGACTAGAAACCAAGAAAAAATCTTAAAACCTCCACCATATACCCAAAAATTCCCAGAACCTCACCCGACCAATACATATTCCCTAACCAAGACCTTGACCTTTAGATTTAGTCATATCCTAGCTTGTTTTTAATGAATTTAGTTATTGTAGATGGATGAGATACCTAAATCATTGTAAATTACAAGTAAGATTTCCTTTATTATTAGCATTAAGTTGTTTGAAATATGGATTGACAGTCTTCTACGAAGTATCACTCTTCCTAGATCTACCATATATGCTTTATGCCCATCAGTAAATATAGTTTAACTTTCATTTGGTGGTCATGTTTTCCATTTCAGGTAGTTAATCCAAGCAAAAAGGAAGCTCTCACAATCAGTTGTGGATCCAGAATTCATACGCGTGTAACAACCTACAACCAACATTTTAATAGGTATTCCTCCTATCCCTTTACCCTTATCTGTTTCATCAACATTCAAAGAAATGCTCTAGAATCAGGTGAAACATTTTGGCACACTTGGTGGGACCCATTCAAGGTTCTTTGCATTCTTTCATTTCTAGGTTAAAAGTTGCATGTTTGTTTCCTTTCTAAAAGGTTCTTACATTAAAATTTCTCCCGTGGAACCTTCTCTTCTTCTATTGTCTAAAAGCAATCGTATTTTGGTGCTTTAAAAATAAAACTTCTTCCCTTTCATTAGTATCACATTAGTGAAAGAGAATCCCTTCTCTTACTCATATTTTTGTGTCATCGAATTCACCATTTCAATTTGGGTTTAAAACTCGTTTCATTTCATTCTGCTTCTCAACATTAGCTCACATTAATTGAGGGTAACCTATACGTTGGAAGTCATGCCCAGCTGATGGTTGACAAACAAATCATAGAAAAGAACTTCCTTTCTCTTTTTCTCTCTGAGTCTTACCAAACATCAAAAACTTAAAAATATATACACATTCTTAAACAACATCTCACCGGAAGAAGAAGTAGGTGATCACACGATCACGACACAATGGGCCCACCCCTACCATACATACCTAAAACCTCTCCTTCTAGATATCCTTCTTTGTAGGAAGCCATCCTCACCAATAAAATTATATTCTAAAGTTCATGAGTCAATCCTTAAGTAGCATAAGCTAAACAAACATAATAGAAAAATCATTCTTAGGATCTTATTTTTCTTAGTGTTTCTACTTAGATTGCATTTTGAGGTGAGAGGTCACATTATTGATTTTCTTATTCCCCTTGTATGCTCCTCATCACAATTGGTATATTCCACTTCATCTAAGTGTTCCTAGACCATATTCTCATCATTCTCATAATTATGGGTTTAATTCCACCTCTAATTTTAACTCACAACCACATTTTGTTCATCATTTTTTCAATTTCACAAGAATTCAGTGTTAGTCTAGCATCCGTCGCCGTTACCTTCTAACCATCGTTGGTTTTTCCTAACCGGCATTGGTTTACTATTCTTTGGTCAACCTAGCCAAAAGGACACCGCTTCACCTTTTGTGCTATTTAGAGTATCTATTATTCTTATCATATTAATTGACTCGGTAATTCCATCAAAGCATCTTGCATACTTGCAAAGTATTGGCCTTTAGCTTGTTTTAACCAACTCTTCACTTTCCACATTGATGACCACGGTTACTGTGGATGGAATCGATTTAACCTAATCGCATCGGTTATCCTGTAATATTCCAGTTCAAATTTTAACCCTAATTCACCTACCATTGCCTACTTATCCTGTCTCTACTATATTTCTATGTTATTTTCAAAAATTAGTCCTACCACGTTAGTTCTTGTTCACATGGTGTTGACCTCAAGCCAAGAAAATTCCCTCATATTCCACGTCATTCACAACCACTTCCACCTAGTCCTTTACCACCTTCTATTTTATCACCCATGGATCCTACCCAACCTATCACTATTGCCATAGGAGACAAGGAGTTCACATGACTCCTTGACCAAAACCCTACTACCTTATAATTTTATCTTTCCCACTCATACACACGAGATGCCCGAGGTCACTTGATATATTACATGCTTGTGTCTATTCCCCGACACTCACTCGTACTTCTAATCTAACCTCCTCTGGCTCCACGCTACCTGCACCTGCCTTGCCCCTAGTCATTTCATAGCTAGGCCCCATACCTATTATGACCATCGCATCTGCCACATCTGTTGCACCCACCACATCCACTATACCTTCACCAACCACCCAGAACATAACCTCATCCACACCTATTGTTTCATATATACCCGTAGCTACACAACCACCCCGGTGTTGGTGACCCCTACCCCTTTTCAAAATATTGTTCTTTCTATTCCACAATCCTTATCCCCCATTTCCACTAGGGTCACCACGACCCTTCCACCTCCATATATGTACTATCAAAGCATCCTCCCGTTTCATCTATCATTCATTTTGGGTACGTACCCCTATTTCACTTCCTCCTTCTCAATCTACCTATATGGCATCACCATATACATGAATGCCACCTCCATCATATGTCCAACACCAACCTCCTTACACTATAGGAGGTACCCAACAATCACAACCTACTAATGACCTAATCAAGTTAATGATGGATAAGATGCAGACATTGGAGGCATCGGTTTCTAGCACACATAACTCTCTCACCTACAATGAGATTTGTAATGAGCCCATCCACCCATCCATTCCTATCCATCCATATCCGTTCATTGGGAAATGCCTAAATTTAACCGCTTTAATAGCAAAGAGGACCCACAACAAAATTTGCGGTCTTTTAAACACAAGTGTTATCTGATCTCCCATGATGACGCTTTGCTTTTGAGGACATTTCCTATGTCTTTTACTGGGCCTACATTATACTAGTATTGTGGGTTACCTGGACATTCTATCTTCTCATTCACTCAGGTAGCCCAAGCCTTCTTGGATCACTTCTCCATCAATGTCATTAAGAAAGTTACCATGACTGACCTTTACTCTAGACGTCAGCATGACGATGAATCTATCACAAATTTTGTTGCTTGTTGGTGTAGCCTAATCAATCAACTCACATTCCAACTACCACAAACCGAACTCATAGATCTCTTCACACATACTTTTTCTAGACATGTCTCGCCAACCCTGTAGGTCCAGACTTTTTGAACCTTTGATGAAGCATTCACCATGGCATAGAAGCTAGAGATTCGGGCCATCAAAGAAAAAAATCCAACTATGCAATAAGAACTCGACATTCAAATCAAATGATACCTCTTCTTCTTTAAAACCACATAATAATTATTCAAAATCCTAAGAAACCACTAATGTAGTGGTACTCAAGGCCGGTCAATGTCATCCATCAAATTAGGCTAGTCCCTCATCTAATCTTTCTTCTGTCTAGACTTTTCAATTCAGACAGGGAACAACAAAAATACACCCCAATTGGGGAACCTTATTATTCTGTCTTAAAAAATCTTATTAAAGTTGGGGCCATCACCCTTCCTCCTATAAAACCACACACTTGTTTTGACCCTACTTTCCCCACACTCCGTGGTACAAAGAACATGACTTCGCAACTATCATCGAGTAAAAGGTCATACCGACAACAATTTCATCAGTTTCAAAAACATTGTCCAAGAAATGCTCAAGAAATGCAAGTTAACCGTGGACAATCCTAACGCACCTGCAAAATAAAACCTACCCATCTTCAAAAACCATTTCCTAATCACACCCCTTCTTTTGATCAAACCGGAGAGACCTCAACTTATGATAGCCATACCCGCGAGGTCCATTCTATTTTTAGTGACGCACGTGTTGCTTCCCAATTACTCCGATATTCCTTCCATAGAGGAAATCTTAGCCCGAAGTTCTCCACCTACACTTGAACCCAGTTCACCTACTGCTCCACCCACAGAGGGACACCCTTCATCTCCTCTCTCACCCATGAAGGAGACTCCTATTAACATCAAAACCATTTACCATTTGACTTTTCCACCTAGAGATCCATCACCCGTGGTACATCTTCAGCCCAAGGAAGATACTCATTCATCTCCTCCACCCACAGAGGAGCACCCATCATCTCCTCCAACCATAGAGGAGCACCTATTATCTCCTCCACCCATAGAGGAGCACCTATTTTCTCCTCCACCTATCGAGGATCTAGTAGAAATACCTTTTCCTCTAGGTGACCATTTTCCATCAGCTACCCAAGATCATGCGGACTTACTTTCGGATATCTTACCCATGGAAGCTAAATCTAGTAAATTCCCTATCTCTAAAACACATTTTATGGGAATTGCCATTGGATCCTCATCAACCTCACCTACAACTTAGCCTTTTTCACACCTAGCTGATCCCTTAGATTATGTGGATAGAGCCTTACTTTGGGGGTGTCTTTTGCTTCATGTCTCAACATAAATACAGATGTCACTTGCTGACACTTCCACTATCTACCCAAAAAAATTCAGCCAATTGAACCAAACACAACTACAACTATCACAAATTCCACCATGATACCACTCATGGCTCAACTCACACCCCTACCCATAAGCTAACATGCATCTACATCCAATCTCACACCTACATAATCTTCCTTGCCTAAACCTATTACTACCTTAGGGGTCATCCCAACCGCCAACCTTACTCATCCACCCATCAAATTAGATTTAGCTACATCCATGAAAGACAACACCAAACCTACTCGGAACCTAAATAGAAGAACCAATCCCATAGATCTCATACTCCAACCTCACTGATCACACCTTCATCACCTTCACCCTTTCCATCTGTCCTAGGACCTCGCCCCTCCAGCGTGGTTAAGAAACCTCCACCCACCGGTAAACTAAAAATGTAACAACCCATTCCACCCTCGCAGACCTCTACCATACCCAAGCACCCGACATGACTTATGCCTAAGACTGCAGATCTTTACCAACCATACCTCCAATACCATTGATAGATTTTGCATTACCCCCAACATTTCAGTCTCTTTCCCTCATGCCTCCTTCATGACCTGTGCCATCTACCTTCATAGTACCTCGTTATCCCTATGGGTAACACACCCTCTTCCACCATCCACTTTTCCCTCTAGATCTCATGCGCCCATATCACCTTTACCCAAGAAGGTGTAACCTAAAGACAAAAATCCACTACCTTCAAATAAGGTAGTCAAAACAACCTCACACTCTCCCCGCCAATTAATCTACCATACCCCTACCTAAGAAAACACAACCAAAACCCAAGACCACACTAGCACCTAAAACCATAGCTTGACCCACTCCCCTCATGCAAAGACCGTTCCTCTATAGTCAAATGTGCCTACACCCAAACCCACTTTCACCTCCCATTGTGACCCACTAGCGGGGTCCTATGCCAAAAGCTTAACCAACCTTCTTGAGACTTATGTCATCACATTACCTCTACTCAAGCCTTCACATTACCACCGCTCAGGCCTTATGACCCTCTCAAACCCAAACCAAAAGGGTTTGACGACACCAAATTTCTACCTACCATCATGTGTCGGGGCACGATGTGGAGAACTGCAAGGCTTTGAAAATTTTTCTTATCCAGTTGTGTCCTCCTAAAGGAAACATTGACAATGATGAACTTCTCGATGAGGACCCCATTTCACCAACACCCATTCCCAAAGTTCTCCCCTCACTTCTTACTCAACAACCTAGACCTTCACCCCTAAAACTCCTAGAACCACCCCCAAGATTTGAAATTAATATGGTTCGCATCAGAGAACTCACCAAACCTCCACCCAAATATCGTGTCCTCAACTCACCTCACTAGGTTCTTTCCCCACCACTTAGCTTTCTCCCTTCGTGTCACTATACCTTACATGGCTTACCACCTACCTTGCCTACCTCTCCACCCGAGATCAACATGATCCACATTGCTAACTACGCCACAAGGACAAAGGCAAGGAAAAGGATACCAACTCACCGATCTATCTTATACCCAACATACCATCTACACCTACACCTAAAATAACTATCCGCGGCCCCACATATCGTATTTCTAATGAGGTTACACATCACACCATGCTCAAACAATTGTACAATTCCCCTCAAAATGTCTCTATATGACCTTATCCAAACCTCGTAATCCCATCGTCGTCAAGCTCTCATGGAGGTCCTATAATCTATTGAGGTTTTACCAAATGACCCTATACCCATAGCATCCATTATTACACCACATCATGTATCCTCTCTCACCAAATTACCACCTTTATCGACACCTCCACTACTCACCAAGTAGCCTCCCTTAGCTTGTCGGAGGAAGAGATTGCACCACACCAAACGGATGACCTAGACCAAACTCTCTTCATCTCTATCCATATCAATGATATGTGTGTATGACATGTTATGATCGATGGGACACTAGCATTAATATCATTTCCTCCCATGCATTCGCTCAAATGCACATACCTAATAATTGTATGCATAAACATCTTGTCATGTTGTGTTCATTCAATGACGCTATCACCTTTACACTTGGCACCATTATCCTCCATGTTTACATGGGCCCCGCACTATTCCAAAGTTATTTTACATCTTGGAGGGGGAATTTCAATATAACATGTTGCTTGGTAGACCCTAGATTCGCATCATGCATTATGTTCCTTCCAATTTACATTGTTGTGTAAAGTTTGAGCATGAAGGACACACCTATACCATTTTGGCTGACCCATCACCTTTCAAAACTTGCAACATGCTTTACTAACCCAATGACGTGCTTATACCCATTAAAGCATCTACCTCCATGACCATTACCTCTTCACCTACACCTCCACCCACTAGTGCAGCCGCTACTTCAATCACACCTACATCCTCCATTCCCACCATTGCCACAACCTTCACGACCAAACCGTCACCTCCCACTCTATTAGCTCCACCTCCGAGCTGACCTCTGACACATCATCTATTCTAGCTACCCACATACCAACCACCGATCCCTTGGAAGTCATTTTTCAACACCTCACTCTAGGGGAGTATCACCTATATAGTGTCAACACATTCCTTACTCCACAAGAGTATGGAAGTCTTCACCAACACCCTCGTTATGATCACCGTATAGGAGAGAACCTCATTTATGGATGTCCCAACCTTCATACCAATCTCACCAACGGGGACTTGATACTACCACTTACGCACCTAAACCACCGTTACAAACCCACCCATTTTTGGTGACCTCCAATCACTCACCAATCACCGTTTCGCCCACACCTTCATGCATTGATGTGCATGGAAAGGTTTTTGTTTTTTATTTAAAAAGAAAGGCCACCATACTTTTATTCTATGTACTACATGAAAACATAATGACCGTAGTGGTATCGGCTTTATGGAACCACCTACCAAGAAGGCACACATTGAATTCATTAAGGACATCAGCCCTTCTCCACCTTCTTCACCACCATCACCACCTTCACCGATGGATTCAATAGATCCGGAATCCATTCCTCCTAGATTTTTTTTTCATAAACACCATCTCCTTGGGGCCTCTGACTTATCAATGTGAGGGTGAGGCTCCTTCCTCTCTTCCCTTCCTGTATCCTGAAATGATCAACGACAATACACCTTCGATTAATGTTGTTCAATGTTAGGATGATGAATTTATACTCACCTACCTTGGTGCAGAAGACTCATATATTCATTGATCACTACGCTCCGAGACGTAAACCATTTTTAATGAATCGACTATCAAGACCAACATTCCTACTCAAGATGACCCACACATTCTAAAGATAGGACAATCTTTAGATGTTACTGAATAGGAAGCCATCACTTATTTTCTCAAAAACCATAACCATGCTTTCACTTGGTCTTACACAGACATGCCCGGTATTGACCCCACTATAGTGGTCCACAATATCATAACCATTCTTGACGCCAAACCATGTCAAACAAAAGTTGAGGAAAATACACCCTTGCATTTCTCTTCTAGTCAAAGAAGAACTTCAGTACCTCCTTTCGGTTTCCTTCATCTTACCCATTGATTATCCTCGTTGGATTTCTAACATTGTCCCTATCACTAAGGTGACAGGGGGACTCGAATTTGCACATATTTCTGTGACCTCAACCTAGCTTGCCTAGTAAAGATGACTTTTCCCTACTTGGTATTGACCAGCTAGTTGACCTTACTGCTTGTCACAAGATGCTATCACTCATGGATGGCTTTTCGTTTATAACCAAATATTTCTTTCCCGGATGATCAACATAAAACCACATTCATCACCCCTCGGCGGACCTTCTGCTACCGAGTCATGCCTTTTGGCCTTAAAAATGTTGGGACCACCTATCAGTGGGATATGACTTATATCTTCCATGACATCATGCATCATATATTTGAAGATTACGTGGATGATCTCTTGGCCAAATATAAACGCTGCTCCAAGCTCCTCACCATCCTAAAACCATCTTTGATCGCCCTATTAAATATTGTGTTTTCCTTCACCTAAGAAGTATGTCTTCACGGTTCTCTCAGGAAAGCTCCTGCAATTTATCATTTCCTTACATGGTATAGAGGTTGACTTTGCTAAATTCAAGGCCATTATTGAAATGCCTCTACCCACTAATCTTAGGAAACTCCGTAGCCTGTAGGGCAAGTTGCAGTCTATTCGCCACTTCATTTCATAATTATCTAATCAGTGTCAACCATTTCATCATCTTCTCAATAAGGATGTCTCTTTTAAATGGGATGATGACCACCACAAACATTTTGAGGCCTTAAAATGATACCTTCTCCAACCACCCGTAATCATTCCACCTAAATATGATCAACCCTTCTATCTATACATCTCAGCCTACCAATCACTCTTTGGGGCCATGCTCGCTCATTGCGATGAAAACATAGGGAGTAGGTGGTTTATTACATAATTTATACTCTTTTAGATGTGTGAATGTGATACATCCATGCCGAAAAAATCTTCTTATCCTTAATTTTTGTTTCGTGAAACTCTTTCATTACCTACTTAATCACAAGACTTATGTTGTGACCAACAAGTGACCCTTGCACTTCATGTATGCCAAACATTACCAAAATCAATGTGCCACACACTAGCTCATGAGTTTGGCCAACCTTCACCTTGAATTCTTTCATCGAAAGTCCATCAAGGGCCAAGATATCATTGACCAATTGGCCGACGCACCTATTTCTAGAGATCAACCTTCTTATTTTGACTTTCTAAATGATTCAATTACTTCCCTTTTCTTAGACAAACCCGCATACCAAATTAAACTCTTCTTTGATAGTTCCAAGTTTCAGCATTAGGGTGGGGTAGGCGTTATCCTCATTCTCGCTTGATGGCGAACCTATGTCTTTGTCTTTCAAACTTGATTTTGATTGTACAAACAATATTGTTGAATACAAAGCGCTCGTATTAGGTCTCTAAGCTGCCTATGCATTGGATGTCAAATCCATCAACATCTTTGGTGATTCCCAATTAGTCACAAAAAGTCAATGGTATATACCAATGTTGTAATGAGACACTTAAAAAGTATAAACATCACGTAGACATAATTTTGACCACCTTTGACTACTACACCCTTCAAACCTCGCACGTTCAACCAAAAAATTTACAGATACCATGGCCTACTTGGCTTCTCAAATCCCCACTTCACCTATTAATTCTAAAATCATTATCACCATATAAAGAATCCAGTCACCTGTTTATTATCTTGCAAGGTTTGCTCCATTGGAACTACTACCCCCGACCCGAGTGACCTTTGGTATAAACAATACAAAGCTACCTTTCCCATTCCATTTTACCTCCCGAACTCACTCATAATGGATAATGAGACTTTCTTAAAAAGGTATGATGTTACCTCATCATGGGTGGCCACCTCTATAAACGTGGCTTTAATGGCAATCTCTTACGGTGCCTTATAAGTTCCAAAATTCCTTATGCCATTAAGGAATTATTGTCAAAATTTCACCCCCCAGGGTAAATTTCGATAACATGCATCAGAGTTTTGCAGTTCCAGGCAAGTAGATTGAAACAGGAAAAATCACGAAAAATGGCTAAGTCCTAGTCCTAGGAGCAGTCGGGACATTTGGGACATCTAGGCGCGGATCGGCCGAAAAGCCTCCAGGCGGCCCGTGAAGCAAAGGGACATCTGGGCCATAGGTACGCGGGGACGCGAAATGCCCGAATCGGCCGAAAGAAGGAAAAATTTGCCCAAGTCTTCATCCAGGACAAACGGGACACAAGTACGTGAAGTACGCGAACCGGCCGGTTCGGCCGAAATGAGAACAAACAGTCCGGAGGCAAATGGGACATCTGGGCCGTGAGGACGCGAATCGGCCGGATCGGGCGAACCGGAAGAATTTGTCCCACGAAGCACTAGGAAATTTGGGACAAATGGATGTGGAACCGCCGCGGCCAAACAGAAAGTTCAGATGGGACATCGGGCCGCCGCAGGACGTGAGGGACGCGGATAGCAAAAAGCGAGAGCCAATCGGGATTGCACCATGTGTCATCGGCAAATGAGGGACGAGGAAGCCCATTTCGGGTGGATCAGAGGTTTCTGTCCCAAACAAGCACTGGGACATCTGGGACAAAAAGACGCGAAGGGCGTGAAAGAGCCGGCAGGCCCGCGGACCAATCAAATCATGACACGTGTCACAAGGGAAAAGGTCAAAAAGTCAAAGGGCGAGTTTTGAAGGGTCAGACTGAACCAATGGGATAGTGCCACGTGTCCCAGCTAGGGCCCACAAGGAAATTTCAAAGGAAAGCCCACGGAAAGGTGGAGGAGAGAGAATTATTCAGCGAATCAGAGCCTGCCACGTGTCGTCCAGGTGGCGAAGCGCGGGAAAATATTTCAAAATCCGTTTTGGTCTGTTCCGTGCCCTAAATCTTCAGATCATCATATCTTTTGATCCAGAGCTCAGATTTGCACGTTCTTTATATCAACGGAAAGCTGTTGAAATTCTCTACATGATTCTAGGATCAATCTTCCATTTTGGTGTAGTCTAGAGAGAGAAAGTTAAGAAACGGCTCTGACGCATGGTAATGCCAGAAGTGACGCTTCAACAACCAGCTTTAATGCAGCAGAAGACCGCCGTTTTGCCAGGATCCGCCGCTTCTACCATAATGAGATGATTTAAAATGTGACCTAGAAGTGGTTATGGTAGTTTCAAATTTCCTCTCTTCCCTCTCTCTTTCTTCCTATATATTTTACAGAGGGGCTTCTTTCAAGAGGGGGACATAACAAGTTGTTCATCTTTTCTACTCTGCCCTCCCTTCTTTTCTTCTCTAGGGTTGAAAATGGAGTTCGAACCTCCTCCCTTGCTCTGTAATGGCATTTTTTTCCTTTTACTATTGAAATGATGTTCTGTGCAAACTTCTGGAGCAACAAAAAACGTGTTTTGTGATGCATCTGTCCATCCTTGCTCGTTCTTCGCTTGTTTTCCTCTTGCCTCTCTTCATTGCAGGTATTTGTGCATGTTTGAATGTTCATTGCAGGTCTGGAGCTGTGTTCATGGAGTTTTGGGACATTTTCTGTGTGAAATCTATCCTTGGGCCTGTGATGCATCTGTCCATCCTTCCCATTGCTCACCTCTCTTTGTCCCATGGCAGTTTTGATAGAGGTTCAACATTCTCCTTCTCTGGTGTATCACCGTTTTAGTGTAGGATTTTGCTGTTTTTCCCTTCTCTCTCTCTCTCTGTCTCCTTGGCATGGTTAGATTAGGATTAGATTAGCTTGCCTGCACTGGAATAGCTTGTGGCAGGTAGTTTAGGAGTAGGAACCAGCCTTCTCTGGAGATTCCTTTCTCATTTTACTGTGTCCCACACGGAGAAAGGATTCAATGTTTGTGCAATCACACTGGATGCCCGAGTGATCAACCTAGAAGCCCGATCGCATCGGGGTGCTGTGATTTTGTACTAATAGGAATTTCATGATGGCATACGTGGAGGTCACTTTAGTGGTGTCATTGTTGTTAAGCGTATTCTTCACCTAGCTATTATTCGCCGACCCTCAATCATGTGATTGTTGTGACTACGCAAGCATTGTGTAAAATGCCAACAACATTCCAACCTTCATCATACACCCAGTCATGCCTTATAGGTCGTACATGACCTTTGGCCCTTCTCTCAATGGGGTTTGGATCTATTCGGAGAGATCAATCCCCATTCTTCATAACGACATCAATGGATCATCACTGCCACCGAATACTACACAAAATGGGTTGAAACCATACTTCTCATTTCAAAAAAGTCAAGAAAATATGTGAGTTCATCAATCATCACATAATATATCACTTTGGTGTCCACGTTGCCTCATAACTAATAACGGAAAACAATTCAAAAATAAAACATTTTGAAAACTTTACAACGCCTTCAATATTCGTAAGTTTTCGTCACCTTATTACCCATAGACCGTGTGGCAAATAAAAATCAACCAATAAAACCCTGAACAAAATTCTCATGAAAGTTGTTAATGATACTTTGGGAAGGAGTGACATACGCACATTCCTTTCGCCCCATGGGCATACCACACTAGTATTCACACTTCCACTACTTTGCAAGACCTTTTCTCTAGTCTACGATATAGAGGCTATTCTACCCTCGAAGTCCAGATTCCATCACTCTACATTTATCTCCATGACATGCTCAATTATGATGAATTTCATCGGGAACGTTCAAAGACAACTTGAGTTATTAGATGAACGTCGTCTTAATGCTCTTGACCACCTTCAAGTTTACCAAAAACGTATAAAATGTGCCTAGGAAAAATGTGTCCATGAGCGAACCTTCCAAGTCGGTGACCTTGTCCTAAAGGAAAATCAACATGTAACCAAAGAAGAAAAATTAAACGGGGAAAATTTTCTCCTAATTGGCTCAGACCATACATCATGACTGATACTTATAAATCAGGTGCTTATTGTTTATCTTCACTCGATGGTAAACTAGAACTTGAGCCCTTTAACTCCTTGCATCTTCGACCATTCTATTGTTTTTTTTTAGTCTTACCTTACCTTCTGCCTCTTTCTATGCTCATCCCTTGAGTGCTATCCACTTCCTACGCCATCACCAATGATTAAATAAGAATCATGTGCATACCTGTCACTTTTTATCTTCTCTTAAATATGTGTACCACAAAGCATTGCACATAGCATGATTCTCATGGATACTTTTCATCTACCTTTAAATGAGATCCCATGGTCATTTCACCATACTTTTGAACAAGAATCCTATTCTTCACCTTAGTCTTGTCCATGACTTAAAATCCCTCACATGGGATCCAACTCCTTGAGTCAAACTTCCAATAAAAAGATGACTCCCTCAAAAGGACATATTTCTCTCTATGATCGCTACTATAAATAGAATTATCCCTCGAAGGACAGCTATGTAAAGCTCTTTCAAAAAAATAAAAATAAAAATTCTCAAGCTTCCCACATCAATCAGCATCACTAAGACCTTAAGGAGTTAATTTTCTCATCCCATATAAACTTCCCGCATTGATCAATCTATCTCAAATATCAATAAAAAAATATTTTAGTCATGGACTTGCCCATTGTGATCTTGGATCTCTTGCCAAAATGACATGCTACCTAGTACCATATACAAACTAACCACTTTTCACCCTCTCACCATTCATACTTTCATTTCCTACCACCTCAAGGGACCTCGTGGAACCGTGACATTTGGTGGTCATGCGACTAATTTTCACCTTTAGAATAATCAATCATGCAATGTCTTTAGGGTCTTATGTTCATCCACCTATCTAAGGTATGACCTACTCATTATGATTCTAACCAATCAGGTGGCTTTCTTGCCTCCTCTTATCTTTTTAAACTACTTCATTACATATTGATTACCTTATACAGGATTAGCTTCTCGACGCTTATCTTCGGATACCTTTTCTTTTTCATCAACTCAAAATCACCCATACCAATGTGCCCACAATCCACCCATACCTAACATACCTAGACTCAATCATGCCTATAACATACCCACTCATACTCATACCTCCTCACATTCTTCCCTAGCTTATGGGAGAACTACATCGGCTTCAGGTCCCCTTTAATTGGGACTATGTAGGCAAGACTCGAGGGCATGGGGCCCCGGAGGATAGTTGGACCACTCTCTCACCCTAACCAATTCATATTTGATTTTAATAAACTACATTCTACCGTATTTGTTTTCCTTTTATATCAATAAATGGAAATTAAACCCATCAAACAACAAATTACTTTCCCCTTTATCATCATCAAACATACATCCATTATGTCTACCATTTCCTTACCACTATAAAACATCTTAACCATGACCCATATCATCATTCATTGCACAAATTAATGAATTACAACCTAACTATACCATACCTAAAACCTGACTCAACCATGCCTATAACCTAACTCCACCATACCTAAAACCTGAGTCAATCCATGCCTAGACCACAACCTGACTTAACCATGCCTACAACCTAACTCGATCCATGCCTATGACTTGACTCTATCATGCCTACACTACTTAATTTCCATAACATATACACATCAAAATAGCAAGATAACCACAACCATGTATACACATAATGACCATAATCATCATCATCATCACCTCTATAAATAAAAATATCCAAATGTGTGTCTCCATATACATAATCTCAAATATCTTCAGCATGTAGGCCAGTACATATAATCAAAACTCTCAAAATCTCATATACAACCTCACCATCTTCGGCACGTAGGCCGGTATATGATAAAAAATATACAAAAATCTCATACATCCTCACTCTCTTTGGCACACAGCTGATATATATAAAAATTAATCAAAATACATCAAAATAAAGGGATGTGCATTAGGCATCATCCTACCAGATATCCTCCATATTAGTCTCATTTATCTCCTCCTCGGCTCTTGGTCGGTGACCTAGTAACCTCTCACCACCGGCATAGGTCGCGGTCGGGCCCCTACCGGTGCTTCACCTAAAGCTAGCCTCCGTGAGTTTGTGGCCTCACCCTGCTCATGTCTCGGGTTTGATGTCCCCTTATGCTCTCCACACTGTGAGTGTGGGATCTAGTCCTCTCACTCGAGGCCTGTTATGCCTAGTACTCTCCATAGGATAGAAAATCCATGCCGGCCATTATCAATCTGATCCTGGTAATATTTGGCCCCCTTAAGGCATCCCATAACCTTTATATGGGTATGGTCTATAGTGGCCCCATAGGCCTAGGCCCCCGTACTGCCTGTCTTGCGGGACCCTGTCCCATCCTCGCTCGTGAACAGGACCCTGCCCCGATGCTCGTGGAGGTGTCATCGGCCCCATACCCTATGCCTATATTTGTGCCTATGTAGTGGACAATTGTCCCTAAAAACATATAACTTACACCTATAGGGTGACTACATGTTCTTCATTACCCTCTCTGTCTCCACCCTAGGCCATCTGGGCTTGTAGACTAGCCACCTATGCATGAAATGTGGCCTTTGCTACATTTGATACTACTAGCTACCCCTGTACAATCCCTAACTATATAATTAGGGTCGCCACCGCCCTGTGGGGTGTTTCTCTACATAGTGATAGTGGCTAAATCTAGCTGCCCGAGCCTGGGAGGTACAACTCGTAGTTGGGATGCCCACCACTTCCTATACCTATCTGTCACTTTAGCATCATCAATCTATTGGTCTATAACTGCTCCTCCTACCTAATAGGTACTGTCAGTTGTGGAAGTGGTAGTGGTCTCTCCACATCATCCCTCTAGTACTGTGGGAAGGGTGGTGGTATATCCTGTAGTAATCCAAACTATCATCTAGACCCTGTCAATGGGGATCATCTCATGCTCTCGTGCATGGCACCCCTCTATCCATCGAGTAATCAAAGCTTGCCTAACTCCTTAGCAATTGATCATGCGTATGAGGGATAACCCACATATGATCTCTATATAACGTCCACGCTGGACAATCCCTCTAGTAACCTCATGTAATAGGCTACATCATGTGTAACCCTACTTGTTCAATGCTCTCCAATAATAAGCACCCATTGCCTATACCCCACCTATAAGAAACCCAGCTCAAATGCATTTTCTTGGGGTATACCCACTGGACACACGTAGACAATGTGCTCATAGGCACAGTAGTGTATAATAAAAGTATAGCACATACTGAACCTATGGAGCTTCCCATATGCCCATAACTCACTATATAGTTAGACCAGGAATGTTAGTGCCTAGGAAAATTAGGTCCTCTCCATCATCATGTCATGTAACACTCCCATCAGTGATCATGGGAATCTTTCACCCTCTACATCTGGCAATGTAAAATAGTAGACTACCTTCATCAGTAATACTACTAGCGTCATCTCCTCTAGATGGGATAGGTACATCTCTCCAAAGCTCAGACTGGCATTATGGAATGTCAGCTCTACCATTCCCTCCCCAAATACCATCAGCATCAACTCCTTTGATGCCTCTGAGGAGATTGAATATACCTTTGTACCCAATATAAGTAACCGCAAGATCTTGTACACATCCTCCAGGGTGACTGTCACCTCACCGGTCAAGAGGGTAGAACATGTTGGTCACCAAACCCCATCTATTAATGAGGGTGACCATCGACTCACTTCTTCGAACTATATGTCGGTAGTGTCGGACCCTAATCGGGACCACGTCCTCAACATGCTGCAACTCCTTGGATGTCGCTATGCCTCTAAGCCGCAAGTAGGGGTGACACCCTATCTTGCATCCTCACCTGATCTCTCACATGCATCCAACAAAACAATCACATTATTTAAACATGGCCATATCTACATTCACCCATACCCATTCCTATTACCCTACCTCTTTTACTTCACTACTTACCCATTTATCCCATGGCCTACCCTCCACCCCAAACCAATCCACACCTCCCTACTTACCAAACCCAACCCTAACCTACCGACCTACCTACCCTAACCCTACCAAGCCTAATATCACCTCACCTATTCAACCACCCCGAGAACCCTCACCTACTTCCATTTTGACCCACTCCCCGACCTTACCTTTTTCCTACAAATCTATACATTTTTCCCTAACAACTCCACCTTTACCTATTTTTACCCCCTTACCTATGTTATGATTTTCACCAAAACAACTTTTCTCACCCCTATCTACCTCACCCACCCAACCTCGGACACCTTTTGGCCCCTTTTTCCTCAATTATGATCAGTCTGGTTACCTCGTAATTGACCCGGTCCCCATTCAACCAGTATCGGTCACTGCTTCATGACCGATACGGTGCCCTAAAATCGACGCTACCTACCCTTCAACAAATTCCCAGTCTTTGTTGCGTTAAAAGCCGTGACACACAAACCCCCATTTTTCATTCAAACTCCAAAAGGGGCAAAATGTGGACACAAAAATTAGGTCACACTCCCCTTGGTCCCTCGTCAAATAAACACCTTGAACATATTTACCTAACCATAGCCCCTTTCATCCCACTCTAATATTAATTTAATTAATTTAATTAAATTAATTCATTATCTCACAATATTTATTATTTTAATATCCTAATTGAGATAATGCCTACATATCCACCTCACCTAGACACCTCATCTAGCCACTTCACCCTAAGACCTATTCTTAGTATGTTGCCATAACTAAATAAGACCTACCTAAACCCTAAAAATCAAAGCCTATATTCCCTCTAATCACATTGCCATCCATTATAAAGGAAGATTCCGTTGTAATCTGTTGGTTTGAAAATCAGTCGAGTGTGCGATGATCTATGGACAGAGATGAGCCAACGGTGTGTAGGGCATAGCCCTCTTTGAGTTAAGCAAAGTGAAACTGGTTTATTTCTATTCTACCGAAGGAATCTAGTGCAAGTCTCACAATATTTTTTCCTTCGGGGTTGGGATCTCATCCAAGAGAGAGGTATTTCCAATGTAAAAGTAGGGAAAGAAGCTGGGTGGGGAGATAGGAAAGATCTCGAAGGGAGAAAAGAAATGAATTCCAAAGCGTAAAGGTCGGAAGGTCTATGATTTGGGTTGGTAGTATACAAAGTCGAACCTACTTTGCATAGGCACGAGTAAAGCAATACTGATGAATAAATGACAACAAAGTAGAAGTAGATTTAACAAAACAATCACACATATCTAACATAAGAAAGGTCTGATGTAAAACACATGTATTCAGCACAAAGTCTAAATATTGTATTAATATTCATTTCTATTACAAAAAGTTCAAAATCTTTTCTTCCTACTTCTATTTCTTATCTGAAAAATATCCACACTTGAATACAACAAGTCTTCAAGTATTTATAGAAGAAGATAAGAAAAGAAGGCAAAAACAAACCAACCACTTAATTACAAAAATATCTTACAAGAGATTCTAAAGTCATTTGTTGACTTTTGACAACTTTGTGGATGACATCATCCCATGGTGCAACATGGATGATGTCATCATTTGTGTCAACATACTTTAGATAATTACAAGGAGAAAGTCGAGGAGAATGAAACTATTCATCGTCATCCCGTGGCTGAAAGGGGGTATCCTACTTTTATTGCTCAGGTGACGAGATGTGGAACTGGGCACGGTACTCCATGAACTTGGTGATCATGGGTTGAAGTTGATCCTGGGAAGGATCCTTGTGTCAATCACTGATAGCTTCGCAAGTCTCCCGCTCGTCTGTGAGCTTTTCTGGGAGCTTGGAATATTCATTTTCTGCATCTATCAGGTACCCAATGAAGTCACGACAAGCCAACAGGTTATTGATGGATTCGGCGTCGAAAGTGACTTCTGGTCCCAGCCCTTGTGAAATGATCTCCTTGAAGATCCGAATAGTTTCATCCACCTTTCTTAAGGAAAAAGAAGGAGTGAGCAAGCTCGGAGACATTCTCAGGACAATTTGCTCCATTTGGTGCATTACATCTAGGGCTTCCTCCTTGATCTTGTCAATCTTCTTCAAGACAAACTCTAGTTGATCGACCTGGTAATCCAGAGTAGAAAGGATTTTGTTGAGGGCTCTGGGGTGTCCAAAGATGACGAACTTGACCAAATCTTCGACTGAACAGTTAAGCATTTTCTGAAAGGTCTCATGCTACATCCTGGCATGATCCAGCTCTTCAGAGATGGGTCCTGCTATCGCCTAGAGCTCTTTGTTCACCCGACTGATATTCTGATATAATCTGGTGAACTTGGCGATCACTCCCTCACTTTCTTTGAGGATTTGGCTCCTCCAGGCGGAAACTGCCATACCCTGCTCACCAATTTTGGTGTATTCATTAATCTTGTCCTAGCTCAGAGGCTCAGGAGTTTCGGTGGCAGTTGTAGGAGGTGCACTGCCCATTTTCTGCAAGGCATGGAGGAGATGTTTATTTTGTTCCTTTAACAACCTCTTTTCCTCCTTTGCTTCCTGGAGCTTCTTGCAAAGGGTGTCAACTGCAGATAGGGCCTCTCCTTGAAGGCTTTCTAAAGATGTCCCCATTGTGACTTGGGTCACTATATAATCTGTTGAAGACAGATCCTTTTTATCCTTTAAAGGATTGGGGTAAGCTATCTCCATTACTCTCTCTCCTGACGCACTCTGAGAGAAGTGGGTTATAGGCTTTTTCTTCTTGGCCCCCTTTGATGGGATGACGGAGAAGTCCATCGGTGCAATGGGAAATTTCCTCTTTTGTTGGCTCAGGTGTTGAGAGATCCATGTTGGACTTATGGGAGAGGGGCCGGAAATAGAAAAGGGAGCAGCTGCAGTAGTAGAAGGAAAATGCGTGGAGACACTTGGAGGCGGAATTGAGAGGGAGGATGAGGAAGTGCTCATGGGAGGAAGAGATATTGCAGGGGAGGTAGACATGGGAATGGAAGGGAGCTGAGAGATGAGGGAAGAAATGGTGGGGGACAGCTCCATGAGAGAAGAGAAGATGGATGATGAGGAAGGTGGAACAACAGAAGATGGGGAGAGGACACGACCAAAGGAATGGCCGCTTGGGTCACTCGAGGAGGGGAAGGAGGAGAGGGAGAAGAGATAGAAGGGACCTCAATAGTTGCAGTAGTGGCAACATCCTGAGTGGATGTGCCCATCAGAACATCCTCGGCCGCTTCTTTCTCTGGAGAAGCCAGAGTTATAACTTGTTCTTGTGCGGCGGAAGGGGGACTCTCAGGAGTCTCTTCTTGGGCAGAGCTTGACTCGCCCTCCTTGTCTTTACCTTTGCTCTTTGGCAGATGTTTCGGTCTGGAAGGTGCATTGCCCAATGGAGATGTGGTGAAATCAACTCCGAGGTAGATGAGACCATTCATCCTACACCAGTGCTCTGTTCTCCGCAGAGTTTCTTTGACCCTTTCTTCTATCATCTGAGGTGCTTTAGTTCTGTCAATTATAGTGAATGGCCAGTTGTCCCCATCTCGTGTCAAGATATACCTGATCAACTTCTTGATCAGTAGTTTGATAACCTTTTAGGATGATGGCTATGCCATACTAGATGATTTCAGCCAAGGCCAAGCAGGAATGGTCTTTCCTTCTGAGCTTGACCTCATGATACAGATCGATATAAATATCCTCGATCTGTGGAATGTGGATTGGATCGAGTTTGGCCTTGGGTAGGCAATTCCTTGGGTTGAAAGTGGGTCTTGCCCGGGAATTTGTACTTTATATTTAGCAGCTCCAGCTCTACAAACATCTCCCGGATTTGTGGTGAGAAAGACAAGTGTACCTGCCCACTGTTAGGGGGAAAGGAGTTCCACCCTTCTTTCTCTTCAAGCACTTCTCGTGATAGGTTATGAGCTGTCTTGACAGCTCCAATAGGATCAGCTTGGGGCCAGCATATCTTGGCAATTTGGTTGGTTCCCCAAGAAGTTGGCTGCCCTTAGATAAGTGAAGGTGGGGAATTGAGTGAACAAGGCCCCCCATTTCTCTGTTGCTGCAACAATGCTCTTGGTCATACGACCATGAGTCATGTTTGGCCTCAAAAGGCAGACGATGCCATAGAAGAAGGCATCGTTAATCTTTGTAAACTGAGAAATATTGTTCTCCAGCTTCAGCTCTGGATAGTATTCATATATTTTTACTTGGGGCCAAACCCCACACCGCATCAACGCTGGATAATCTCTTTCCGAGGCCACAACATAAACTATGTAGGAGTTCATGTAGAACCTCCCCGTTGTGGTAAGTTGTTGGAGCTACTCGGATATAGTGCTGCTTATGATCTCCGCCCACTCAAAGCGTTGATCTGGCACATTCTTGTTCATTGTCTCCAGGTATCTAAGCATCCATTTATGAAAGTAGTGGGCATCAGGAAGCCCAAATACTCTACTTAGGAACGTGATGGTATCACTGAGTTCCTCTGAGAAATCACTGCGATGAATGACTTGTGGCCATCTGGTCACCACCTTCTTGTTTTTCAGGTATACCTCATTCATTAATTACATACACTGATCTTCATTATCTTCCCAAGCCTTGGTGCAATCTTCTTGGCTTACGGCCACAAAGTGCCAGTGGTGAGGAATGCCAAGCATTATTTCGAAGTGTCGGGCAGTGAGGTTGATCACGACCTCGCCTTTCTCATTCTGGACACACCTTGTGTCTTTGTTGTAGCAGCGGGCTACTACCATCATGAACTCGTTGTTCATAGCACTGACCAGGATCCCTCTAGCAAAATGTAGGCCACTGCCTACCAGCTTGTCCATCCACAGACTTCCTGTGACCCTTCTGGTTCTGGCCCAGAAGTCTTCCATATCGATATGACCAAGTTCTGAGTCTCTTATATCCAGGTCACATTCTGCCTGGGATTCGGGCATCCTGACCCTCTGATATTTGTACTTCATTTCTTCCTCTGTAAGCTTGGCTTTGCCCTTAGACTTGGTAGGTCTCTTGCTTGATGTAGACATATGTAGTTCTAAACTTAGTTGTTGATCTGCAAGAAGAAGAAGTGAAACCCAACGCAGGAGAGTCATGTTAGCTGATTGATCTCCCATTAAAGTATTGACAGAAGGAAGAGTTAGCAATTTTAAGGCATCAGGGCGCAGGGTGCATGAACACTGCAGGCTACAGGGCTAAATAGTGTGGCACATGAAAAATGGTGTTACAAGGGAAAAATCAGCGCCAAAGGGCGCAAGGCGCATGGATACTGCAGGCTACATTTTTGTTGTTGCAATCGGAAGTGTGCCTGCGCCACTTATGCACGTTTTATACCAGGCGCATGGATTTTTCATGTTGCATGGGGATAGGATGTGCCATAGGCGCATATATTTTTCATGTTACATGGGGATTTGGTGCGCCAAAGGCACGCAAGTTTAGCATGTGTAACATAGACTTCAGGTGTGAAAAAGGGGAACTTGGCGCGGTGCATGGGAGGTCTGCATGACATGATGTTGCTGCAATAGGGGATGCGCCTGCGCCGCTAATAGTTTTATACTTGGCGCAAGCACGGTTGGTGTTGCATGGATGTAGGGTGCACCGATGGTGCAATTTTTTGCAATGTTACACATGCGTTTGGTGCACCAAGAGGGTGCGCAGGTTAGTGGGTGTTGCAAGCAAGGAAAGTGCACTTTGAGGGCGCAACTATTTTTTATGCAGCAAGCATGGCGGATGCACCATTGGCACGACTATACCTCATGTTGCAAGGGTGGCGATTGCGCCAAAGGGTAAAAAATGCAGTTTATCAATTTTTAAGCCTCTTCTTTCTCTGTGGGGTTTGAATGGGTGTTAAGCCTCTTCTGCAGGGTTCCACGGATAGAGAAGGGGGTACAACAAAAAGACCCAAGTGCTTTGAGGCAAGGCTCTCTTTACCAGCAGATCTGGAAAGAGGAGGGAGAGCATGGGAGAAAGACAGCCAGGGCAGCAAAGGAGGGTTTTGACAAATCTATGTAACCTACTACACAAACAAACAACAACCAGCAAAAATACAGGGGGAAAAGACCACCTACCGGAATATATAACGTGAGAAGCGAAGCGGGGTCCACGAACGTGACACGAGGACGACAGGCATGCTGACAGGTGCAGAAGAATAAAACAATCACGTGTTTTCTGACTGGTGATAATGACAGGGCGGATGCGCTATATATAGGCAAAGGCGTAATAAATGCGCCAACCACTTTTTGAAGTGGCGCATCAAAACACCTGTCGACATTGCAAAACTTGCGCCCTGTGGCACACCAAGATGTGTGTTAACACATTGTTATGTGCACCTTTAGTGCACCAAAAGTGTTGTCAACATGGAAATACGTGCGCCCTTGGCACACCAAGATCTGTGTTAACACAATGTTATGTGCACCTTTAGTGCACCAAAAGTGTTGTCAACATGAAAATACGTGCGCCCTTGGCACACCAAAACGTGCAGCAACAAAAATATTGTTGACACGAAGGCGCATGCGCCTTGGCACATGCAAGAAAGGTGCAACATGGTGAGGCGCACCAAAATGTGTGTCAACACACCAAAGGGTGCGCCAAAGGAAATGAAGGGAGTGTAGATTTACCCTGTGTTGCATAGACAAAAGGTGCGCCCAACCCAAAAAGACCAAAAATGGCTAAGTCCGGAAAACCAGATTTCCTGGGAAAGGGTTTTGCAACGTCCGAACACGAGAGGGTCCCTGACGAGGACCAGAAATTTTTTTGGTATGGTTACCCATAAAATTTCCCTTTCCAATTTTACGGGATAACAAATCCACATGAGCAAAAAGTGAGCGAGATCCAATAAAATCAAAGGGATCTGCCCATTTTAGAAAACCTAGGAAATCCTGCCCTAATTGACACCGGTTACCCTAAACCACCACCGGTCAACCAAGAACGCCTTCGGTTACCATTTAACCATAGAAAAACCTTATTTTTAGGTTGGCACATTGTTGAGAGGTTGGAAAAATCTTTTGAGAACAAGTGATGAAACCAGAGCTACATGCAAGTAGAACCAGCATTAGTACACACATTAGAGCATCCATAGTTGACACTGTATCAACCACGAGATCTATTTTCCTTCACGGAAGCATATATACCAAACTCCATCCATTTGATAACTCATCATTGCCAACCAAACATCAAGCTCATATGAATGGTAAGTTTTTGTTAACCAACACTAGTTCATTATCATTTAAGTAGACTCTTTACTTCTATTATTAGTTTCTACTCCCTTTCCATTCCCCCACCATCTTGCCTCGATGTAAACTTGACTTTCCCTTCACCCACACTCTTGAAAAACTCTTGTCTAGATGTAAACCTCCATCAAATACCCAAAACCACATAGAACCTCACCCCGACTAGCAGTCGCAGTGACCTAGACCTTGACCTTCAAATTTAGTCATAGCTTAGCTTGTTGTGAACGAATTTGCTTATTTAAGATGAATGAGATACCTAGATCATTTTAACTACAAAGTGGTATTTCCTTTATCATTAGCACTAAGTTATTTTAAATAGTGGATTGATAGCCATCTAAGAATTATCACTCTTACTGAGGATCTAGCATACGCTAGGTAGTCCCTTGTATACATTGTTTAACTTTCATTTGGTGGTCTTATTTTCCATTTGTGTAGTTCCTCCAAGCAAAGAGGAATATGTCACAATCATCTGTGGATCTAGAAGTCATACATGCACAACAACCTACAACCAATATATTAATTAATGGTATTCCTCCTAGCCCTTTACCCTTATTTGTTTGGTCAACATTCGAAGAAATTCTCTAGAATCGGGTGAAACAATTTGTTCCAACATGAAATTCCTCTTGAATCTAATGCCAAGCCTTTTAGGAAAAAATAAAGGCCCATCAATCCGCTCCTTTCTTTGAATATGCAAGAAGAATTGAAGAAGTTGAGGGATGGAGGGATCATTCAGCCCACAAGGTACTCATCTTGGGTTGCAAACCTAGTGCATGTTAGAAAAAGAATGGTGATATAAGGTTATGCGTAGACTTCAAGAACTTGAATAAAGCATCATTGAAAGATAATTACCCTTTGCCAAACATGGATAATATGCTACAATTGGTAACTAGTTCTAAACTATTATCCACTTTGGATGGTTTCTCTAGCTATAATCAAGTTGTTGTGAAGGAGTTAGAAAGAATAAAGACTACCTTTACCACTCCTTGGGGAACCTATGTCTATGTCAGGATTTTTTTCGCTTAATGAATGCTAGAGAAAATTTCCAAAGAGAAATGGATGTAGCATTTTCGGGTTATATTAATGATTTCACTGATTCTTATCAAGATGATGTAACTCTATTTTCCAGAAAAAAATGATCATTTGCAACACTTGGAGAGAATGTTGTTAAGGTGTAGAAAGTATGTCATATCATTGAATCCCAATAAGTGCCAATTTGGAGTGTAAAATGCAAAAAGCGCTACCACACTGTATCAAACGAAGGGGTCATGATTGATCTCGAGAGAGTGGAGGTGATTAGAAAGGTTCCAATTCCAATAACTAAGAAGGAGTTCAATCCTTCTTTGGGAAAGTAAAATTTATTAGAATATTTGTGTCTAACTTTGTTGAGTGACCATCCCTATTACTAGCATGATGAAGAAGGACCAAGTTATCAAATGGGAAGAATCTTATATTCAATCTTTTAATGGGATCAAAAGAAGCACTAAAGCATGCCCCTATTTTGGTAGCTCCATATTACAAGAAGCCTTTTCAAGTTTTTCTTTTTCTTCAAAAACACCATTGCATCTGTTTTGTTGCGGAAGGATGTTGAAGGGGCTAAGAGACCAATTGCCTTTTTCGGTAAGGATCTACAAGCAATCGAGTTGAAGTACACCATAATGGAGAAGTAAGCAATTGCCATGGTGAAAGAAACAAAGGTTTTAGACCTTAAATCTTGAGCTCTAAAGTTGTTGCTTATGTTCCCACACCATAGTGAAAGATATCTTATCATAGATGGAGGTCTCAAGAAAAAGATGCAGATGGGTAAACAAGCTGCAAGAATATGACATGGATATCCAAACCATAAAATTAGTAAGAGGTTTGGGCCTAGCTAAGCTTATGGTTGAGAGAAACTTGCAAACTATTGAGGTGAATGAAGTAGAAGGAGAAAGGATGGATGTCCTTGAAAAGTTGGTAAGCTCTGAATGGTACAAGGATATAATATTTTATCTTAGACATCTATGCTGCCCAAAAATATTTGAGTAAAAATCAGAAAAGATCTCTTAAGTTAGCCTCTCAAAATATGTCATTACTGATTTTGGGTTATCTTGGAAGAACCCAGGGAGTTCTCTTAAGATACATTGCTGAGGATGAAGCCCCAAAGGTAATTGCTGATCTCCATGGAAGACATTATCAGGGGACATATTGCTAGAAGAGTTGCGGCACATAAAATATTGGGCTAGTTAGTGGTTACCATCTCTCTTCAAGAATACAACTCTATTGGTTAGGAAATGTGAAATTTACTAATGTTTTTCTAGAAGAATGAAAGCTTCATGCTCCCTTCCTTTGCAACCTATGTTAGTTGAAGCCCCATTTAAGCAATGGGGAATGGATTTTATTGGTGAAATTTATGATCCTTCCAAAGGTCTTTGGTCATAAATGGATTCTTGTAGCCTTTGATTATTTCACTAAGCGGGTGAAAGAAATCCCCACCAAGAAGGCAACACACCAAGTTATCATGGACTTCGTGCTGAATCAATTCATATATAGATTTGGAGTGCTAGCTAAAATTATTGCTTATAATGGCATGAGTTTTAGAGCCAAACCTTTAGTGGAAATGTGCAAAGAGTATGTGATCGATTTGACATATGCTTCTAAATACAATCCCCAATAAAATGGACAAGCTGATGCAAACAATAAAAACTTGTTGAAGATCATTAGAAGAACCTTAGAAATGAACAACAAGAAGTGGGGTGAGAAAGCGAAGTTTTCTATTTGGGCTGTGAGAATCACTTTGTCAAAAGAGTTGTTTGTAAGAGCCCATTTGAGTTAGTATATGGAACTCAAGATTTTCTGCCCCTTAATTTGTAATTGTCTTCATTTTAGTTTTTTCAACAAATTAAATATCAAGAAGTTAGTCCATATGATGCTCGAATCAATGAGATTATTGAGTTAGATGAAGAAAGAATGGCATCCCATCGTTGACATGTGAAATTTAGAGAAATGTTTAAGAAGTTATTTGATAAGAAGGTGACTCAAGAGCTTTTAGCATTGGGGATCATGTGGTATTATGGGATAGCAGGCATGCGAGATAAGGGAAAACATGGTAAATTTTATGCATTGTTGATGGGCCCTTATTTAATTGACGTTCGAATTATTTAAATACCTTTTTGTAAAAGACTTAGATAGGGCACTGCGTGAATTTCCTGTTAATGGTACAGACATTTGAAAAATTTCCTTGATTTATTTCTCATAATCAAGGTATAATCCATTGTATAGTGTATAGTTCATTGTTTTCATTTTTCTTTTGTGTTTTTCTTTGTTACGGTCCTTGATTCAACCGTGAGTTTTTTGGTTTATGGGTTCACTTTTGGAGGGTGGTTATGGTTTTCTTCTCCCAAGCTTATTCTTTAAATTCGTTGTCAAATGGTATTTTTTTGGCACTTGGTCTGCCATTTTGTCTTGTGGCACTCGCAAGGAGTGCCCATCCCAAGTCGAGCCAATGTTGGTTGGTCAATTTGGTCTCACCCCATTTATCCTTGAAATTATTTAGTTTGCGGGCTCTGTCATCTTCTCTATCTCCCCATATTGATGCATAAAAATTATGTCCTCCATTTGTTTGCCATGATTAGTCCCTTCCTTGGTCGAGGATCACTTAAAAGTCTAAATAAAAAATTTCATTCCTCCGTCCATGTGAAAGAGTCTATAACTTGGGTGAAAACTCAGGGTTTTCCCTTTCTTTCCATTTTCCATTGTTGGTGTGTGTGACATGCCTAGTCATCATCAACATCACCTAGTGAGTCATCTCACCTTGCAAGAGTCATAGATATTAGGAACTAAAATGACAAGTGTCGATTCTCGTCATAGAATCTATCATTGTAATTTACATTAGTGCGTCATAGGAGTTACATTCCTTATTTAGAATTTTAACTCCTCCTTTAGTGGTGGCATATGTGTCATTTGCATCATTGATATTCTTTCCTTGTTTAGGCATGGGGGTTACATAGCACCCTATTTTTACTTCCTTGTTTTGATATATGAGTATGAGAAGACTGTTTTCTTACTTACATTTTCTTTCCATTGATTTGAATCTTTCTTATTACGTTGGAGCTTGACATTACCATCGGAGTGCAACTTCATTATGGTGTATTGTTTTCAAAGTCGTTCTCACAAATCCCTCTTTCATTGTAAGACCTGGTTTTGGTAAAATGTGCAATGTTTGTTTATCGGTTCCTTAGTACTTACGGTTTCTTCTTATTTCCTCATGCATGTTTTTTCAATTATTGTTTTGGAATTCTATTGCTCACCTCATATTGAGGTTTTAGCTGTTACAAGTTTGAGGTCACTGTTGCATGGAAGTTTTCTTCTTGTTAACTTGTTTACATTAATGAACCGCATGCTCGGGCATGTTTTTGGATTTGGAGGCTCGTTGTGTAGTTTGCTCGTGCCGCTACATTGACTCAACATGGTTTTCTTTGCTTGGACTCGAGCATGTCCGTAGTCTAAACATGATTGTTTTGGATTGTTCAAGGTCTCAATGTGGAACTTTCACTTAAGTTCTTCCATATGGTGATCTAACTGATCCTTTCCTTGGCTTCATTGGTCTCAGACAACTTGTGTTGGTTCGTTTCTCATGCCATTGTTACAACCTTAAATCACATCCTCATTTTCCATGTACATCTACACTGGATTTGTGTGTTTTTCTCTTGCATTGGCCTCTGTCTTTACTGTCATGCTTTTTCCAACTCCTTCTCTGCAGTGATCAATTCCATCTTTGACTCACGAGCTCCACTATTCATGGTTTGAATATTTATGCAAATTGCTTGAGCGTAATGATTTTCACTGTAATATTACCATTAGTGGAGGTGCTCAACACACTACCCTCTCATTCAAGCCATTACCTACGGTGGAATCTAAAGACTTCCCTACACAAATTTGATTGTCTGTATTTCCTTTACCATGTGGATTAAATCTCTACCTTTTCCTTTATAGACTGCTTTGGTTGTTGTACTCATCTCGTGGTCATTTGTTCCACCTCAAACCCTATCAAAAGCTCCCGCATATGTTTGGTAAACCTTTGACACTTGGCATATTGACATGTGGACTTTGCAGCACCTTAGCATAGCTCGGAGGTGAATGAACCGACTCTCGGCTTGACAACGTGGGTTTCACTTGGCACTCAACAACTCGGTCAACATGGGCTCTTTAGAATTTATTATTGGTAAAATCAATTTATCCTTTTAAATATTTTAAGGTTAAAACCTTTTATTTAATTGGCATTGTAAATTTTTTGGGGTCTTTTGCTTGTTTTATTCAACCTTCCTTCAAGTGTCGAAGATGGAGGGTGAGTTTCGAGGCTGGCGTAAGGCTAATCCCCTGCAATTAAAACAAACCCTATCTAAAATTCAACTCCATTTCCAATGAGCATACATACGATACCCTTTCCATGTGTTTAGGGCACTTTTTTAATCCATTTGCAGGCTTATTTACATTTTTTCATCGCCATGTGAATTATTTTTGCTATAACTTTTGACTCGTTGCTCGGTTTTGAGAACTTCTTTAGTCAAAGTTACATGTTTTTTCACACTCTAGTTGATGGGATTATAATTTTTATAAATCCACTATTTTATAAAGTGCCGAATTCTAGGGGGCTTTCTTTGTATTGCTTAATTCAGCTCATTTCGAGCCTTGTTCTATCCTTTTTATTGCTTGTGGACTTGTGAGTGCGTCCACCACAGTCTTACGCAAAGGAATTATTTAATGTGACATGAGATGTTGTTTCTCACAAATCCCTCTCTTCCCCTTCTTGTTGTCTCTCATTCTTGTGCTTGCTTGTAGTGTCAATCTTCTGCGCCCAATGAACCTTGATTGTTATCTCCACCATTATTTATTATTATGGTGATTGCAAGGTGAGTGACAGACTGGTTCTCAACACACAGTCGCATATGATTGTAATCAATGCACTGAACTAGAAGGTGCTAAATTGGGGGGGTGTGATATTATTTTGGGGTGGTTGTCTCTTTTCTCTCTCCTTCCTTCGCATCCTTTGGTTCTATCTCTTCATTATGGATATCTCTAAAGTACAAGTTCTCACACCTTTTAACTTCTTTGAATGAAAATCTAAAATTATATTGGTTTTGTAAAGTAAAGGGTTATACCGTGTCACCATGGAGTTAGAGATCGAACCTAATCATGAACTCGAAAAATCTAAGTGGTTCAACCATTGTGATGAAGCCTTAGGTATTCTCTATATGTCTATCTCTCCTGAATTGATCTTCCACATTAAAAATTCCTCGACACCTAATAAACCACGGAAAACACTTGATGATATTTTTGGGAAGCAAGATGACATGAGATTGCATGAGTTGGAGAACGAACTACTAGGGTTAAATCCTAGTGACTTTGAAAACCTGCAAGCCTTCTCCTCAAAGTTTTTCCACACTAGACTACTTATAAAGGAATGTAAAGTGGAAAATAAAGACTCTTAATTGATCTTGTTGATTCTTTCTAAGTTAGGTCCTGAATACTCTGTCTTCATTTCAACTTTCCATGCCATGATAGCCGCCTTGGGTAGTACTTAGACAATGACCTCCTTTAACAGTTTTTCATCCCAACTCATTCGAGAATAGGAAAAACTCATTCGAATGGGGACTCTAAAATCTAATTCACATGCCCTTGTGGCGAATAAGGGAAATAAAAATGAAAAGAAGAAAGAAAGAAAGGACCAACCTAAGAAAGAAACCAAGACCAACCAACCCCCAGCTAAGCCCAACACTAACACTTCGACTTTTGAGCCAAAGCAAAGAAGGAAAAATTTAAATGCTCCTATTGTAAGAAATATGGCCACGATGAGCATCATTTTTGAAGAAAAAAATTAATCACTTAAGTCATTTACTTGAGAAAATTAAAATAATTGTTCTTGAATCCGTTAAACAAAATTCTCGAGGAAGGATGAGTCTTCTAATGCAAAGGAGTCTAAAAATGAAAAGACGAAAGGTAATGCCCTCGTAGCTAGATCACCTCCATCATCAACTTGAATTATCGATTCTAGTGCCTCACACCACATGGATTCTTTAGAGGTTGAATTCTATAGCATTGAACCATGTGGCATGTCCCAAATCATGTTGGGTGATGACACTCATGTGTCGATTTTTAGTAGTGGATCGGTAGAGATAGAAGGTGGAACATTTAACCAAGTGTTGAGTGTTCCTAATCTCTCTACCAATCTCCTATCAGTTTACCAAATGACCCACCTTGGTGAAGGAATGCGAGTGGAATTTGGTCCTAACTCGATGATCATTCATGAGCTTAACTTTGACTACACTGTGGCTGAGGGAAAGGCAGATCACCGTTCACAATTGTATACCTTTTCCCACTTATCTTCTGAATTCATGCCAAATGCCTTGGTAACTCATGCAAACGAGGTTAGCTAACTATGGCATGAATGTTTTGGGCATCTTAATTATTGTTACCTTGAATAATTGAGCCAAGAAGAAATGGCCAATAGGCTACCCCGAGTTAAGTTTTCTAAAGGTCTTTGTGAGGGTTGCAACCTTGAAAAGAACCCTGAAAAAAAAAATTGATAAGGGAAAATCTGGAGAGCTACTCGTCCCTTGGATCTTGCTCATAGTGATGTTTCTGGCCCTTCTCCTTCTCCTTCTTTCACTAGAGCTCTATATATCCTAACCTTCATTGATGAATTTTTGCATTATACTTCAAAAGATATTTTCTTAAGCTTAAGCCTGAAGTCATTGAGGATTTTCAAAACTTTAAGGCTCTTGCTGTGAGAAACAAGAAAAACACTCTATCAAGGTTCTTCAAATTAACAATGGAGGAAATCATGTGAGTAATAGGTTTGAGCATTTATACACTTCTTATGGGATTGCTTTGCAGCATATTGTTGCTTATAGCCCTTCTCAAAATGGAGTTGTAGAAAGAAAGAACCAAACTCTAAAGGAGATGGCTAGTTGTATGGTTCACTCGAAGTCCCTTCCTCTGCAGTGTTTAGCTGAAGTAGTGAATTGTGCTTGTTACATTCAGAATCATATTCCACACAAGGCAGTAAGAGGGATGATACCCTTTGAAGCCTAGTTTGGACACAAGCTTGATGTTGAGAACTTTTGAGTCTTCAGATCCAAGGCTATGGCTCGGATTCCCAAGAAGAAATATAAGGCATTGGATCCATAATCCAAACCTTGTATCTTTATGGGTATCTTGATGGTGTGAAGGGATATCAATTTCTGAAACCTACTACCCATGATCTATATATTGAGAGGAGTGTGAAGTTTTATGAGTCATCCTTGACTTTTACTTCCACTGAGGTTCTTTTCCCACCGATTGATTCTAACTCATTAGATGATTATGTTGTTGAGTGAGTTCCTCCTCTCCCGATCCTCTCGATCCTCAAACTTCTAATTATTCTCGATTCCGATTTGTAGACACTAAATTTAGGTCATATTCCCCTTCTTCTCTGACATATAAGCCCCCTTTATTACATCTACCTATCCATGACCCTTTCACACTACTAATATTAATTTAATTAATTAAATTAAATTAATGTGTTATCCTCACCATATCTATTATTTAAATATCTTATTTAAATAATATCTACACAAACACTTCACTTAGACACCTCACCAAGTTAATTCAACCTAAAACCTAGTCTTAGCAAGTTACCATAACTAACTAAGACTTACAAAAATCCTAAAAATAAATGCCTAAACTCCCTCTAACCACATTCCAAAGCATGCTCACAAGAAGATCCCAGTCTAATCCATGGGAAAATGACACAAGATCTCGAGGAAATCAGGAGGATGTCCTAAGTTTAGTAAACCTAGGAAATCCCCTTGGTGATGTCGATGCCCCCTAACCGTCAATGGCTAAGCCGGACCGCCGTCGATTACCCCCTTTTAACCCCAAAACAACTTTATTCTCAAGGTTGGAATTTGGAACCTGGAAGTGAGAAGCAAGAAATTTGACGAGCAAGAATGAGATCTCAAAAAGATAACGCATCTTTAGAGAGCCAATTCTAGCAAGAACTCACATCCAAGGAAGGAGATTGAGCATCTTCTCCTACACACTGACCATCCCGTACCACGTTCGGACCTATCTAAAAAGAGGAGTGTGCATGCAGCCCATGCAGAATATTTTCTTCAGTTTGTGATCACTTACAACCTTCAAACCCATCATTAACACCTCCATCCATCACACACAAGCCTTCAGGAATGAAATCCAAGTAAGTACAATATCATACTTTCCTAGTTATTTCATTTCATCATTGTTTTATCATCCATTATTTATCTTTCTCCCTATTGACCATCTCCAACATTTTGTACCTCCATAGACCCATCAAAACCTCATAAAAACCTATCCCAGTCACCTAATACCTCCTCCCAACCAACTAAATCCTTTGTGCAATCACAAAGGAGACCAAAACCCTATTCTGTGACATTTCCAGATCTCATAAGTAACTAACGTTCTTTGGTTATACCTAACTACACTCGGTCACCCCGATCGACATCGATCTCTGTGTTTACCCACATAGCCTTAAATAGAGACCTATCCACCTAATTTTACCTCACCCTCACTCACTTGTGACCTACCCGAGACCTTTATCAGACCTACAAAACCCAAAACCAACCATTTTACCCGTGGATTCTATTCTAGCTTACCCTATTAGATTATATCTATTTTCTTATTGTGTTTTTAAGTGAGATACCTAAATCATTTTTAAATAATATCATACTTCCCAGATCTATCTTACGCTAGGTAGTTCTTGCTCATATTGTTTAATTCTTTTTGGTGGTCTTGATTTCATTATGGGTAGTTCCTCCTAGCCTAAAAGGAAGCTCTCATGATCAGCTATGGATTTGGAATTCATACGCGAACAACAACCCATAACCTAACATTTGAATGTATTCCTCCTATGCCCATTACCCTATCTATTTTGTCGAAATTCAAAGAAACAATCTAAGAAAAAAGGTGAAACATTTTGGCACACCCAGTGGGGACCCATCTAGGGTTCCTTGCATTTCATTCATTCTTAGAAAAAAATTGTGTTTGTTTCCCTTCTAAAAGCGTATGGACTAATTTTATTCCCTGGTAATCCACTCCTTCTTTCTACTTGCAAAAGAAAGGAAAATTTTCTTTTGGTGTATTTAAAAAGAATCATTTCTTCATGTTTCCTACATTTTAGTGAAAGAGTATCCCTCTTCCCTTTCATCTTATTGTGTCATCCAATTTCACATTTTCGATTTGGGTTTTAAAATCATGGCATTTCATTCTAATTTTTGCATTAGCTCACATTAATTAAGGGCAACCTATATGTCTTTGGAAGTCATTACCGGTGATGGTTGACAAATGAATCATAGAAAAGCACTTCTATCCTTTTCTCTTTCTCTGAGTCTTACCAAACCACGCAAAAATTCAAATACATACATTCTTAAACAACATCTTACTTGGAAGAAGTTGTAGGTGATCACATGATCACAACATAGTGGGCACCTAGCTCGTTGCTCACCTGTCGATTCATACTTCGGAGCGTAGCCCACCCCTGATAACATACCTAAAACCTCACCCTTTAGATCTACTTCTTTGTAGGAAGCCATCCTCACCAAAAACTCTATTTCACAATTCATGTGTCACGGTCCCTAAATAACATAAGCTAAAGAAACATAATAGAAAGAGCACTCGTAGGATCACATTTTCTTAGTGTTTCGCTTGGTTTTGTTTTGAGGTGAAATATCACGTTCATCACTTTTTTGTTCATCCTTGCATGCTCCTCATCATAGCTGGTGTATTTTGGCATCACCGAGTGTGTCTAGGCCATATCACCATCAATCCTAGAATTCTAGGTCTGATTTCACATCAAATTCTAATTCACAACAACTTTTTCTCATCACTATTTCAATCTCATAAGAATCGTCATCGGTTACCTTTGACCGCCATCGGTTAAAATCAACCGACGTTTGTTCCATGTCCTTTTTCTAACCTACTCAAAAGGAAATTTTTACTTCACTTTCATCCACTTTCCATAGTCTCTGCCATCACTTGTCACTTTTTCCATTGATGTTTTACGCATCCCAAAATTTGGCATTCTTGTCATATTTTGCCTTTTGCTTCATTTTTTACTCACTGTCCATTTCCTACAGTGACTAACAACGGTTATCCCTGACCAATGTTGGTTTTCCTTAAGCGACATCGGTTAGCCTGTTCCATATTCCACCCACGGTTGTCACATCATCAATTTTTTTAATCACCATATTCACATGTTCTGTTGTTCTCTATATAATTTATAGAGAGGCACCCCATCGATCAGTATTGGTTCACATGGTACTGACCCAAAGACAAGTGAACACCCTCGTGTTCCACGCCAGTTTCCAACTACTCCCACCTAGTCCTTCACCACCTTCTATTTTATCACCAACCATGGATCCCATCCAACCTACTAATATCACTACCGGAGATGAGGAGTTTGCATGAATCCTTGACTAGAACCCTGTTGCCTTGCAGTTTTACCTCTCCCATTCATCCACTCGAGACGCCTTGGGTTAGTTGATATATGGCATGCCCGTATCTATCCCCCCGAATCTCACACCCACTTCTACATCAGCCCCATATGGCTCTGTGCTACCTGCATCCACCTTACCCCAAGTCATTTCGTAGTTAGGTTTCATACCCCCTTCGATGCAACATGCCTCATTACCTCTGTGGCACCCATTACATCCACCATACCCTCGATGATTACCCCAAACAAAACCTCATCCATCGCTCATGTCTCACATATACCTATAGCTATGTTCCCGCCTCCAGTGTCTGTGACCCCTACCCCATTTCAGAATGTAGTTCTTTCCATTCTACAATCTTTAGCCCCTATTGCCACTAGGGTTACCGCAACGCTTCCTCCCCATATACATACTACCAACAATCACCTGTTTCATCTATTGTTCATTCCGTGTATGTACCCATTATTTCATTGCCTTCTTCTCCACCACCTTACATGGCAGCCCCATACACTGGAATGCCACCCTCATTATATGCCCAAAACCTACCTCCTCAAGCTATAGGAGGCATCCAATCATCACAACCCACTAATGACCTAATTAAATTGATGATGGACAAGATGTAAACACTGGAGGCATCGGTTTCCATCTCGCGCAACACTCTCACTTATGATGAGAATTGCAATGAGCTTATTCACCCATCCATTCCCATCCGTTCATACCTTGTGCATTAGGAAATGCCTAAATTCAACCACTTCAATAGTAAGGAAGACCCACAACAGAATTTGCACTCATTTAAACATGGATGTTATTTGATTGCTCATGATGATGTCTTACTTTTGAGAACTTTTCCCATGTCCCTCACTGGACCTACATTAGATGGGTATAGTTGGTTACCCAAACACTCCATATTTTCATTCAATCAGGTAGTCCAAGATTTTTTGGATCATTTTTCTATCAATATTGCAAAGAAATTTATCATGACTGATTTATATTCCACACGTTAGTACGAGGATGAATCTATCGCAGACTTTATCGCTCACTGGCATAGCCTGATCAATCAACTTACCTTTCAATTACCACAAACTAAACTCATCGAGCTCTTCACACGAGCTTGCACCAAACATATATCTCCAACTTTGTAGGCCCAAACTTTTAGAACATTCAATGAGGCATTCACTATGGCACGAAAGTTAGAGATTCGGGCCATCGAAGAGAAGAAAATCCAATTACGAAATAAGAATTCGGCATTCAAGTTGAATGAAACCTCTTCTTCTTCTAAACCACCAACCAATTATTCAAAGGCTAAAGGTACCACTAACACAGTGGTACTCAAGGCCGGCCCAACTCATCCATCCAATCAAGCTACACCCTCATCTAATCTATCACCTATTCAGGCTTTTCAATTCAGACAAGATAAGAAAAAGTATACCCCAATTGGGGAACCTTACTCTTCTATTTTAGAAAATCTTATCAAAGCTGGGGCCATCACGCTTCCACCCATAAAACCACACACTAGTTTTGAACCTACTCACCCCATGCCCACATGGTATAAGGAACACGATTTCTATAACTATCACCGAGTAAAGGGTCATAGTGACAATAACTACATCTATTTTAAGAACATTGTCCAAGAAATGCTCAAGAAAGGTGAGTTGACTATAGATAATCCCAACACGCCCCTAACCAAAATCTACAAATCTTTAAAAACCCATTTCCCAATCATGCCCCTTCATCCAATCAAACAAGTGAGACATCAGCTCAAGATATCCATACTTTTGAAGTTCATACAATCTTTAACGAGATACCTAACACCTCTCAACTACCTCACATCCCTTCCATAGAAGAAATCCTAGCCCGAAATCCTTCTTCCACTTTGGAACCAACTATCTTTGTTCCTTCACCAATAGAAGAACACCCTTCATCTCCTACATCACCTATAGAGGATTCTTCTTCTAACATTAAGATGGTCTCACCCCTAGCTTCTCAGGTTAGTGAACCTTTACCTACCGTTCCTCCTCCACCCATGAGGAGCACCCATTACCTCCTCCACCTACAGAGGAGCACCCATTACCTCATACACCCACAAAGGATCACCTATACATTCCTTCACTCATAGAGGAACTCCCATTATCCCTTCCACCAATCATAGACCCGGTGGGGATACCTTTACCTCTTGGTGAACATTCTCCATCCGCTACCCAACATTCAATGACCTACATTCAGCTCTCTTACCCACGTAAGCTAAATTCAGCCGATTCCCTATCTCCAAGATGCATTTTATGGGAATTACCATTAGGTCCTCACCAACTCCACCCACGGATGTGCCATTCTCACATTTTTCCAATCACTTAAAGTATGTGGATAGAGTTTTGTTATGGGGTGCCTCTTACTCCTGTCTCAACACAGATGCAGAGATCCATCGATGACACCTCCATTATCTACCCAAACACATTTCCACCCATCAAAGCAAATACAACCACTACATCATCACAATCCCTTCCACAATATTTGTCGACACTCACACCACACCCTTACCCATAACCCAACCTATGCCTAAACCCAAACCCATATGCACAATATTTACCTCCACTAAACCTATTACAAGTTTAGAGGTCACCCCGAACACTAGCCTTACTCCTCTACGTACTAAACTAGATTTAGCTAAATCCTCCAACATTAAAACCACAGCTACTCCTACACCAAAACTAAATAAAGAAACTCATCAACCTTATACCCCTACCACACCAATCAAACCCACACTTGTCCCATTTGGCTTAAGACCCCACTGCCGAAGCAGAGTCAATCACCCTCACCCATTCATAAGCCAATAACAAAACAACCCATTCCTTCCTCACTAATTTATAACCTACCTAGGCAAACAACATGAACCATACCCACACCTACGGTCTCTTTACCACTAATACCTTGATACCTTCAATTGTTTCTTCACTAGCTACTACACTTCGGTCATTGTATGTCACACCCCAAGCATGACCCGCATCATCTACCTTCATAGTACCCCCATTATCCCCATGGGTAACTCACCCTCTTCCTCCATTTGCTTTCCCTCATAGAAACTGTATACCCACATCACCTTTACCTAAGAAGGTGAAACCCAAAAACAAAACCCCACTATCCCACAACAAGGTAGTCAAAACAACCCCACACCCTCCTACCCGTCCATCTACTGTATCCATACCTAAACGAACCCGACCAATACCTCAAACCACTTTGGTGACTAAATCCATAACTCGAACCCTTCCTACAAATCTAAAAATAATTCCCTGACAACCAACAACACCTACACCCAAACCCACATTCACTTCTCATTGTGATCCACTAGTAGGGTCATATGCCAAAATTTTGACCAACCTCCCGATACTGTTGTCACATTACCACCACTCCGGCCTTATGACCCCCTCAAACCCAAGCCAAAGGGGTTTTATGATACCAAAAATTGAGCATACCATCGTGTGTCGGGGCATGATGTGGAAAACTACAAGGCCTTGAAAACCATTCTTATACAATTGTGTCCACCCAAAACCAACTTTGACGATGATGACCTTCTTGACAAGGATCCTGCTTCACCTACATCCATTCCCACACTACACACTCAACAACTAGAACCTCCACCCTCACAGCTCCCAGAACCACAAACAAAATTATAAATTAACATGGTTCACATTAAAGAACTTGCCACGCCACCACCCAATTGTCATTTGCACCCAACTCGACCTCAAAAGAATTTTCTCTTCCCATAGGTTTTTTCCCTTCATGTCATTATACCACTTACCCCACACCCTATCCATTTGACAATTTCCCTCAAATCAACATGGTACAAGTTACTAAACGTGTGCGAGTAAAGGTAAAGAAAAGGTAGCTAACCCACCAACTAATCCTATACCCAACATACATCCGCACCCATACCTAAGATAACTATACGTAGCCCACATACCTCGTTTCTAATGGCATCATACATCACACCATGCTCAAACAATTACACCAATATCCACTCAAAAGTCCTTATATGACCTCATCCAAGCCTCGGAATCCCATCGTCAAGCCCTCACGAGAGGTTCTTCAATCTATCAAGGTTTTACCCAATGACTCTACACCGTAGCCTCCATTATCACACCCCATCATGTAGCTTCCATCACCAAATTACCATGTTAATCCTCACCTCACCTTGTTCAACATGTGGCCTCCTTAGCTTCTCGGAGGAAGAGATCGTGCCATAACAAAATGATGACCCGGACCCAACCCTCTACATCTCTGTACACAATGATGACATACGGAGTACGCCGTGTGATGATTGATGGAGACACTAGCATTAACATCATTTCATCCCATGCATTTTCTCAAATGCGCATACCTGAAAATTGCATGCACAAACATCTAGTCATGTTACATTAATTCAATGACGCTATCACCTCCACACTAGGTAATCTTTGTTTTATGTTTTGGAGGGGGAATTCCAATATAACTTGTTGCTTGGTAGACCCTGGATCCGTGTCATGGGTTGTGTTCCCTCCACTTTGCATCATTATGTAAAGTTTGAACATGAAGGACACACTTATACCATTCCAGTTGACCCATCAGCTTTCAAAACATGCAACATGCTTTATTGACCCAATGATGTACTCATCTTGGTCAAGGTCCACTTCATGCAACCAGTACCACTTCACCTACACCTACACCCACACCTACCAGTACATCTTTTACTTTCACTACACATACCTCCTCCATTCCTACCACTAATATAACCTCCATGGTGACTGATTAGATTCCCAATTTAACACCAACTTCGAATCCACCTCCGACACATTGTTCATACCAGCTATCCACATACCAACCACTGATCCCTTGGAATGTTTTTTTCAATGCCTCACTCTAGGGGAGTACTACCTATATAGTGTTAACACCTTCCTTAATCCACATGAGTATGGAAGTCTTCACCAATACCCTTGCTATGATCACCATATAGGAGAACACCTCCTTTATGGTCCTCCTCATCTTCGTACTAGTCTCACCTATGGGGGACTTGATACTACCACCTACACACCTGAACCACCTTCACAACCCCGCCCATTTTCCACTAACTTCCAATCACTTACCAATCACCATTTCGCCCACACCTTCCTACACCACTATGCGTGGAAGGGTTTTGGTTTTGGATTTTACGAGCAAGGCCGCCATACCATTATTCCATGTACCACCTACAAACATAATGACCATAGTGGTATTGGCTTCCCCGACCCTTCTACCAAAGCAGCCCACATTGAATTCATTAAGGACCCTAGCCCTTCTCCACCTTCATCACCACCCTCACCGATGAAGTCGATGGATCCTGAATCTATCCCTCCTAACTTTTTATTTTCATATTCGCCATTTCCCAGGGCCTTTGACTTATTAACATGAGGGCGAGGCCCCTTCCAATCTCCCATTCCTGTATCCCGAGATGATCGATGATGACACACCTACAATTAATGTCATTCAATGTCAGGATGATTAATCCATACTCACCTACCTTGGTGTAAAAGACTCATATATTCATCGGTCGTTACCCTTTGAGATGCAAACCATGTTGAATGAATCAACTATCAAGATTAACATTCGTACTCAGGATGACCTACACATCCTAAAGATCAGACAATATTTATATGCTACTAAATAGGAAGCCATCACTTCCTTTATTTGAGCTCATAACCACGCTTTCGCTTGGTCTTATGTAGACATGCCCAGTATTGACCCCACCATAGTGGTCCATAATATCATAACCATTCCCTATGCCAAACCTATCAAATAAAAGTTGAGGAAAATGCACCCTCGCATTGTTGTTCTTGTTAAAGAAGATCTTGAGTTCCTTCTTTCCGTTTCCTTCATCTTACCCATTGATTATCCTCATTAGATTTCTAACATTTTCCCACATACTAAAGCAACGGGGACTCCACATTTTGCAGACTTCGAGACCTCAACCTCACCTTCCCAAAAGATGACTTCCCTTTGCTCGGTATTCATCAAATAGTAGACGTTACGCGGGTCATGCGATGCTCTCACTCATGGATGGTTTCTCAGGTTATAACCAAATTTTGCTTGCCCTAGAAGATCAGCACAAGACCGCATTCATTTCCCCTTGGGGGAACCTTTTACTATAGAGTCATGCCTTTTGGCCTTAAAAATGCTGGTGCTACATATCAGTGTGCTATGACTTATATCTTCCATGATATCATGCATCGCATATTGGAAGATTATGTGGATGATATCTTGGCTAAATATAAACACCACACTCAACACCTTGCTTGTCCTCAAAACCATATTTTTCACCGCCTCATTAAATATTGTGTCTACCTTCATTCTAAAAGTGCCTCTTCACGGTTATCTCAAGAAAGCTCCGGGATTTATCGTTTACCTCGATGGTATAGAAGTTGATCCTGCTAAAGTTAAGGCCATCCTCGAAATGCCTCCGCCCATGAACCTCAAACAAATCCATAACTGCAAGTTAAATTGCAGTCCATTCGTCATTTCATTTCATAATTATCTCGATCGGTGTCAACCATTTCATCATCTGCGTAGGAAGGATGTCTCCTTTAAATGTGATGATGATTGTCACAAAGATTTTGAATCCTTAAAAATACCTTCTCCAACCACCCGTACTCATTCCTTTGAAAGATGACCAACCCTTCTACCTATACATCTCTTCTACCTGATCACTCCTTAGGGGCTATGTTCGCTCATCGTGATGAACAACATAGGGAGCAGGAAGATTATTATATAAGGCGTACCCCTCTACACTACGAAACCTCGATACAATCATCCCGAATTTTTTTCTTAGCCTTAGTTTTTGTTGCCACCAAACTCCTCCATTACCTACTCAACCAAAAACCTATGTTGTGACCAAAACCAACCCTTTACACTTCATGTACACTAAACCTTATCAAAATCAGGGGCACGACATGATGGATTATGCTTTTAGCTAATATCAACCTCGAATTAATTCACCAAAAGTTCATTAAGGGCCAAATTTATTGCTAACCAATTGGTGATGCACCTATTACGGGGACCAACCCTCTAATTTTGAATTTCCCGATGAGTCGATTGCTACCCTTTCCCTAGATGAACTCCCTTACAAAATTACACTATTATTCGATGGTTCTAAATGTCAGCATGGGGGTGGAGTTGGTGTTATCCTTGTCCCTCTAGATAGAGAACCCATACCTTTGTCTTTCAAACTAGAGTTTGATTGCACCAAAAATATTGCCAAGTACAAAGCACTCGTACTAGGTCTCTAGACTACCTATGCCCTCAACGTTAAATCACTCCACATCTTTGGTGATTCACAATTGGTTGTAAACCAAGTCAATGGTATGTACCAATGTCGTAACGAGATAAGTCAAGAGTATAAACATCATGTAGACATACTTTTGACTACTTTTGATTGTTACACCATTCAAACCATCCCACAATCAACCAAAAAATTTGCAGACACTATGGCCTACTTGGCTTCCCAAATACCTGCTTCCCCTACCAATTCCAAACTATTTTTCACTGTACAATGCCTCCATATGCCTTCTTATTTACCTCATGATGTTTACTCAATCGGAACCGATACCCCTGACTCGAGTGACCTTTGGTATAAACAATACTTCGACTACATTTTCCTCTCCATTTTACCTCCTGATCTCACCCGTAAGCGGACAACGCACGTTGCTTAAGAAGGTCTCCCATTTCGTTATCCTAGGGGACTCCTCTATAAGCGTGGATTTGATGGTATTCTCTTATGATGTCTCACAAGTTCTAAAATTTCTTATACCATCAAGGAGGTTCATGATGGAATATGTGGTGGTCACTTTAGTGGCCTTGTTGTTGCTAAGTGTATTCTTCACCTAGGCTATTCTTGGTGACCCTTAACCATTATTGTTACGACTATGTCAAACATTATGTGAAATGTCAACAACATTCCAACCTACATCATACACCCGGTCATGCCTTACAGTCGCTCGTGACCTTTGGCCCTTCTCTCAATGTGGTTTGGATCTTGTCGGAGAAATTAATCCTCATTCTTCCCAATGCCATTAATGGATCATAACCGCATTCACCGAATACTACACAAAGTGAGTGGAAGCCATACCATTCATCTCCATGAAAGCTAAGAAAATATGTGAGTTCATTAACCATCACATCATTTGTCACTTTGGTGTCCCTCATCACCTCATCACTGACAATGGAAAACAATTCAAAAACAAAACATTGTAAAAACTTTGCGATGCCTTCGGCATTCAGCTTAGTTTCTCCTCCCCTTATTACCCACAAACCAATGGCTAGGCTGAATCCACTAACAAAACCCTCAATAAAATTGTCATGAAAGTGGTTGACGATACTAGGAAGGATTGGCATACACACATTCATTTTGCTCTATGGGCATACCGCACTAGTATTCGTGACTGCCATCGCGGCTACACCCTTTTCACTAGTCTACGCTACGGAGGTGCATTACGCCTCTCGAAGTCCATATCCCCTCACTTTGCATTTCTCTCCATGACATGCTTATGATGATGACTTTTTCGGGACCACTTAGCACAACTAGAGTTATTAGACGAACATCATCTTAACACTCTAGATCACCTTCAATTTTATCAGTAATGTATCAAACTTGCTTATGAAAAACGTGTTTGTGAATGAACCTTCAAGTTGGTGACCTCATAATCAAGGAAAATCAACACGTAACCAAAGTAGAGAAAAGAAAACGGGAAAATTTTCTCCTAATTGGCTTGGACCATACATCTTAACTCATACCTATGGATCAAGTGCCTATCATTTGTCCTCACTTGAGGGTAAACCCGAACCTGAGCCCCTTAATGCCTTACATCTTTGACCATTCTACTATTGACATCTATTCCTACATCAATATTTATATAGTTCATGCTCGTCCCTTTAGCACCATTTAGCTTTTCCACATCTCATCTCCAATGATTAAACAAGGATCATGTGATTACCCATCACCATTTTACCTTATCTTAAATATGTGCACCATGGCTCTGCACATGGTATGATTCTCATGGATACTTTTCATCTTCTTTTAGATGAGATCCCATGGTCGTTGACCCTTTCCTTCTCAACAAGAACCAAATGTTTTATTATAGTCTCATCCATGACTTAAAAAAAATAAAAAAAAATAAAAAAAACAAGATGAATCCCTTAAAAGGATATCTTCCCAAATTAAGGGATCAACTCCTTGAGTCAAACTTCCAATATACAAGATGAATCCCTCAAAAGGACATCTTCTGTGCTCAATTGTTGTTATAAGTAGACTACTCCCTCGAAGGAAAGCTATAAAAAGCTCACAACTCTCTACATAGTTTTTCTAAAAGAAGACTATTTTATCAAAAATTAAAATTCAGAATCTTCACGAATTGATCACTTCACGAAGACCTCAAGGAGACATATAATTATTCCATGTAGACTTCCCACATCGATTAGTCTATCTAAAAGTCAAAAAGAAAAGGAAAAAGAAAAATACGCTTTTTCATCATGGACTTGCCTATTGTGATCTTGGCTCTATTGCCCAAGGCATTCTACTTCCCATTTTATGACCCAATTACCTACACCTCTTTACCCGTTGTCTCTTCACCTCATACTACCTCAAGGGACCTGCTAAACCTATGAAATTTGGTGATCATATGACTATTCATCACTCTTAGAATTATCAATCATGTAATGTCTTTAGGGTCTTACGTTCATTAGCCTATCTAAAGATGTGTTTCATACGTTTTGATCCTTGCCAATCGGGTGGCTTTCTTGCCCCCTCTTATCCCACCTCAATCAACCTCAAATCACCCATACCTATCTACCTATATTCCACATCACCTAATCGACCTTGACCTCATCATACTTATGACCTCGAACCCAACCTAACTATCAACCGCACTACCTATTCTTCAATCTTATCATATTCTTCCCTAACTTATGGGAGAACTACATCGGTTTGAGGTCCCTTCTCATTGGGACTATATAGGTAGAAATTCCAGGGAATGGGGTCCTAGAAGGTTAGCTTAGCCACTCTTTACCCTAACCATTTTCCCCACATTTTACCTGATTTCCTATTCATATCGAGAAAACCTCGACATCTAAACAATATAACACATAACTTTTACCACTTATATTATTTCACATTTTCATACATAACCAACATTTTCCACATTTTACAATATATCATGCATTTATATTACCATTTTTATCAAAACACTAAAATAACTCAACCATGCCTAACAACCTAACTCCACCATGCCTAACAACCTGACTCAACCATGCCTAACAAACTTGACCCAACCATGGCTAGCAACCCGACTCAATGCATGTCTAAACCAACCTAACTCGACCCATGCCTAAATAGATTTGACTCGATCCATGCCTATGACCTAACTCTATCATGCCTACCTCATCTATTGTCCATCTATATCATAATAAAGTAAAACTCATACACATCACAACAACATCACCTGAATATCATCTATCTCCTCATATATACATGTGTGTATCAATACAATGTACACCTATATCACATAAATGTGTATCTCAAAATAATCATCATCGCGCTCATGGGCCACTATCCAATACAAAAATGTCTTCAGCTTATAGGCCGGTATCATGTATAAAAATAAATACAATATCTCTTTGGCACAGTCTAGTCTCATATATCATACATACAAAAATGCTTCAACATGTAAGCTGGTCCACAATAGATCACTTTGTGTCTCTCCCGACCCCTCATTGCTCCTGTCTGGGGTCCAAGCCTGCCTCACCTCCTACTTGGTGGCCCTTCACCTAGAACCGGCCTCTCCACACTAGTGACCCCACCTCTCGCCTAATGAATCTCACCTATGTGGCTCACCAACCAAGCTCTCTATTGTACTCTTTTTTCCTCTTCCTCTTTTCTCTCTTCTTTTCCTTTTCTCCTTTTCACGCACAAATGACTTTTAAAATGTGGGTTTTCCACTTTTTATACCCTACCCAACCCAACCGATGCCAGTTAACTCTTGACCACTACCGGTATGATGCCCTAAACTACTAACATCGGTTCCCCTACACCATCATCGGTTCATACCGACCGATGTCGGTTACCCTGCATACTCATTTTCCCTCACATTTACCTCATTTTCCTTACCTCCTCTTTCATTTACCTCCCCTACACCTATCTATACCATTTTACCTTAACCTCTGGCCCTCCACCTTCTTCAACCTCCTCACATTCATTGTTGACACCTTATTATTTTACCCCTTCCTTGGCACTACTTGTCTTTGTGATCTCGATATTTGGACCTAGACCATCGTTAGTGACCTTTGGCCTTGTGTGTTCACTATACCTTATGGCATTGTTACTTGTGTGGTTGACCTAATGACCCTACCTAGCCTATTTCGTGATATTTATCCCGACCCTACCTTTGGTTTCTTTGAAACATACCTAAACATTGCTACACCTAACCTACATTGTGTTTCCTAACCTTATCCTATACCTTGATATCTGGATTCACTTCACCCGTGTTTAGATAAACCTATCAACCTTAGACGATGTAGATTTTGCTCGCTCTTCAACCCGGTAGCGTGCTACGGTTTATACGTGTCGTGCGTTTGACCTGCTACTACCTTTGACCCGACCAATTACCTAGATCACCCGAGTAGACATTTGACCCTCCTCCCCTACACCCACTTACCCTTTCCTCACATTTACCTTTTTCAAACCACTCACCGCTTCATCCTACTTTTGCTTTCGTCGGTTCCTAGTTTGAGAGGGATCACCTTACCCCCACATGGGGCAACCACATCTTATTTTTGCTAGCATCGCTTACCAATACAAGCTACTTACGCAAAACAAAGAGGCAAAATGTAGACACTAAAATTAGGTCACACTCCCCTTCGTCTCCAAACATATAAGTCCCCTTTATTACATCTACCTAGCCATGACCCTTTCACCCTACTAATATTAATTTAATTAATTTAATTAAATTAATGGGTTATCCTCACCATATCTATTATTTAAATATCTTATTTGAATAATATCTACACAAACACTTCACTTAGAGACCTCACCAAGTTAATTCAACCTAAGACCTAGTCTTAGCAAGTTACCATAACTAACTAAGACTTACCCAAACCCTAAAAATCAATGCCTACACTCCCTCTAACCACATTCCCACATGCTTTGACAAGAAGGTCCAAGTCTAATCCATGGGACAATGACACAAGATATGAGGAAATCAGGAGGATCTCTCTAAGTTTAGTAAACCTAGGAAATCTTGCCTTGACCAATGTCAGTTTCCCCTAATCGTCACTAGTTAAGGTGGACCGCCGTCGGTTACCCCCTTTTTAACCCCAAAACAAATTTATTCTCAAGGTTGGAATTTGGAACCTAGAAGTGAGAAGGAAGAAATTTGATGAGCAAGAATGAGATCTCAAAAAGATAACACATCTTCAGAGAGCCAATTCCAGCAAGAACTCACATCCAAGGAAGGAGATTGAGCATCTTCTCTGCGCATGACCATCCCAACCACGTTGGGATCTATCTAAAAGAGGAGTGTGCATGCAGCCCATGCAGAAGCTTTTCTTTAGTTGGTGATCACTTACATCCTTCAAACCCATCATTAGCACCTCCATCCATCACACACAAGCCTTCAGGAATGAAATCCAAGTAAGTACAATATCATACTTTCCTGGTTATTTCATTTCATCATTGTTTTATCACCCATTGTTTATCTTGCTCCTTATTGACCATATCCAACATTTTTACCTCCATAGACCCATCAAAACCTCATAAAAACCTATCCCAGTCACTTAATACCTCTTCCCGACTAACTAAATCCTTTGTATAATCATAATGGAGAAAAAAACCCCTGTTACATGACATTTCCAGATCTCACAAGAATGTTTCGGTTATACCTAACCACGGTCTGTCACCCCTGACTAACATCGGTCTCGTGTTTTCCCACATAGCCTTAAACAGAGACCTATCCACCTAATTTTACCTCACCCTCACTCACTTGTGACCTACCCGAGACCTTTATCAAACCTGTAGAACCCATAACCAATCATTTGACCCATGGATTCTATTCTAGCTTAGCCTGTTATATTAGATCTATTTTCTTATTGTGTTTTTAAGTGAGATACCTAAATCATTTTAAAATAACAATAGGATTTACCTTGTTTTCAACATTAATTTTTTAAAATAGTGGACTGATAGCCATCTAGGAAGTATCATACTTCTCGGATCTAGCTTATGCTAGGTAGTTCACTTCTCATATTGTTTAATTCTTTCTAGTGGTCTTGCTTTCATTACACGTAGTTCCTCCTAGCCAAAAGGAATCTCTCACAATCAGTTGTAGATTTAGAATTCATACACGCACAATAACCCATCAGCTGACATTTGAACAAGTATTCCTCCTTTGCCCATTACCCTATCTCTGCTTTGGCCAAGAATTCAAAGGAAAAAACTAAGAAAAAGGTGAAACACTAATAATAGTGATGATGAGGACTATGTCCCTTCTCATTCGAGTGAAGAATCTTCCGACTCTTAGCTTGAGCCTTCGGGACCTCTTTGGTCCAAGAAAAATTTATAGAGTGCTAGAGATTTAGTTGGAGATCCTTCAAATGAAAGACATACTTGCTTGAGTTTCATTAGACCCCACTCCTTCGCCTCTGCTTCTAATCCACCATCTTTCTAGGAAGCTTCTAGGATTCCTAAGTGAGATTCTACTATGGATGAGGAGTATTCCTCACTCATAAATAATGACACTTGGGATCTTACCCCTCTTCCAAAAGGAAGAAAAATAATTTCATGTAGGTGGATATATCGAACAAAGTATGGAGCCAATGGAGAAGTTGAGAAGTATAAAGTGTGACTTGTAGCTATGGGTTTCTCCCATGTAGTTGGGGTTGATTACTTGGAAAACTTTACTCTTTTCATGAAGACGACTTCCATTCGGTGACCCTTGCCATCGCTACCACTAAAAGATGGGAAGTCCTCTAGATGGATGTTAAGAGTGCCTTATTTCATGGGGACCTAGAGGAAGATATCTATATGGAACAACCTCTGGGTTATCTTCATGACCCATCCCTTGTTTGTAAGTTAAAGAAGTCTCTCTATGGCCTTAAATAAGCCCCTCGGGCTTGGTATGCCAAGATGGACTCCTTTTTAATTACATCAGGGTTCACTCGGTGTGACTCTGACCCAAATGTGTATATTCTATGGTAGGATGACTCCATGCTTATTATTGTTCTCTATGTTTATGACTTGTTGATAACGGGTAGCTTTTCCTCTATCATTAATTCTGTGAAGATCTCCTTGGCCAATGAGTTCTCCATGTTTGACTTAGGATTGGTTCATTACTTTCTTGGGATCCAAATTTCTCAATCTGATTCGGGAATTATGATCTCGTAGCCTAAGTACTCTCTTGATTTGCTTTCTTCATTTCACATGTCTGATTGCAAGTCCTCACCTACTCCTTTTCTTTCCGGGGTCAAGTTGGTTTATGATTTCTCTTCCCCTTGGTTAATAGTACCCTTTATCGATAGTTGGTGAGGATCTGAACCACCTTATTCACACTCGACTAGATGTTTCATAAGCTATCGGGATCGTGTCGGGGTTATGCATGAGCCTCATGAGCTGCATTTAAAAGTAACAAAGCAGATCCTTCACTATGTTTGTGGCACTCACACTGATGGTATTCATTACTTAGGAGGGACTGAGATTGACTTGGTTAGATTTACAGACTCAGATTGGGCTAGTGATCTAGATCATTAGAAGTCTACCTCAAGCTAAAATTTCAATCTTGGTCCAGTCTTTTCGGTTGCTCTAGTAAGAATCGAATGCCATTACCATATGATTGAAAAAAGTAGAGTACAGAGGATCATTTAACGCTACCACATAAGTTATTTGGCTACAGGGTATCTTGGTAGAGTTTGGCATCCACTTTTAGTGACCTACCATTATCTACTGTGACAACATGACCACTATCTCAATTTGTAGAAATCTAGTCTAGCATCAATGGATGAAACACATTGAGATTCACATGCACTTCATATGATAGCTGATACATGAAAACATCATCGACATACATTATGTTCGGACAGCTGATCAGGTTGCAGAAATATTCACCAACCCCTTCACTAAGGTGAAATTTCTTCACTTGCGGTCTCTTCTTTGGTTGAGGTCGGCTATAGCCACCCATCTTCTTCGGGCTATATAGTCCTCCTTATTCTCCTCTTCTTCTTTCCAGAAAGATGTTGTTTGTATATGGGAACCTTATCAAGCCTTTAGTTGTCGAGCCCCATTGAAACATCTTTCTTAGTTGTCTAGGGAGTCTTCTTTTCTGTTTTGGCTTACCATGACCTCTTTCTCAGCTTCGATGAAGGGGGTGTGTTGGTGTGTGTGACATACCTAGTCATCTCACCTTACGAGAGTCATAGGTCTTAGGAAGTCAAATGAAAAGTGTCGATTCTATCATAGAATTTGTCATTGTCATTTGTGTCGAGTGTGTCATAGAGTTAGATTCCTCATTTAGAATTGTAACTCCTCCTTTAGTGGTGTTATATGCGTCAGTCACGTCATATGCATTAGTGGTGTCATTGATATTATTTCCTTATTTAGGCATGGGGGTTACACGTCACCCCTATTTTTACTTCCTTTTTTTGATCTATGAGTATGAGTAGACCTATTTTCTTACTTGCATTTTTTTTCCATTGATTTGAATCTTGCTTATTCCGTTGGAGCTTGACGTTACAATCGAGCACAATTTCTTTGTGGTGAATTTTTTTAGACATCGGTTCTCGCATAAATCCCTCTTTCATCCACAATCGGTTTTATTGTCCCTTTCATTTTTGTCTCAAATATATATGGAAATGTGATTGGATGCGGCTTAGTGGATCACATTTGGGCCTTATATCATTTCCAAACTCTTTATCCATGAAGAAAGATTCATTTCCAGGCTCAAATGGTGATTTTCCTACATTTTACGGTTTGACGGGTGTGTTTTTCCTGTCAAATTTACATCTCAAAGCATCTGTGGAAATGTGGCCCTTTCTAGTTGGATGCAGCTTGGTGGGGCACTTTGAAAAATCTAAGGCCCGATTCAATTCAAAGCTTGTCCACGTGGAGGGCCGACACTCATTTGAAAATTTACCTTTTGGTTTGGCCTTGGAGTTGCGTCGGGAGACATGTGGAGGTTTTCACTGCCTTTCCCAGACTTAGAAATTTTTTTCATGCGGCCAGTACAATTTTGGTAGACCATGGACACGTGGAGGGATAGCACTCATTTGAGGATCCACCTCAGGGTCCCACCTTAACAATTGTGACAGAGAGACATGTGGAGGCTTCCGTCGGCTCCGCTCTATACTTAAACTTTTCAAAGTAATTTTGAAAGGCCTAGGACATGTGGAGGGACCGCGCTGTTTAGGGACCAGCCCCTAAATTTTATTTTGAAGAAGCACCAGGAGGACACTTGGAGGCTTCCACTCACTTCTTCCCTTTCTTGGACTTTTCAATGGCCAAGGAAAATTGTCTTGGACCCTAGACACATGGTGACTTCTGCTGGTCCTTCAATTTTTTTATCAACTCTCTTTGGACCGAGACACGTAGTAAGCTCGTGCTTGTTTTGGGTCTCTAGTTTTGTTGACCATCTCAAAGTGTGCCATTGAGACACGTGGAGGCTTCTGCTAGCTCCTTTTTGCAAAGACTTTTCAAAGGCCAAAAGGTGTTTTTCTTGGGCCCATGGCACATGGAAGGCCCGCGCTTGTTTTGAAACTTGCCTCTGTACTTCTCCATTATAGTTGTACCAAGGAAACATGTGGATGATTATGATATAAAGTAAGATAAGGGAAGAATCAATGGTTGCTATGTATTGCGTCTATTTTTCTACCATTTTTTCTCCAAGACTCTTGGAGATGCGAATACGCACTATTTTTCATCATTTTTGATGAAATTCCTTTTCATCTCTATCTATAAAGTGTCATTGAATGGTTTTGAAACTTAATTTATGAGTCTAAGGATTATTAAGACTGAAATTTTAAAGTTTGAATTGCTTAGGAACTTGCAAAAATAGGAATTCTTGACAAGTTGGATGCGGGACAAAGTTGTAGAGGAAAGAATGGGAAAAGGATGAAATGATGAAAGTTGCAGGCAGCACAAAAGATGAAAAGGTGTTGCCTTGAGAGTGAAAAGGATTACTGTCGGATCTAGTTGTGCAAAGCCTCGGAAAATGATTAAAAAGGGTATTTCTAGCATAACATAATCAAAATGATTAGAAGGATTTCCAAAAAGTTATGGCATGGCATCCTAGTCATTAGTGGAGGGCCAAAGAAATGTGATCAATTCACAATTGGTCCACCTGGCAGCTTTTGGATGTGAATTTCTTAAATTTCACTTTATGAGGTAAATTGGTAACAAATAAAGGTCCCTCAAATATTATTCTCTTTTGGGGGGAAAATTGAGTGAGTAAAATGTATAAATGCAATGAGAATCCTATTGTAAATAGTCGGGGGTTGAATTCTTAAGAGAAAATTTTAGAAATCCGTCTTCCGAGAGACCAATACGAGATAACTTTGTTAATTCATTCGTGTTAGATTTTCTATCACGTTAAGTTTTTGCAGATGTATAGTCATTGATGAGCATTGAGATTGCTCTAGAATTTTTCCCCTATTTGAATAACATAAGCAATTTTGAAATTAATTTGAGTTAAATCTCTAGCAATTTATGTTTGCTTTGTTTTAGAATGTCTACAAATGGTTTCTTTTGTTCCTTTTTAAATCTTACACTTAAATCTTTGTGAAACCACATAGGATCTCTTCCCTATGATAGTTTAGTGGAATTTGTAATTTCATTTCAAGAAGAGCCTTCATCTTTTGATGAGATAAAACAATTAAAATCAATTCACTATAATTTATTGATAAAAATTGTCTATAAGGCTTTGGGTGTACCTTATGCATGATTGATCAAAGATTTTTGTGTTTAATTGAGTCTTTTAACTCGATCCTTCATGTTAGATTCTCAAAGATTGTGTGAAAACATGTTGATCTGGGCCTCCATTGAAGCACACCTTCTGGTTGAAGGAACGTCTTAACTATTTTGAAGCTTTTTATTGTTGAGTTGTCCATTGTTGTGAAGTTTCTTAGAGATCTGTTATAATCAACTTTATCCTATTTAATCTCCCACCAAAATCATTTAAAAACCATGAATCTATCCTGAACTACCCCTGTTTTGCCTTGTATATCCACAAAGGAACAAACTCTATTTACTAAAATATGCAAAACAATCAAGATTTCTTAATGTCTTTAGTAACCTTAGCCTTGTGTTGAAAGTATCTCCATCTTTTAGAAGTGACAAATCTTGAGAGTTAAATTATGGAGTATTGACCATATTTTCCCAAGGTTTTCTTCATAAAATTTGTGCAAATGAAGGATATCTCCATCTCCTTCATCAAACAGAGGTTACGCTAAGGGTCCTCTCACCCTGGTCAAAAGGCATGACCTAAAGTAGTGAGGACAGGTCAAATCCTCTTGAATGTGCTATCCATCTCTGAAAAATCTCGGTGACAAAAGGCCAGCTAGATTTCATCCCCACTACAAAACGACACACATCATGATATATTTGTCTCTAAGATCCGTGCTAAATTAGTGATACTACTCAGCTTGAAAGGGAGAACAAATTTTGATACCAACATGTCCCTTGTGATATTTTAGGTGTTAAGGTCCATAGGTTCTTGATGAATCTTTCTTCTAAGTGTTCTACTAACAATCCTTCAATTCATGTTCTCTTTTGTAGATTGGAAATTGCTTCTTTTGTTTTTTTTTCCTTGATGTTGATATTGATTCTGATGTTAGGAAATTTGATAGGAATTAGGTTTTCCTTTACCTTGTCCTTTCCATTTTTGATGTGAAGAAAGTGCCGCTCCTCTTCATCGTCCTTGTTATGCATGGCTTCCTCTTGTTGCAGTAGGTTTACCATCTTGTGAAAACTAACTATCGTATTTAACATGTTTAGTGTTGTTACAAAAATGTGGTAAGAAGAGGGGATAATTGATACCGGATCATAGAAATATCCTCATACGTGCATGTATCTTCGCTATATACTTGGATAATTTCTTAGTCGGATTTATGTCATGCAATCATTCACGAAAAATGGGATGGATCATAGTGTGTGCCTTTGTGACATTATTACTCCCCATAAATTTAAATGGTTGATGCCCATATGACATTATTGCACCTATATTAGGCCTTAATTGCAGTAGTATTCATGACTTTACCCTTAAGCGCTTGCTAGAGGCATTGCAAATACTGAACATTATGCATGGGATCTAGGATCTCGTGAGTGTTTTAGAACTAATTTTTACTATTTTCCATTACAATATTATGCCGGTTTATGAGCAAGATTACAAAGTTTGTGGTGGAAAATGGAAACCTTAAAATTAGTACAATATACGAAAGCATACGATTATATTCAAAAAAATTGAAAATTTTAATGGTAGGAAAAAAACAATTTTAGGCCCTGGTGGCCTCCAGATCCTGATACAACCTGTTGGTATCCAAATTGATTCTTCCTTGGAAACCAAACAACATCTGCATTTAGCAAGACACCGAGAGATAGAATGATCTTATTTTGAGTTGTTTTGTAGCTAGAGAGGGGATTTTTCTAACTCTTTTTCACTTGGGCATCGGAGAAATGGATAACACCTTCATTAAGGATTTTATCTATCCTTAATGTTTTAGGCCATGCCTTTCGACCGGGGGTGAGAGGACCTATTTGGTTTAACCTCGTTAGTAAAGGAAAATGAAGATATCCTTCCTTGCACAAATTTGAAAGGAGACCCGAGAAAATATTATCAATGCACCACAATTTAACTCTCATGAGTTATCACTTCTAAAAGAACGGTGACATTTCCTAGAGACAGGGCTAAGGTTACTAAAGACATTATGGAATCTAATTGCTTCTACATATTTTAGCAAAGTATAATTTATACATTTGTGGACACATAGGTAAAATAGGGGTAGTTCAGGATGGATTCATGGTTTTGAATAATTTTGGTGGGAGATTAAGTAGATAAAATTGATTATACCAAATATTTGAGACTTCACAACAATTTGAAAGCTAAATGAGAGAAAGATTTGGGATAGCTAAGATATTCCTCAAACCGGAAGGTGTGCATCAATGGAGGCCCATATTTGCATGGTTACAAACAATCTCCAAGAATTTAACATGAAGGCTTAAGCGAAAAGACTCAATAAAACATCAAAACCCCTAGTTCCTCACGCCTAAGATACACTCGAAGGCTTACAAATAATCTTTATCAAAAATGACAGTGAAGTGATTTTAAATTGTTGATCTCATCATAGGATGAAAGATCTTCTTGAAATGAAATTGTAAACACCACTAAATTGTCATAGGGATGAGATCTTGTGTGATTCAGAGGGACTTTAACACAAGATTGCAATAGGAATAAGAAAAACTACTTGAAGACATTCTGAAACAAAGAAAACACTAATTGCTCCAAGATTGACAAAACATTACTAGAAATTGATTAGATTCAATAATAGGGGAAAGTTTCTTTGAAAATTCTTAGAGATTTTTAATGGATGTACACTCGCAACCAACTTGATGTGATTGAAATATAAAACACAAGAAATTAATAGGTTTCTCAGATTGGTCTCTCAGGAAGATGGGCTCTCTCAAATTTTCTCTTAAGAATTCAACCCCCGACCTTTTGCAAGAGTATTCTCATTACATTTATACATTTCACTTGCTCACTCATCCCAAATTTTCCCCCAAAAATGAAAATATTTAAGGGACCTTTTCTTATTACCAATTTACCTCGGAAAGTGACGTTTAACAAATTTACATCCGAAAGCTTCCAGGTGGACCAATTATGAACTAATCATGTTTCTCAGACCCTCGACTAATGACTAGAAATCTATGCCACAATATTTTTGACAATCCTTTTAATCATTTTGATTCTCTCATGTGAGAGATCCCCATTTTAATCATTCTCAGAAGGCTTTGTAAATTTTTATCCGAGAGGTAATTATCTTCTCTCGCAAGGAAAAACCATTTTCATCTTTTGCACCTACAACCTCCATCATTTCATCCTTTTCCCTCTCTTTCCTCTACAACTTTGCCCCGCATCCATCTTCTCTGGTAATTCACGTTTTTGTAAGTGCCCGAGCAATTCCAATTTCAAAATATCAACCTTAAAAATTCTTGGACTCACAAATTAAGTTCTAAATCCATTTAATGGAACTTTATAAGAAAAAATGACAAGGAATTTCATCAAAAATGATGAAAAATAGTGCGTATTCACATCTCCAGGAGTCTTGGAGAAAAAATGGTAGAAAAATAGGTGAAATGCATAACAACCATTGATTCTACCCCTTCTCAACTCTAGATTAGATCCGTCCACATGTTTTCTTGGCATAACTATAAAGGTGAGGCACTTTGGCATGTTTCTAAACAAGCACATATCTTCCACGTGCCCTGGGCCCAAGGAAAATGCCTTTTAGCCTTTAAAAAGGTCTCAGTAAAAAAGGAGATAGTAGAAGCCTCCATGTGTCACCTTGGCACATCTTTGGTATTGTCCTCAAAACAAAGATCCCAAACAAGTGCAGGCTCACCATGTGTCTAATTCCAATAGAGTTGTTAAAAAATTTGAAGTATCAGTGGAAGGTGCCATGTGTCTAGGGTCCGAGATAGTTTTCCTTGGCCGTTGAAAATTCCAAGCAAGGGTAGAGTGAGAAGAATCCTCCAAGTGTACTCCTAGTGCTTTGCCAAAATACAATTTAGGCACCAGTCCTTAAACAAGAACAGTCCCTCCATGTTTCCCTGTGCCTTATAAAATTGCTTTGAAAATGTTAAGTATAGAGTGTAGTCGGTAGAAGCCTCCATGTGTCTCCCCAATGTAACTACTAAGGTGGGACCTTGACGCAGATCCTGAAATGAGTGCCAGCCCTCCATGTGTCCATGGTCTACTAAAGCTGCACCGAACACATGTAAAAATGTCAAAGTCTAGGCAAGGTAGCGGAAACCTCCACTTGTGTCCCTAGTGCAACTCCAAGTTCAAACCGAAAGGTGAAATTTCAAATGAGCACCGGCCCTCCACATGGAAAATATTTTTGTTGAATCGAGGCCTTAATGTTTCAAAGTTCCCCTTTGAGCCTCATCCAACTAGAAAGGGCCACGTTTCCATATATATTGAGATATAAATTTGATGGGGAAAACACACCTGTCAAAATGTAAAATGAAGGGAAATCACCATTTTCTCCCAGAAATGAGCCTTTCTTTCGAGATAGAGCATTTAGAAATGATATAAGGCCCAAATATGATCTTTTAAGATGCATCTAATCACATTTCCACATATATTAGGAAAAAAATTGACAAGAAAAGATAACGTGATGTGGAAAATGGAAGGAAGGGAAAAACTGATTTTATGCCCAAGTTACAAATCTTTTCACATGGACAAAGAAATGAAAAAAATAATTGTACTTAAAGTGATCCTCGACCAAAGGAAGGGACTAATCATGGACACCAATCGGAGGAAAGAGTTTTCATACATCAATACAAGGTAATATAACGACATAGCCTTTGAAAATTAAAGAATTTCAAGTTCAAACGGGGTGAGATCAAATTGAGCACAAACATTGGCTCGACTCAAGGATGGGAACTCCCCTGTGAGTGCCATAAAAACAAATAGTAGACCAAGTGCCAAAAACAAACTATTGCATAATGAGTCAAAGAATAAGCTTGCATAGTAGAACAATAATAACCAACTCCCCTAAGGACAAACCGAGAAACAAATAAAATGGTCATCAAGGATAGGGACAAATAAAAATAGAAAAACATGAAAGCAGAAAGAAACCAAAAGACTATACATTGTACAATGGAGTATACCTTGTTTGTGAGAAATCAATAAAGGAAATTTTTCAAATGCTTGCCATTAATGAGCAATTCAAGCAATTCCACATCTAACTCTTTTAAGAAGAAAGTCTATTCACCAATTCGAATGTCAATTGAATAAGAGCCCACCCACAATGCATCAAAATTTCCATGTTTTCCCTTATCCTCGTGCCTGCTGTCCCATAATAACACAATATCTCCCACACTAAAAGCTCTTGGAGTAAATTTTTTATCAAATAAATTCTTCAACTATTCTCTTAACTTCACGTGTCACTGATGGGATGCCCTTCTTTCTTCATCTAACTCAATAATATGATTGATTCGAGCATCATATGGACTAACTTCTTGATCTTCAATTTTTGAACAAACTGAAATGAAGACAATTGTAAATGAAGGGGCAGCAAAGCTTGAGTTTCATATACCAATTCAAATTGGCTTTTATCAAGTAGCTCTTTTGATGGTGATTTTTTTATCCCAAATAAAAACTTCAGTTGCTCACCCCACTTATTTTTGTTCAACTCCAAGGTTCTTCTAATGATCTTCAACAAGTTTTTATTATTGGACTTAGCTTATCCATTTCCTTGGTGATTGTAGTTAGAAGCATATGTCAAATTGATTACATACCCTTGCACATTGCCACCAAATTTTTGGCTCTAAAAATCATGGCATTATCAACAAAAATCTTAGTTGGCACTCCAAATTTGCATATGATTTGATTCAACATGAAGTCCATGATGACTTGGTGTGTTTCTTTCTTGGTGGGGATTGCTTCCACCCACTTAGTGAAATAATCAGTGGCTACAAGAATCCATTTATGACCAGCACTAGAAGGATCTGAAATTTCACCAATGAAATCCATTCCCCATTGCTTAAATGGGGCTTCAATTGACATAGGCTACAAAGGAAGGGAACCTAAAGATTTCAGTCTTCCATAAAAACGTTGAAAATTTTCACATTTTCTAACCAATAGAGTTATATCCTTGAAAAGAGTTGGCCACCAATAACCAGCCCTCAAGATTTTATGTGTTGTAACTCTTCCAGCAAAATGTCCCCCACAAACTCCTCCATGGAGATCAGTAATTACCTTTGGGGCTTCATCCTCAGCAATGCATCTTAAGAGCACTCCCTCTGGGTTCTTCCAAGCTAACCCAAAATTAGTAATGACATATTTTTGAGAGGCTAACTTAAGAGCTCTTTTCTGATTTTTACTCAAATGTTCAGGGCAACATAGATGTCTAAGATAAAAGATTATATCGTGTACCATTTAGAGCTTACCAAATTTTCAAGAACATATACCCTTTCTCTATTTACTTCATTCACCTCAATAGTTTGCAAGTTTCTCTCAGCCATAAGATTAGCTAGGCCCAAACCTCTTATCAATTTTGTGGTTTGGATATCCATGTCATATTCCTATAACTTTTTTACCCATCTACATATTTTTCTTGAGACCTCCATCTCTACGATAAGATATCTTTCACCATGGTGTGGGAAACATAAAAAAAAAATTAGAGATTAAGTTGTAATCTCTAAAAATATTTGTTGCTTTCACCAAGGAAAATACTTGCTTCTCCATGATGGTGTACTTCAAATCAGCTCCTTGAAATGAATTATTTAAAAGGAAATTGGTCTCTCATCCCCTTCATCATCCTTTTGTAACAAGACAGATGCAATGGTCTTTTATGAAGTAAAATAAATTTTTTGAAAAGGCTTCTTGTAATTTGGAGCTGCCAAAATAGGGGCATGCTCTAATGATTCTTTGATCCCATTGAAATCTTGAATGTAATCTTATTCACATTTGATAACTTGGTCATTTTTCAACATGCTAGTAATTGGGATGGTTAGCTCAGCAAAGTTAGACACAAATCTTCTGATTAAGTTTATTTGTCCAAAGAAATATTGAACTCCTTCTTATTTCTGGAAATTGGTATTTTGCTAATGGCTTCCGCTCTCGGGATAAATCATGACCCCTTCCTTTAATACAATTTGACCAAGTAGCTTTTCCATTTGCACTACAAAATGGCACTTCTTGGGATTTAATGATATGTCATACTCTCTACACCTTAACAACATTCTCTCCAAGTGTTGCAAGTGATGATTTCTTTTTCTATAAAAATAGTTACGTCATCTTGATAAACAACAATGAAATCATTAATATAACTAGCAAATGCTACATCCATTTCTCTTTGGAAAGTTTCTCCAGCATTCATTAATCCAAAAGGAATCCTGACATAGACATAAGTTCCCTAAGGAGTGGTAAAGGAAGTCTTTATTCTTTCTGATTCCTTCACAACAAATTGATTATAGCCAGAGAAACCATCCCAAGTGGATAAAAATTCAGAACCAGTTACCAATTGTAGCATATTCTCGATGTTTGGCAGAGGGTGATTATCTTTAAATTATGCTTTATTCAAGTTCCTAAAGTCTACACACAACAATATATCACCATTATTTTTTCTGATAGGTTCTAAATTTGCAACCCAAGATGAGTACCTTGTGGGCTGAATGATGCCTCCATCCCTCAACTTCTTCAATTCTTCTTACATCTTCAAAGAAATGAGTGGATTTATCAGCCTCTATTTTTTCCTACAAGGCTTGACATTAGATTCAAGAGGAATTTCATGTTGGAACAAATATTCCCTGTATTCCTTCAACTCGAGTAAGACCAACCTAGGCATTCTTTATATTTATCCAACAATTTAACATAGGATTACTTCTCTTCCTTGCTCAGATTGCTTCCTTACTAGATTTTACATGGTTTTTCCTTTGATCCCAGGTTGTTCTCTTCCACATATCTTGAAACTCATATAATTATGATAATAATGTAATCATCATTATCAAATTTTGATTCAAGTGCCACCAAACCTTTGGGAATCGTGTTTGTCTTCAACTAGACGATGTCTTTGCCAAATAAAGTTTCCTTTGCTTTAGTAGAACACATCATTGGTTCCCAATCTATATTTTGGTCAGAAAACTCACCTTGGTTCTAAAGAAACCATTTCACTTGGTCATCATCATCCAACACTTGCCATTTTTAACGTTATCGGGAAAGATGGTCTTGTTAGTATTTCAACATCATACTCACAAAATGGAGATATTGTATGATTTCCAAAATCTAGATCCTAAAAATACTAACTTGTATATAAAGACATTAAACTTTCTATCATGGTGCACAATATTAAATGATTCAAACATTTCAATCAAATCCTAGACTGCATGCTTGTATTGTTTCATTCTTTGATTTTTAGTAGCAGACAATTTTCTAATCTTCTTGACAATCAATTATGAATATCCTTTGACAATGATATCCTTTACACCATATTTCCATATAATTCTCAAACCTAATAATAGTGCTTCAAATTTAGAAATGTTCTAAGTGCATTAAAAGTTGATTTTGAAAGAAAAACAAAGTCTTCTTGTCCTGGAGTAATTAGAACAATACCAAAGCACCATTTCCAATCTTGGAAGAAGCTCCATCAAATAACAAGGTCCAAAGAAAACATACTTTTTCAAGACATTTACATTGATCAATATTGTTCTCATTTCCATCAACAAATCCAACAAATTTATCAGCATCTACATCAACATACAAAACTTTATAAGAAGCATTATTGGGATCTTCAATGAGGTACAACATCTTCTTATCTCCATACAATTTTACAAGGCTGCCTTCAATTGGAATGGTGGAAAAAGACATATCCATCGAACACTTCCACCAACACTTGCATCCCATTTTCTTGATAGCAGCATGCCCCATTTGGCAGGGCAATCAACAATAACAACATCAAGTTTCAAGGTCTTACCCAGATAAGATACAAGTTGTACCACTAAACCTTTTACACATCCTACAACTCGCACCTCTCTAGAATCCATTCCAGTACACTTACCATAAGTTGTTGTCACTTTAATTTTCAATTCATTCATGACCTCTAGAGGCATAACATTGCATGATGCTCTTGAATCAAAAATATAATTGTGCAATATTTTGTCCTTAATAATCAGCGTTATAAAAATGGATCAACATTTAATTTAGACTCAACCAAAGATGTTCCCAAGTAAACTTTACGCGGTTCACCTATCTCCTCTAATGATTGTGGTAATTTTAGGTTTGTAATGGTTGGAGGAGGAGAGTCTACATTATTTATATTTCTACCTTGGTACTCCTATCTTCTTCCAATCTCAAATACTCAAAGGCCCTCTTCTTGTGCTCAAAAATCCTAAGTAGTTCAATAATTGGAAAAAAACTTGATCGACTCAAGACATGGCAAATGTCATAAGCAATGTATTTGAGAAAAGAAACATCTAGAGAAATATTGACAAACTCATCACATGGCACAAAATTTTTCACATTTTGGGCATGGGTGGGAACTGATTCTACTTGAGACAACAAGGCCTTTTCGGATGCATATTTCTTTGGAGTTTATTTTGGGATATTGGTGAGAACTAGGGTTTTTGGTTTGGATTGAATCCCATCCCATTTGACAACTTTACTTCTTATGTTATACTCTTTTCTTGGGCAAAAACAACATTTATTAACAGTTGTCTATCCTCTTCGATGGGATTCCTCCATCATACTTCTTAATCATTAGAGCTCTTAGGTACTCAAAATCATTATTGGGAAGTTAAAAATCTTGTACCATATATATTTCTAAATTATGAGAGGGATGAAGAAGAGGTACCCGGTGACTGCAATCCTAAAAATTGTAGTAGTTATTACACTTATTTCTTGATTGAAGTTTCTCCTTCTTTGTGAGCTTTTAGAGTATTCCACCATGCATGCATCATCATCATCAAATTCTTCAACTTCATAATCTACTTAACATGGCAGGTGGGGTAAGAAACATTTGTCACACCAATAAATTTCATTTTTCTCTTCAACAACAACTATGGAATTTAGAGGATTAGGCACTACTCTACTTTCCCTAGCTTGGGGTTGTCTAGCTCTCGTGGGCCCTTTACCTCTTTAATCAGATCTACGATCATTTATAGGATGATTTACAAATTTGTCTTGTCCTTGTTGCCTATGTTGACCTTGAGAACCTTGTTCAATTCCTTTCTTTGACAGCTCCGGCCAAAGTATTTATAACTTCCTCAAGATCCACAACCTTACTTGATTGAGGCTTCTCTAGGTTGATAAGTTTAACACCCTCCCTCTAAGGAGGCTTACCAACTACTTTGATAATATTGTCAATCTGCAAAGCCATAGTGAAGGCCTACCTCAATATTGATGGGTTCTTGTCTCTTAAATAATAGGAATCTTTCTTATCAAAATCATCAGAGTATTTTATCAAACAAGAAACATCACTTGGCCTTAGGATCACATGCAACCTATTTAGGGTCTTATTGAACCTTGTATTGAAGTCATGAACAAACTCATTAGGATTATTTTTTATATTTTCAAATTATGATAAAAGAAACCTAGGGTTTGTTTTATCTCCATATTGTAATCTAAAAGTGTTCTTCATTTCTATCCAAGAATCAATGGAATTATTTGGTAAAGATTTATACCAGCCCCTTGCATCTTCTTCTAGAGTATGGATAAACAATTTATTGTACACATCCTCAAATAATATTTGAAAGTAATCCATCATATTGACAAAAATATTTAAGTGTTGATCCCCAATAATGGCATTATTTCCATGAAATTTAGGAAATCTATTTATAACATCTTGGCACACAACATTTGGATATCTAGCGATACCTCTAAAATCTATAGGACCAAAAGTGTTCACAACGAACAAAGGTCTGGGTGGGGGATGGGACATATTGTTTTGGGGAGGTGATCTTATAGGAGAAAAAAATGATGAGGAGTGAGGGGTCTATGGGGCACATGAATATAATTCTCAGAATGGATGTTCTCTAAAATCTCTGTTTCGTGGAAGATCCTATCATCTTTGGAGAATACATGGACAAAATGAGATGCAAATGTTTCAAATAAAAGAAGTAACCTACCCGGTTGGAGAATTTGGATTTACAAAGAGACTACGATTGAAGCACTTGAGGAAGTATTTCAATCTTCAATCACAAAGCTAACCAATTTCACCAATGAAGATCTCTTTTCTTGATGCTCGATCTCCAACAAGCTTCCAAATTCTTCTTCCTTCTTCGAACTAGACTTTCCCAACTCTTCAAACAACCTTCTATTAGGGTCCTTGATGAAGAAATATATTCTTCCTTCCATCTTTATAGAGTTTAATGACATATCTTGCTTGATATACATTAAGACAACGGTATTTATTAAGATTTTAAACAACACAGAGTCGCCACTAAGGATTTTCACCTTAGTTTGTGCAAATACACTATAGAAGACCTCTCAAATGTATGTAAATACTAGATTCATGCAAATTTTAAAAGTTCTACTCTTCTTCTACCCAAATTTGTCAATGATGATACAAAATTTAATGCAATAACTTTATAAGATGGAAATATTGCACTCAGAACTTACCACTTTGAACAATTCTTACAGATCTAACTAGATAATGATGTTTCAACAAGGTATTAGCACACAACACATGTAAGAAGTATTTCAGGGGTCTGTATGTAATGTATTTGTAAAATACTTCAAAGATTCCCTGGCAACGATGCCATTCTAGTGTTGTTTCTACACAAATAAATCTCAGAGCTCAAAAAATCCCTAATAATGGCACCATTATGGTGTTGTGGATGTTCCAAATGGATATGAACTGGCAAAAAATCAATAAATTAAACCCATCAATGTAAAATAGTTCCCTAAAAATTTCACCATTATGATGTTGTTGACGAACCAAATGGATATTAACTAGAAACAAATCAACAAATCATCCCCGATAACAAAAATTGGGTCCCTGACAATGGCACCATTCTGGTGTTGTTAACGGGTCAAATAGATATGAACTAGCAACAAATCAACAAATAATTCCTAGAAATGTAAATCAGATCCTGGAAATGGCACCATTTTGGTGTTAGTATCCAAATTGATTCTCCCTTGGAAATTGAGAAGCATCATAGATTTAACAAGACACTAAGAGATAGACAAATCTTATTTTGAGTCATTTACTGACTAGTGAGGGGATTAGTACGAATCTTTATCACTCGGGAATCACGAAATGGATAACACCTTCATGAAGGATTTAATCTATCCTTACTACTTTAGGACGTGCCTTTTAACCGGGGTGATAGGACTGTCATCACCAATCCGGCACTATGATAATTCTTCTTGGGAACTCCTCGTCTTTATGATTATTTACTAATGCATGAGACTTTAGTTTGGTGGATGTAATCTGGAAGCAAAACAACAACCGAACACAAGAATACCATTGGCTATGATAAGAAAGAATGACGAAAAATCTGAAATATCAAAATAAATTATAATATTAACATGAAACTGTTACAATCTCACCCATGAGATACTTCAACAAGACTATGGGAGAAACTTTACAATTACACCTCTTGATGGCTTCTTCAACACACCTTTAAGCGATGGCTTCCTTCGCACAATTCCTACAATATTTCTCACTACTTCTTTCTATGCTAAATGAGGGGGGTGGCCTCTCTATTTATAAAACTTCCAGGCTTATCCATCCTATCTCTAAGATAGGATAAGAAATCCACTCTGACGAATCACATTCCATACCTTAACTCTTATCTTTACATGTAAGCTTATCTGTTAAGATAAGATAAACCTTATCATTTTACATGGGTTCCACATTTTTAGACTTTTTACAAATAAAATACACAAAATATTTATGACCTCACTCCTTGTCCTTATTACCAATATAATATTTCTAATTCCTAATCATGTAGACCCTACTTCTCTAATTACCCAAACTTTGACATTTTAACATTACCGGACCACTTACGACAAATATTTACTTTTTACAACATTCCTATTGTACTTTGACTGTTACCGTACTCCACATTATTGGCGGCACTGCATCTTGGCGCCGTTATCTTCTATCGGATGCTACTACTAATTACACTTAACAACATCCTATTCCTAATACATACATTAATGAAATAGAAATTTTGGAGGAAAATTTTAGTGTCGACATCTTCCCCCTTCCTAGCTTCTACTCCGTCCTCGGAGTAGACTATTCTGGTGCTTGGAAAATCTTCAACTTGTCATGGTTGACCCATTTCGTAATGGGAGTGCCATCCAATTCCTCCGGTCGAGTGCATTACCATTTTCATGCATGCATGCTGCTACTTTGTAGGGCCCCATCCATTTTGGAAGAAATTTTCTCTGTCTTCTTTTTGTATACGGAATCATATACTAGGACCAAGTCATTCACATGAAATAGAGACCATCGGATCTTTTGATCAAATTATTCCTTTTGCTTCATTTTCTTCTTATGGCTTGTATCCTTTGCTATTTCCCTCATTTCCTCTAGCAAATGAAGATGTACCAACCTTTCTTTGACTGAATCACTTTCATGCATCCTTTCATTTTTCATAACTCTCACAGTGGAAATATCAAACTCAATAGGAAGAACTGGATCAATGCCATAGGCCAAGTGAAATGGGGAGTATCTTGTTGCTGACTTTGATGTTGCCCTATATGCCCACAATGCTACATGAATCCTTTTATCCCATTTATGTACTGCAATTTGCATCTTTTGCTAGAATTTGACACATGCACAAAATTTGTTCATTCCACTGTCCATTTGTGCTTGGCTTGTATGTTGTTGCCTTCCCTGTGCTTAATAGAAAACTTATTGGTTAGGGCTTCTACCACCTCATTAATGAAGTGGCTTCCTTGATCTCATTACAATTTCTAATGGACAACCAAATCCGGTGACAATGCGTTCATATATGAACCTTGCCACTTCATCCATGGAAGTTGTTTTCAATGGCCTAGCTTCAACCCACTTGGTCAAATAATCTGTGGCAACTACTGATATACTTATTTTGACGTGATGTAGTTGGAAGTGGACCTCAATGTCTATTCCCCACTTTTCAAAGGGACCAAGTGGAAGAATAGGACATAATGGAGTGATGAAGTCTTACGGTTACCATGTGTTTGACAAATATCACATGTCTTACAATAATTATAAGAATCTTTAAAAGAGTGGGCGGTGATAACCGCATCCAAGATCCTTCTTGCTGTAAGTTGTCAGAGAAGTGCCCTCCACATGTACCATTGTGGAATTCTTCTAGCAGTTCCTTTCCTTGATCACGTCCAATGCCCTCTTGTCTGTCCATCGAGGTCCTATTTGAAATAATGCTCCATGCGAGAATAGAATATGGACGGTGGCTTGAGTAATCTTTCTCTTAGTCTTTGCATTGGCACCATCAGGAAACTTGAATTCATTCAGATAATTCCAAATATCTATGTATTCACTAGGGATTGTGTCGAGGGAAAACAATCTTTGCATCGAGAAAATCATCATCATCAAAAAATGATCCTAAACCATCATAGGCTCGAGAGAGTGCATCTGCATTGACATGCTTCTTTCATGGCCTATCTATAATATCAAATTCAAATTCTTGTAGCAAAATTATCCATCTTGCTATCCTCCTTGATGGGTTAGGCTTATTGACAATATATTTCAGATCCTGATGATCCGTTACAACTATAAATTTCTACCCTAGCAAGTAATTTCTAAAATTCTTTACAGCAAAAATGATAGCCAGAGCCTCTTTTTCAGTTACAGTATAGTTTACCTCAGCACTGCTCATTTGTCTTCTCCCAAAGTAAATTGGATGTTCATTCCCATTTTCATCCTTTTGGCTCAAAGTACTACCTAGTCTTTGCATCCGAGGCATCAGTGTACACAATGAATGGCTTGTTCAATCTAGATTCTTCAAAGCAGGTGAAGACACGGGCTTCCTTCAATTGTCCAAAAGCTTCATGCGCCTTGTTTCTGGTTCATAAGCAACATCCTTCTTCAAGAACTGGGTTAGTGGCTGTGCAATCTTTGAGAAATTCTTGATGAACCTTCTATAGTAACCCACATGGCCTAAAAATGATCTCAACTTACTTCTATTAATAGGAAATGGTAAATCTTTGATTTTTGAAAATTTATCAGGCTCAGTGCAATACCATCTCTGGATACAACATGCCCTAACAAAAACCTTTAGAACATCCAAAGACACACTTTGTAGGGTTTAGTGAGGCTTGTGCTTCATCTAACCTTTGAAATGTTGTCTCCATCTCGGTCTTTGGTGGTCAACTTGCTCCCATAGATGCAAAAATCATCCAGAAATACTCTGATGAAGGTCCCAATGTAGGGTTCGAACACCCTATTCATCAAACGCTAGAATGTTGCTGGAGCATTACACAACCCAAAAGGCATAACTCTATAAGCAAATGTTCCCCAAGGAGTGGTGAACGTGGTCTTCAGCTGATCTTTCTCTGCTATACGAACTTGGTTATAGCCGCTATATCCATCAAGAAACTATAGCACTCCTGGCCAGCTACTTCGTCCAAGATCTGATCTGAAAATGGAAGAGGGTAATGATCCTTCTTTGTTGCCTTATTGAGCTTCCTATAATCAACACAAATGCGTAGCTTCCCATTCTTTTTTATTGAGATCAAAATGGGAGAAACCCATTCTGAATTCTCCACAGCAAATATGAATCCTGCATCAAGCAACTTATCTATTTCTTCTTTTACAGTCTTGGAAAAATTAGGATTCATTCTATATGGCATTTTCTTTATGGGCTTAGCACCATCTACCAGCTCAATACAATGTTCTACCCAACTTACTTGGCATGAGAGTTCCTTGTGATCAAAAGTGAATAGGTGTATGTACCTTGAAAGAGCTGGAGGTAGGATTCCTTCTCACTCTCCATCACAGCATCACCAATCTTTATTTGTTGGAGACGATCATCAACTTCTTCTTCAGATAATTTTATGGGGTCCTGGGTTGGTGTGACTGGAAGAATATCCATGACTGAAACATCAACCTCACTTTCTTCATCTTCAGTGTCCACTTCACTGGTGCTAGAGTAATTAGAGGATGTCCAATCATCAGTTTCATCACTTGAATCCACAGGTTCTGCTTTATGATGTCGAGGGATCACGTTTATCTTCACCCTCTCTCTACCACGTCCAAGTGTCATGAAACCTTCATTCCAGTAGTTTCTTGCATGAACTCTCCTTAGCCATGGTCTTCCTAGCAGCATTGGGTGTAATGTGATACCATTTATCATCACGAAAGTCTACCACACATACAACACCCATAATGAGATATTGCCACATTTGAAACTACACCTTCGGTTTAGTTTTTCCCTTATTTAATGACCTTAACATAAGTGTTGAAGGGCGATAAATTTTAAACCCAACATATTCATTACAGGACTCGGTCATTACATTAAGCTTGCAGCACCTCCATCAACTAAGACATCATGAATTGAAATACCATTACATAATACCTCGGCTTGTGGAGCATAGGGATCTGCTCTGCCTCCAAAAGCGGGGACCTCAACCTCCTTCCTTCTTCGAGCATTGAGTCCACCTCGCAACTCCGCCTCTTCTCGAGAAGACATAGCCAAGAGTTGACCATATGTAATATTTGCGAGGCCTTTTGGATAGATATTCCAAGATGGAGTATGGTCCTTGCCCCTGTGAAATCAAAAATCCCTGCACACCCAACTTTCTTCTCCTATGTTTCTTACTAGTTTCTTCTTTCATCTTCTTAGGATCATTTCCATCTTGATTATCTTTTTCTTTCTTTCTTTTTTGTTACAAACACATCTACTTCATTATTTCTGCTCTTATCTACTACATCAAAAGAATTCACAAGTGCTTTTCCTTTATCATTATCTCCTTTACCGGATGTAGAAGCTCTATCGGACAATTATACTTATAATGACCCTTTTATAACAACCATAACATACAACTTCAGAAATATTTCTTTTTGGACCTCTATCTCCTCCCTGAGAACTAAATTCCTTTCCTTGAAGAAGATTAATAGTTAACCAACCCATCTTTTTGAGCAGATCTTCATACTCAGTAGATGTACTAGGAGAAATATTTGTGCTCACCGGGAGTGGTTGTGGATTCGGATCAAAGGTCTTTGGTGTAGGCTCTACTTTAGCAACAATTTCTTTGGGCTCCTCTTCCATGCTTTCTTCTTGCCTTCTTACAATCTCCTTTGCTTATTCAATGGTAGCTGGGCGGTCATACTTCACTCGTTGTCTGATCTCGGCTTCATCCCAAGAATGAAGTGCTTACAGAGGAGATTATCCACGCCATTCATTAACCCATCCGCTAGTCCTTCCTTCCGGATCTAGGCATCGAGCTTCCTCCTTAGCTCTAGAACACGAGCATGATAATCCCTTATCTTCTCCTTCTCTCCTTGGGATAGCTTTGTGATCTCGATCATGAGATCTGCATATTTCTATTGTTCACCAAATTCTTCAAGAAAACTTTCAGTTAATAAATCCCATGAATTTTTCACATTATCACCTAGTGTTTCAAACCACCTAAGTGCTTTGAACCATCCAAAAATGTAGGAAAAATTCAGTCCATTGTTCCCTTCTTAAAAGGCCATTACAAATACAAGATCGCTTAAACTCTTGAATGAAAGAAGAAGCATCCTCATTAGATTGAGCTGAAAAAACAGGAATCTTTCCCATTTTCAAAAGTAACCACCGTGAAATACCAACCCACAAGTACAATCAACAAGACTTATGTGCACAAATAATTGGAATCACTATAGAAATGACCACGGTAAACTATGGTAAAATCTGACTTACTGCGGTAAAAACTGACTTTACTGTGGTAAACACTATTCACGGTAAAAAGTGAAGTTACTGCGGTAAATACTATTCACGGTAAAAAGTGACTTTACTGCGGTAATTACTATTCCCAGCAAAAAGGACTTTACCAGGGTAACTACTATTCATGGCAAAAATGACTTTAACATGGTAACTACTATGCACAGTAAAAACAAGGTTACCCTCAATTGATTTTTGACTAAGTGGGAATATCTCTCCGGAAAATACACCAACGAGGAATGGTCAGACAACGGAACCAAAATGTCATCACCAATCCGGCACTATGATAATTCTTCACCGGGAACTCCTCGTGCTATGATTATTTACTAATGCACAGAATTTAGTTTGGTGGATGTAATCTGGAAGCAAAACAACAACCGAACACAAGAATACCATTGGCTATGATAAGACAGAATGACGACAAATCTGAAATATCAAAATAAATTATAATATTAACATGAAACTGTTACAATCTCACCCATGAGATACTTCAACAAGACTATGGGAGAAACTTTACAATTACACCTCTTGATGGCTTCTTCAACACACCTTTAACTGATGGCTTCCTTCGCACACTTCCTACAATATTTCTCACTACTTCTTTCTATGCTAAATGAGGGGGGTGGCCTCTCTATTTATAGAACTTCCAGGGCTTATCCATCCTATCTCTACGATAGGATAAGAAATCCACTCTGACGAATCATATTCCATACCTTAACTCTTATCATACATGTAAGCTTATACATTAAGATAAGATAAACCTTATCATTTTACATGGGTTCCACATTTTTAGACTTTTTACAAATAAAATACACAAAATATTTATGACCTCACTCCTTTTCCTTATTACCAATATAATATTTCTAATTCCTAATCATGTAGACCCTACTTCTCTAATTACCCAAACTTTGACATTTTAACATTCTTTGGACCACTTACGACAAATATTTACTTTTTACAACATTCCTATTGTACTTTGGACCGTTATCGTACTCCACATTATTGGTGGCACGTCTTGTGGCGCCGTTATCTTCTATCGGGACTACTACTAATTACACTTAACAACATCCTATTCCTAATACATACATTAATGAAATAGAAATTTTGGAGGAAAATTTTAGTGTCGACAGACCCATTTTGTAACCTCTTTCGGTGAAGGAGAACGAAGATATCCTTCTCTGCACAAATCTGAAAGGAGACCACGAGAAAATATGATCAATGCACCACAATTTAACTCTCAAGAATTGTCACTTTTAAAGAATGGTGATATTTCCTAGACATGGCTAAGGTTACTAAAGATATTATGGAATCCTGATTACTTCTTCATATTTTAATAGTAGAATTTATGCATTTGTGGACACGGGGAAAATAGGGGTAGTTCATGATTGATTCAGGGTTTTGAATAATTTTTACAGGAGATTAAGCAAGATAAAATTGATTATACCAGATCTTTGAGGGACTTCATAACAATTGGAAAGATAAATGATAAAAATCTTTGGGATAGCTAAGATATTCCTTCAAATAGAAGGTGTGCATTAATGGAGGCCCAGATTTGCATGGTTTCACACAATATCTAAGAATTTAACATGAAGGCTTGAGATAAAGACTCAATAAAACATCAAATACCCCTGGTTCCTCACACCTAAGATACACTCAAAGGATTATAGAGAATATTTATCAACAAATGAAAGTGAATTTATTTTAAATTGTTTTTCTCATCTTAGGATGAAAGCTCTTCTTGAAGTGAAATTAAAAATTCCAGTAAACTATCATAGGGACGATATCCTTTGTGATTAAGAGGTATGCTAACACAATATTGCAATATGAATAACAAAAACTACTTACAGACATTACGAAACAAAGTAGACACAAATTTCTCCAAGAGTGACACAAATTAACTTGAAATTGATTAGATTCGTCAAGCATGGGAAATTTTCTTTAAACATTCCTATAGCTTGTTAATTGTTGTACACTCGCAACCAAATTGATGTGATTGAAATATAAAACACAAGAAATTAATAGGTTTCTTTGAGTGGTCTCTTAGGAATATGGGCTCTCTCAAATTTTCTCTTAGGAATTCAACCCCTGAACTTTTGTAAGAGTATTGTCATTGCATTTGTACATTTCACTCACTCACTCATCCCCAATTTTCCCCCCAAAAAAGAAGAATATTCGAGGGAACTTTACTTCTTACCAATTTTCATCATAAACTGACATTTAACAAATTCACATCTGAAATATTCTATGTGGACCAATTATGAATTGATCACATTTATCGGACCCTTGACTAATGAATAGGATGTCATGCCAACACCTTTTGATAGTCCTTTTAATCATTCTCATTTTGTCATGCAAGATATTCCCATTTTATTCATTCTTTGAAGGATATGTACGATTGCATCGACAAGTAATCCTTTTCATTCTTGAGGCAACACATTTTTCATATTTTACACCTATAACCTCCATCATTTTATCCTTTTCCCTCTCTTTCCTCTATAACTCGCCCCATATCCATCTTCTCTAGTAATTCACATTATTGCAAGTTACCCAAAGCCAATTCCAATTTTAAAATATTAACGTTAATAATTCTTGGACTCAAAAATTAAGTTCTAAATAAATTCAATGGAACTTTACTGGACAAAAGCGACAAGGAATTTCATCAAAAATGATGAAAAATAGTGAGTATTCTCATCTCCGGAGTCTTGGAGCAAAAATGGCAAAAAACAGTTGAAATGCACAACAACCATTGATTCCGCCACTTCTCAACTCTAGATTAGAGTCGTCCATGTGTTTTTGGTGCAACTAGAAATGTGAGGTACAGTGGAAAGTTTCAAAACAAGCACGGGCCTTCCACGTGCCTTGGGCCCAAGAAAAATGTCTTTTGGCCTTTGAAAAGTCTCAGTAAAAAAGGAGCTAGCGGAAGCATGCACATGTCACCTTGGTGCACCTTTGGTATAGTCCTCAAAAGTGGATATCCCAAACAAGTGTAGGCTCACCATGTGTCTCATTTCTGAGTTGTTAAAAAATTTAAAGGATCAACAGAAGGTGTCATGTGTCTAGGGTCAGGAGACAGGTTTTCCTTGGCCGTTGAAAAGTACAAGAAAGGGAAGAGTGAGTTGAAGCGCCCAAGTTTCCTCCTGGAGGTTCTTCAAAATAAAATTTAGGGGCCAGTCCCCAAACACGCACATTCCCTCCACGTGTCCCAAGCCTTAGAAAATTGCTTTGAAAATTTTAAGTATAGAGCGTAGCTAGTGGAAGCCTCCATGTGTCTCCCTGACACAACTGCTAAGGTGGGACCTTGAGACAGATCCTCAAATGAGTGTCAGCCCTCCACATGTCCATAGTCTGCAAAGCCACAAATTGCCTTGTTTGCATAAAAAAATTCTAACTTTGGGAAAGGCAGTGGAAACCTCCACGTGTCTCCTGGGTGCAACTCCAAGGTCAAACCAAAAGGTGAATTTTTAGATGAGTGCTGACCCTCCACATGGACAAGATTTGAGTTGAATTAGGCCTTAAATTTTAAAAGTGCCCCTCCAAACTGCATCCAACTAGAAAGGGCCATGTTTCCACATATGTTGAGATATAAATTTGATGGTAAAAACACACACTGTTAAAGCGTAAAATGGAAAGAAATCCAAAAACAATAAACGTAAGGTAGTGAAAATGATCACAGCCCACGGGATATTCTACACAATCCTTGTATAATGCTTCCCACCAAAAAAATCCATAAAAATTTTACATGTAGTGGATCACCCAGCAGAGTGTTTACCAAAAATGCCTCTATGAGCTTCCTCCATGATACCCGCACACTCATGTTCTATTACAAAATGATGCAAGACCTTATCTTGACCAAGTTTTTATATATCTCCACCTATCAACATGTAAGGTGTAACGTGAATTGCAAGTTGTTTCCTTTCTATACTCTTCATTCCCTCGGGAACCATACCTATTCCTAAAAAATATAGCAATATCATCCAAATCAGAGGGTGTGCATTACAGTCAGAATAACTATACATTCGGTATTGTGTCCTCAATGCTCTGTGCATCCTCACCTAAATTAATTCTTGAAATATGGTCATGTCCTCAATTACTCTTTCTGAGCATCATCACCACTGTAAAATAAAACTCTTGAAATAACATAACCCAATAGCATATAAACCTTTACAAAAAGGGATTATTGACTAAGTACTTCAAAGCCATATGGTGTGTATTGAAGATAAAAGGTGTTTCTAGTAAATATTGTTAGAACTTATGCAATGCATAGATCATAGACAAAGCTTTGCACTTTGTGGTAGTGTAATTTTGTTTTGTTGGGGTTAGCTTCTTGATCCCAAAGAAAATAGGATTGTATACAATACCTTATCCAGGATGCGTTATAACAACACCAATGGCCATGCTAGAGGAATCCAGATGCACATGAAAATGTTGGGTCCAAGAAGGAAAACAAAATTGAGCATTGTAGTTAACCTTTCCTTCAATGTTTCAAACATGCGGTATTGTGCTTCACCACAATGGAACTTGCCTTCACCTCTTAATAATCCCTCTAAGGGAGTATAAATTTGAACATATCCCTTGATGAACTTCTTGTAATAGCTGTGTGCCCAAACAATCCACACACATCTCTCTAGATTATAGGATTCTCTAAGCCTAGGATGACAACAACCTTAGACAAGATCCATTAACACCACTTCTTTACAAATGATGTGTTCCATAAAAGTCCCAAAGGGTATGGAAAATATGCACTTCTTTATATTCAATGATATTCTCAACTATATACATAAATCAAACATAAGTCTTACATTACTATAATGATCTTTCACTAACCCATAAAATGTCCAATAATCCAAGTAAACTTGTAAGAATTTATGAATGAAATCCTAGAATACTTGAACAACAATGTGCAAAAATATTGCAGGTGCATTCTTAAACCTGAACGACACTACTATATATGAAATTCTTCCCCACTCTATGGTAAAAAATTTCCTTGGTTGATCCTCTTTAGTAATTTGAACTTGATGATATCCAGAGAACCTATCACTAATGGAGTACATTTAACATCTTGTAACTCCTTCAAAGATTTCATCAGTAAATGGTGTGGGAAAGGGATCTATTACACATGTAGAATTCAACTCCCTGTAATCCAAAAAAATATAATTCTTCCATCCTTCTTGATACTAATTAGCATAGGACTAACCCTTGATCTACTTCTTCTATGTGTTTAATGATTCCAAAATTTAGCATCTTCTTGATCTCCTCCTCCGATTTGACGTCCGGTTAGGATTCATCCAATAAGGACTCTTCTTAACTCGGGCACACAACCTCCTTTAACTTCAATTGCATCTCTCCCAAATATTTATGCACTCCTTTTAATTCACAATATCCCCTAGGGAACAAGTCTCGATATTCACGCAGTAGCTCAATTACCTTAGGAACCTCCGAAACCAATCAATAATATCTTGATGATGGCCTCCTTAGGTTCAATGTATGTCTCGATTTTGACTTTCTTATTTTTAATGGCTCATGGTAGGCACATGCTTTGTTATCCAAAATATCCAACACATTGCACATACCCTCTTTATGATCAACATTGAGATTCTCTATTTCTTTATCTTTTATCAGAATATAATTTTCCCTTTTTCTTTCTCTACATAGGCATGCTTGAAATGTATTTCATCCATTTCCTCTTCTTCTCCCCAAGCACACCTCTATTTGAGGTTCCCTTAGAAAATATAGGATTAGGTTCTCATCATTATTACTATCCCTAGAGTAAGGTGCTTGACCACTGCAACGCTTCATTCACCGACATTTTAGGGGACAAATATAAAAATTCCTAATGAAACTTGTCGTCAACTCTTTCCCATTCCCTGTTTGATGAAGTATCTATGAATGGATTTACCAAGTGTGCACATAAAATTTTAAGGTATAATAAAACATATTCACCCAGAGGGAAAGAGTTAAATCTTCCAAGCCTTCCATCCAAGCCTTCTCACATTCCTAGACGTGGTACAAGGTTGAATCCTTCTCCTAATAGTCATGTATCTTTGAAGGTGCATTACTAAAGAGAAACCTAATAGAGAACACAATTCTTACCTCAAGCCACTCTTTAATTTTATCCCAATGCATTTCCCACCGGTGCACTTCCATCCCTGAAGGAATAAAAATCATATTCCTCTATTTTACTACATAGGTCTAATAGACTTCTATAGCACATTAAAAGACATCGGGGTAACTGCTCTAGTGTAACTTGGTATCTATGTTAATCGAGTCATCTAACTGAATGCACCTTGAAATCGTGAGTCATACTTCCCCTAACTCTCTTCCAACTAATTGATAAGTCCCATACACCCAATTATCACACACTTTTCTAGTCATATCACTCGAGGATTGAGCATTATCGATTAAATGACTCATTTTTTTGATGGTCGTGAAATAAACTATGGATCCACGATAATGCACACATAAATCTTCTTCACGTATTATTATCCGAAAGAATCTAAATAACGCATGGTACTACTATCTATTAGATGGATTATAATGCACTCCTTCTTGTTCTCAAAGATGATATAGCCTTTATTGAAGCCTAAATATCCATTATTAACATAAAACAAAGGGTGTCCAAGTAAGGTTGGGAAGCTATTTGCCTAGGAAAGTGCTAATACTTCAAATTCCCTAGTGAATTTTTTTCCCTTGAATGGTTAGGGAAGGATCCTTCAAAACCGCGATGAGTGTAGCCTTAGTTTCATTCATCATGTACAACACATTAGAAGATGGCTGTAATAATGGCCTCCCCATATGATTCCACTCATCCAAAGTAATAACATTAACCTCTGCACCTATGTCGATCAATATGTTGCTTAGAAGAAAACCATCAACAATAGCATTCAACATGATTTTCTCGTCATAATCCAGACTATTAGGGGGTAAATTAACATGTAAAATATTATTCTCGTGCACACTTCTAGCACATGGTACCTTCTCTCTCAACCACTCTTCTAATAGAGGAATTATATTTTCCTAGTGAAACATCTTACACGCATCTTTGACATCATTATTATCCTTCTAGGGGATCTCAACATTATTCACATGTTCCAACTTATTTGTCTGTTCCTTCAAGAATTGGATCTCCCTTCCAAACTTGTAATTATATCCTTAGTCTCCTTGTAAACCTCCTTTTGATAATTCAAATCAAGGTAATTTCCATGTAACACCTCTTCCATTATAATGTGAGTTAATTCCTTTGGCATTTCTCTGGTGTGTCTAGCTTTAACATGTGTACTTACTAATACTGGTTTTAGCTCTGGATTAAATGCTAGCTTAGTTACAAATAAAGGTTCACCACACTTCACACTAACCATTCCCATGCCATTATCCTTCTTATGATTTTGGCTCATGTGATCATACAAGTCATGGAACTCTTCATACTTATGTTTCTTTCCACACCATGAGCACTGTAGAAAGTCCGTGAACTCACAGTTGTATTCATTTTTAGATCCATAATTGAAAGAATTTTCATGGGGAAACTGACTCCTTCCTCCACCACGACCACCACAACCTATGAATCCTCCATGAAATCTTATTCCTCTACCTCCACCATATTCACAACCTTCATGATGTCATACCTCATTCTTAGATCCACTTGCAACACTAGTTTGGTGCAGACCAATATAAATGCCATCATGGATTTGGTATATCAACCAGTAGTCCTTTGTATCATGGGTTGTAGACATAGTTGATATTACAATAACATGAAACATTCTTATGGAATGCATGTTACAATAAAGGTCATCTATTTGGATCATGGTCCCCATAACACATCTTACAGTTAGATGACATGGCACATACCAAATTTTTCGGGAAATTATCCTTGGTGTGTCCTATTTCATAATCCATGCACGAAATCCCACTATGAGTCTCATGTGCCAAGTTTACAGAAAAATTATGAAGCTTCTTGTCAATGGAAGCAATATGTTAATCCAAAAGGGACTTACCCCAGTATCAACACTTCCAATGGCCTCAGCATGTATAGTAGCATGTAAGGCCTCACACAAATTTGTGAAAGTCTTATGTGAAAGTGCCCTCCTAAAGGGTGTTATCAAGGAACCCAAGAACCATTGAGCATTCTGAGATGGATGGATATCATAAGAAAACTTTGACCGAAGAGTCTTGAAATGAACATCATACTCCCACACACTTTCTACCATATATTATTTAATTTCTTTGAGTGCAATGATGCTCTTTTCTTGAACTCAGGAATATGAAATTCATCCAAGAAGGCATCACACAACATAGTATAATCCAAAAATGTATGATGTGGGTTGTACTTTTAGTACCAACTATGTGTTCACCCCTACAACATAGTTACAAATTGGCTTGCCTTCTACTCCAGGAAGTGATCCCCTTTATGTGCCATAATAATTCACACTTATGTACATGCTCTACATCATCTTGAACACCTTTATAATCTAGAAAATGAATAGATATGTTGTAAAACACTTGTTGTTAGGGTTGAAGCCCTTTTCCACCAGATAAAGGACCTTGATTCCCCTTTTTTTACCTCCACCATCATATCCACTAGCCCCACTCACTTTTGACCATTCAGATCCACCACATCTTCCTCCTTTAGCTAGCGAGAGGCCCTAAAGAATTATGACTCTATGTTCCCACCATTTTGCTTAACTAAGCTCCAAAAGTTTGCGAAGTTGAAGTACTTCAAGATGTGATCCTTGTACTACTGTGTCTGAAACCTTTTCCAAATGTCACACCTGATTGAATTCCACCAAAAACAAGAAATTTCAATGTGTCCATAGTTGAATTAAATGAAAAATGATATCTACCTGATGCTACTTTATCACCAACACCAACTAGACTAGAAATAATTGTCTCGGAAGTTAGAAAAGTAAGTGTAAGGGGTACGTCATCATGTTAGTTTAGATATACACATACAGTCCTCCTTTCTTCATTTGATGATCTCTCACCTGAAACTAAGGGGTTCTTCTCCCACACTTTCCAAGATGGGGTAGCATAGATTGCTCAGGTTCCATGTCCTCCACGTGAACCTCAAATCCTTCCCCATGACATCTTACTACATACATCCATCACTCCTATAATTATTTATTTCATCAGTAATTTCATCTTTTGCACTTCATTTTACTTTATATGTCTCTCCTCTCTTTCCACTTATGCCATAAGATTCACCATCTCTTACCACAATAGTTTTTGAACCCTTCTCCTAGTGAAAGTTTAGCTAAAAGTAGGAACCATTTATAAACTCAAAGTGATGATCAAGATCTTAATGGCTAGCAAAATATCATGTAATAATGATATTCTCATTTCTCCTAAGAACTTGAACTTAGTAACTTCTAGGAAAGAATGAGTAGAAACCACATATTGCAATGTGTAGCTAGTTAACACACCATTCTACCAATGATCAACAACATGGGTCAAGATCATATTGGTATCATGAAGCCATTGATATTATTCTTGGGTAAAAACACAAGGTTAATAATGCCAACTCTTCTTATAAACATACATAGAAAACCATTCATACATCTCGAGAGTAAAACATCAAAAGAATGTCTCATAAATGTCATGATACGAGATGCTCTTCTACCCATTTATGTGATTTAAACTCAGGTCCAGTGTTGAATCTCTATGCAAAATCGACCTCCATTTTCTTAAGCCAAGTTTCTACATTGTCAAGGTCAAGCATTCCACCATTACACATCCTTAAACTCCCGGGCATTTCAGTACATCACACAACCTTAACTAGGTATTTAGCGAGGCACACAAAGGAACCAAGACCCTCTACCATGTGAGATTTTTAGGAATGTTCATCATTAATGGAAGAATACTGTATAGACATACATGCATACATTCTAAACCAAAAAAATAAAATACATACAAATGTAAATGTACCATCATATGAATGAAAAAATTATATGGACATAAGGGAATCCAATCCAAATCATGAGCAGTATGAAGATCACAAAGGTTTGAATCCATAAACACACACACACACACACACACACACACACACACACACACACACACACACATAATAAAACCATCATATATATTGATTGAATATTGTCTATAGTATCCAAATACATCAAGAGATCCATAACTAGACCATATAAATAAACAAAGTCTCGGTATTACTCACTAATGTCTACATTAAAAGAATTATAATAGTGGTCACACACATCTATCCTAGATCTCTCTACCTTCTTTCTCACACGCACTTCAAATATTACACATACCCCCTTCTTCCTCTTCCATCCCATCTAACTCTCTCTTCTAGTTGTGGTGAAAATCATTACATAATAATGGGCTCAAAGGAAACTTCCCTTACCACCTAATCATCACTAATATTAAATGGCATGCCAAATGTCAACATTCCTTTCCATACTCAAGTATCCTTAGCATGCAACTGCTAGATAATCCATAACTAACTCTACTTTATAGCCCCTAATTTTGTCATGATAACCATAATTATACCTTAGAATATTCTTTCCTTGGACTGCAAGTCTCCATGTGCCAATATTATCTACAATCCAATATAACTTCATGTACGCATGCTTCTCACCGCAACTCTCACCATGGTCTAACATACAGAAAAGTCATGAGCTTGTTCTTCCTTGGCTTGAACCTTCGTGTTATCCCTAATGTTACTTCCATGGGATCCTTTACACCTATCTAGAACAAAACAAAACCTTCCATGCCTTAGGTGAAAATCCTTCTCATGGGTTCAACATCCCTGACAGAGATATTGGAAATACCCCTAGAGAGAGTTTGATTTCTTTACTTTTTGATTTTGATTTTTTGATTAAATTTTATTTTTTTCACTTTCTAAAAATTATTTAGGGTCTCTGAATTATTATGATGAGTGGTAAAGACCCACTTATGGCTTGATGTCATGATGCAAAATTGATTACAATGATGACATTGACTAGTGTCAAAAAACCAAAAGTTCTTCACAACAAGTTTATTAGGTGTATATAGTGATATGATTGCTAATATGTCGGTCATTCTTTAATTTATGACGGTGATGAAAGACCAAGGTCAAACGGATACCATAGAGACAAATGTCACACAATGAGTGTAAATATACTAACCAAAAGATCACCAAAGGGATATAAATGGTGGGAGATTTACAAAGGAATGGAAAGAAATGGAAGAAAGAAAATCCATGTGTATGTAATACCTTATTATAATGTTTGATATTTGTACCTTTTTTGTAGTTTTTTTCATTTTTTTGTATTTAATCGGGACTAACAATGTTACCCGATGTGAGAAGATCCAACAAAACAATTTGTGATTTATTTGATAAGGGATACTAGAAGTGTTTTCTTAGCAAGATTCATATCATCTCGAATCTCGATGATCAGGTTGAGGTCATAGTCAATAAAAGACGTGACTTATCTTGAAACATGGATTTTATATGTGGGAGATTTATTTCCCTATCCATAGCCTTATGCACTTTGCGCCATACTTGATGGTTATCTTGGTGTGCATTCTTGAATCGAATTTGATTTATAGTTTTGTGGTTGTTTGAATTATTGGGAGCTTTGGATATCTTTAAATTTTTTATCTTAGCTTAATAAATAAACTATTTCAGTTTCATATAAGATAATGTGTGAGTATTATAACTTGAGCAGTGTGATAAGAATGTGGAAGTTGAGGATTTATAATAGTAGTGGTTGTGATAATAATGGAATTTCCACAGTTCTTGATAGAAGTATGATATAATGAACAAAGAGGATATGATCCAAAGATTGAAGAGGATGGGCTATAAGGAGGTGAACCAAAAATAGAAGATGAAGGGATACTATGATGTAGTTGAAACATTGAAGACAATGGGATACAAGGAGGTTTCCCATATATGGAAGATGAAATAATACCTAGAGGTATCTTGTAAATAGAAGATGGAGGGTTACTAGGATGTGGCCCAACTATAGAAGGTGAAGGAATACTAGGAGGTCTTCCAAAACTAGAGGATGAAGGACTAGTAGGATGTGGCCCAAGTATAGAAGAAAATGGGCTACTAGGACGTGACCTACATATAGAATATGACGGGTTACTAGTAGGTGGCCTACAAATAGAAGAAGATGATTTGATAACCAGATGTGACCCAAAACAAGATTGTGATAGAGGAACTATGATGTGTAAAAACAAATCTTGGGATGAGAAGATATGAAATGGATTAATAATAGATCAATAATTTCTCCATGTAATGGGGAATGTGAAGAGGGAATAATAAGAGGAGGATAATGTTTGATGGTCTTCATAGATATTTCCCTATTTTGTGATCAAAAGACTCATCTTCTTCCCTATAATACATGAATGAATTGAGCTCAAAAGATAGTCCTTTCTCATCATCCTCTAAAGGAATGTGATCATTTATCCCCATGAATTCTCCGATCGCATCTTCATTCTAAAAAACATCAATCGGCATGGGTCATTGTTGGTTGATGATAGTAGGTTGATTAGAAGAAAGAGTTCCAAAAAGTGTGGAATATTTAAAATATTTTTGATGATATAGATGAGGGGAATGTTTTACCTTATTATTATCAACAATAAATTTTATAGTGCTTCAATAAGATATCTTAGCACATTGTTTCTTGTGAAGGTTCAACATGAACGCAAATGTTGATCTTTACCATAGTGATGAAGATAGAATAAATAATGATCAAAATGACCCATAGGATAAATGAAAATATTTTTCGAGAATCGAATCAGAAATGAGGCACCATGAAGTAGTTGCACTCCAAGCGGAATCGTGAATACTCCGGTGATAGCAAGGAAGAAATTGATCAGTAATGTAAGAACTTGCTCAACAGAAACAAATATTACATAGAGGAAAGATAGCGGAGTGTCTTGGCATACTCATAAATGAAAGGAAAAGGGGTATATATAGGGTGTTGAGTAACCCTAGTACATGACACACATGAAACCCTAAACCTAACCCATGTGAGATGACCCTCCAACATGAGAGGAGGACACATAGGATAACTCACACTAACACCCCCCTTCATCGAAGCTGGGGTAGTGGCTGTGATGAGTCAGATGGAAGAGGAAGAAACTCCTAAACAACTAAGAAAGATGTGTCAATGGGGCTCAATAACTAAAGGCCTGATAAGGTGCCCATATACAAACACAATCTTCCTAGAAGAAGAAGAAGAAAAGAAGGACTACATAGCCCTAAGAAGATGGGAGCTGTAGAAGACATCACCCCAAGAAGAGACCATAAGTGAAGAAAGTTCATCTCATTGAAGGGCTTGGTGAATAAATTTGTAATTTGATCAATTTGAATGAATGTCTTGAATGTCGATGATACTATCATGAATAAGCTCTGTATGAAGTGCATATGGATCTCAATGTGCTTAAATCTGTTGATCTTGAACTAGATTTCGACAAATAGAGATAGTTCTTTTGCTATCACAGGTAGATAATGGTAGGCCACAGAAAGTGGATGCCAAACTCTATCAGAATACCTTGTAGCCAAATAGTTTTTGTGGTAGTGTTAACTGGTCCTCTGTATTCTGCCTTTGTAGATGATATAGTAATTACATTCTGCTTCTTGCTAGACCAACTAATAGGACCCAAACCAAGAGAGAAACTATAGCTAGAAGTAGATTTCTGATGATCTAAGTCACCGGCCCAATTAGAATTTGTGAATCCAATCAAGTCAATATCAACCCCTCCATGATAGTGTATGCCATCAGCATAAGTGCCATGAACATAATGAAGGATCCATTTAGCTACTTTCCAATGCAGCTCATGTGGCTCCTGCATGAATCTGGACATGATCCCAACAACATATGATAAATCCGGTCGAGTGTGAGTCAAGTAGATCAAGCTCCCAACTAACTATCGGTAAAGAGTACCATCAACCAAGGGAGTAGAGCAATCTAAAACCAACTTAAACCCAGAAAGAAAAGGAGTAGGAGAAGAATTGAAATCATACATATGAAACCAAGATAGCAAATCAAGAGCATACTTAGGTTGCGAAATCAAGATTCTCAAGTCAGATTGTGAAATATGGATCTCAAGGAAGTAATGAAGCAGACCTAAGTCGAGTCATGGAAAACTTGTTGGCTAAGGTGATCTTCATAGAATCAATAATAGAGGAAGAGCTACCGTGATCAACAAGTCATCAACATATAGAACAAGAATGAGTATGGAGTCATCTTGCCATAGAATATAAACATTTGGATCGAGTGTGACTAATAAACCCTGATGTAAACAAGGAGTCCATATTGGCATACTAAGCCTGAGGGGATTGTTTAAGGCCATAAAGAGACTTCTTTAACTTACAAACGAGGGAGGAATCTTGGACATAACCCAGACATTGTTCCATATAGATCTCTTCCTCTAGGTCACCATGAAGGAAGGAACTCTTAATGTCCATTTGATGGACTTTCCATCTGTTTGTTGCGGAAATGGCTAGCGTTAGTCAAATAGAAGTCATCTTCGTAACCAGAGAAAAGGTTTTTGTATAATCAACCCCATCTATATGGGAGAAACCCTTAGCTACTAATCGCACTTTAAATTTTTTGACATCTCCATCTACTCCATACTTTTTTGGAACACCCACTTACACTGAAAGATTTTTCTTCCTTTTGGAAGAGTGGTGAGATCGCAAGTATCGTTCTTCATGAGAGAGGAATACTCCTCATCCATGGTAGAATCCCACTCAAGAATACCAGAAGCCTCCTGGAAAGGCGTGGATCGAGAAGCGGAGGCAAAGAAAGAGTGGGGTGTAATGAAATATGAGCTAGTACGTCTCATATCCCAAGTATCTCCAACTAAATCTCTAGTACTTTACAAAGTTTTCCTGACCCAAAGGGGACCAGGAGGATCAGGCTCAGAGTCAGAAGATTCTTCACTTAAGTGAGAAGGGACATAGTCCTCATCATCACTACTTTCAGAATCAGAAGACTCAAAGATCTAATGGTCGGGAGGATCGGAAGAGGAGCACGCTCAACAGTATCATCATCTGATGAGTCAGAATCTGAATCAGTGAGCTGAAGAACCTCTATAGGTGGAGAAGTAGAAGTCGAAGAAGACTCATTGAACTTAACACTTCTCTCAATATATAGCTCATGAGAAGTAGAATTCATCAATCGATATCCCTTCATGCCATCAGGATACCCTATAAAGATACAAAGTTTGGATTGTGGTTCTAAGGCCTTACGTTTCTTCTTGGGAATCCAAGCCATAGTCTTGGATCCGAAGACTCAAAAGTGCTCAACATCAGGCTTGTGTCCAAACTAGGATTTAAAGGGTGTCATCCCTCTTACTACCTTGTGTGGAACATGGTTCTGAATGTAATTTGCACAATTCATTGCTTCGGCCCAATAATGCAGAGGAAGAGACTTCGATTGAATCATACAAGTGGCCATCTCCTTCAGAGTATGGTTCTTTCTTTCTGTGACTCCATTCTGCGAAGGTCTATAAGTAATTGTATGTTGTAAAGAGATCCCTTCAGAAGTACAGAAATCCATGAACCTATTGTTTACATATTCACCTCCATTGTCGGTTTCAAGAACCTTGATAGACCGTTCCACCTGTTTCTTAGCAAGAGCCTTAAAGTCTTGAAAATGTTTAAAGACTTTAGACTTAAGCTTAAGAAAATATACCCCTGTATATTGTGAATATTCATCAATGAAGGTTAGCACATAAAGAGCTCTAGTAAATGAAGGAGAAGGAAATGGACCAAAAACATCACTATGAACAAGATCCAAGGGACCAGTGGCTCTCCAGATTTTCCTTTGTCAACGTTATTTTCATGATGTTTTCCAGGTCTGACCCTCACAAATACCCTTAGAAAACTTGACACGAGGCAACCCGTTGACCATTTCATTTTGACTCAATTGTTCAAGGTAGCGATAGTTTAGATGTCCAAAATGCTCATGCCATGGCTTACTAACCTCATTTGCATGAGTGACCAAGGTAGTGGGCATAGAATTAGAATTAAAGTGGGAGAAGGTGTACAACCATGAATGGTGATCTGCCTTTCCCTCGCCTACTAAAGTGTCATTATTAAGCTCGGGAATAATCACCGAGTTAGGACAAAATTCCACTTACATTCCTTCACCAAGGTGAGTAATTTGGTAAATTGATACGAGATTGGTAGAGAGATTAGGAACATTCAACACTTGGTTAAATGTCCCCCAATCCATCTCTATCGATCTACTACTCGGAAACCGACACTGTCGTGTCATTACCCATCATGATTTAAGACATTCCACAAGGTTCGATGTTGGAAAACTCAACATGAAAAGAACCCATGTGGTGCGAGGCACCAAAATATATAATCCATGTTGATGAAGGAGTAAATTTGGCTACAAGCGCCTTTCCTTTCTTCTTCTTATCATTTTTATTCCTTTTGCAATAGAAGACTCGACCTTCAGAGCACTTTGTTTTATTGATTCAGGAACACTTATTTTACTTTTCTCAATTAAATGAGATAAGTGATCAATCTATTTCTTAAAACAATGTTGGTCATCGTGACCAATCTTCTTGCAATAGGAACACAAATACTTGCTATTATGTGCCCTAGGCTCAAAAGTCGAAGTGTTTGTGTCATTTTTAGGTTTGATCTTGGTTTATTTCTTAGGTTTATCCTTAGTCTCTTTCTTCTTTTCAGTCTTCTTTCCCTTGCTAGTACTTGCTACAAGGGCATGTGACTTGGACTTGAGAGACCGCATTTGAATGAGTTTGTCCTATTCTCGAATGAGTTGGGAGGAAAAGCAGTCAAAGGAGGGCATCATCAATATCGCCAAAGCAGATTTTGTAGCGTATAAATTTGACACGAAGACAAAATATTTGGGACGTAGCTTAGAGAGAATCGACAAGATCAGTTGAGAATATTTCTTTTCTACTTGACATCCTTTTAACAATAATCTAATGTGGACAAATTTCGAGAAGAAGGCTTGTAGGTTTTCAAAGTCACTAGGATTTAACCCTAGTAGTTCGTTTTCCAACTCATGCACTCTCATGTCATCTAGTTGTCCAAACATCGCATCTAGCATTTTCCACATAGATGTAGGTGTTTCAAACGCCTCAATGTGGAAGAGAAAGTTAGGAGAAACAAACATGCAAAGAAGACCTAAAGCTTCATCACTACGGTTTAACCACTTAGATTTTTCAGATTCGTCGTCTGGTTCAGTCTCAGTTCCCATGGTGATGCGGTATAACCATTTACCCCTTAGTTTCATTATTATTTTTGATCTCCATTAAAAAAATTTGAATGGTGTAAGCAAAGGAATTGAAAGTGCATCCATAGTGAGAGAGAGAGAGAAATGTAGAAAAGAAACACAACCACCAGGACTATAACAACCCCCCTGCTTTCGGCACTTTATAGTTTAGTGCGTTGATTAAAATTGGGTCCGTGTGTGTTGTTTGAAACACTTGGTAACACGTCTTATAATTAGCATAATAACACACAAGAGAGGAGACCACAACAGTGTTTTGTGGAGTGCAACAAAAGAGGAACACCATAAACAAGCACAAGTAAAAAATAGAAAGGAGGTGAAAGCCAACCCTGGTGGTGAGAAAAAGTGTCTCATGTCACATGAAATAATCCCTTTGTCATAAGACTATGGCAGATGCGCTCACAAGTCCACGAAAAAAAGGAATGGAACAAAGCTCAAAAGAATGAGCTGAATTAAGCAACACAAAGACACCCCCAGAATGTGACACTTATAAACTTAATGCATTTACAAAGATAATGATCCCATCATCTAGAGTGTGAAAAAACATGCAATTTTGACTAAAGAAGTGCTCAAAACCGAGCAACGAGTCAAAAGTTATAGCAAAAACCAATTCCCACAATTTGATGAGAAAAAGCCAATAAGCCTACAAACAGATTAAAAAAGTACCCTAAATGCATGCAAAGGGTGTCGTATGTATGCTCGTTGGAAAAAGAATGGAATTTGAGATAGGGTTTGTTTGTATTGTGAGGGGGATTAGCCACCTACCAATCCCAGACCTCACCCTTCGTCTTCGGCACTCGACGGAAGGTTTAAAAAGACAACAAGCCAAAGGCCAAATTATAATGCCAAAATAAATATTGCTTAAATAATGTGAAATTAATAATAAGATAGATTAAATCTAATTAATTTCAAGGAATAATTAAGATCTAAAAAGGATTAAAAAAAGGATTAGAATTTTAATTTAGATCTTTTAAATATTTGAAGAAACTTCTAATTAAAAAACAAATTTCTAATTTGATTTTAGAAACTTAACATATATTAAAGAAACAAGATGAAGTTAGAAAACTTTAAAAAACTTACTAAAAAGTTGATTTGTTTTAAAAAAAAAAGCAGGAAAAAATGCGGTCGTTTTTGTTAAAAAAGGAAGGTAAAAGAAACTTACCAACCAACTGTACCTTTGGAAAAAGACAATGAAAAATGCACCGTTTTGGAGAGTATTAATTTGTTGTGAATGGAGTTACAGGAGTTACGGGTAGGCCGCACCAAAAAAGGCCATGTTTTAGCTTTAATTTACCAAAAAACTTTGAGAAAAATTGTTTCACACATCTGATACCATGAAAAGAGTTTGTGAGAATCGAATCGGAAACGAGGCACCATGAAGTAGTTGCACTCCAACGGAATCGTGAAAGCTCCAGCGATAGCAAGGAAAAAATGATCAGTAATGGAAGAACTTGCTCAATAGAAATAAATCTTGCATAGAGGAAAGACAACTGAGTGTCTTGGCATGCTCATAAATGAATAGAAAAGGGGTACATATAGGGTTCTGAGTAACCCTAGTGCATGACACACATGAAACCCTAAACCTAACCCTAAATATAACCCATGTGAGATGACCCTCTAACTTGAGAGGGGGACACATATGATAAGTCACACTAACAATAAAGAGGGATTGGATTTTGATTGATAGAGTAAGATGACTCAACAGATGAAGTATATTTTAATTTATATTTCTTTTGAGTGGATGAAGATGTGGATTTGGAATAGGTTGGTATTTGTTTTCCTTGAAGATGACATAGTGTAGGTAGATAAATAGGATCAAGAAGAAAATTACTATATTAGGATTTAGGGGTCGATTGAGATGATTTATTAGAGGAATTGTGAGTTGTATGAATCTTTGAAGGAAGAATACGTAAATGTGGTGAGTGAGAAAGAGGGTTGGTCAAATAATATAGTTATGTCCCACATTTTACAGTTTTTCTACCTCCAAAGTAAAATATTTTGGACAAAGAAAACATGACCAAACACATATATAATGACCAAACATGTATTTTTAAGAGATTTTAAATACCAAGATACAAAGCATGTATAAATTACCTCATTTTAAAACTTTTTAATATTATTTTTAAATATTTATTTACCAGTCACATTTTAAAAAAATTAGCCATAAAGTGGGACACACTTATATGCTTTGACTCAGGTGCTATGAAGAAAGGGAGAAACACAATTCAAGAGTTGAATTATATGTTTAATTGAGGGAAATTTGAGTCACATAGATCTTAAGAGAAGGAAGACACCATTGAGGTGAGTGATAAAGGGGGTCCCGAGAAGAAATCTAGCACTACAAACTGGATTCGAATTAGAGGAATGATGGGGAGAATTTGTGGTGACATAAATTGTTAGGGGGAAAACTTTCTTCGATGAGACTAGTTATTCGTTAGAATAAAATCGATTGGATGAGGCTTAGGAGACCGAGGGGTATTTTAATAATAGTTCGGATCAAAATAATCAGGAGACTAAGAAGAATAAAAAGAATAAGTTGGATTAGAATCATTAGAATCATACCATCGACCATGAGATGAAGGTCGGGAAATGGGTAACTGAAGGGGTTATTTACCATGAAGAACCAAACAAGGGTTAGTCATGATAGGCATATTTTGAAGTGAATTCCTATATTTAGGTTCCATATTGTTCTGAGTGTGAGGAACCATGTCATAGTTAGTCAGTGTTTACATCATTGGGTCCAAATGCTTAGACCTAGATAGTGTGATTGAACTCCTTAAAATGGAAGTAATTTCAATGTCAATTCAGCCAACATAAGGGAAAAAAATAGAAATTTTGCAAATATGGTGATGTTCATGTGATTTTCCAAAGAAGACCTAATGAAAATAGTCATATTCGTGATACGATTTTGACAAACCTTTGAGGTTTGGAAAACAAGTTGCAACTCAAAATATAAAAAGGTTGATCAAAATTTAAAAAACATAATGGTCAAAGGAAATTTTTCCAATGTTTGGATTTTCATAATTTTTAGTTTTGATAGGAAATTTTTTTGCTAACGTTTGAAAAATTGTTTCAAATATGACAATAAACTTAGGAAAACACAAATAGTGTAAAAATTTGTGAAGGTTTTTAAGAATGTCAAAAAAAAGGTTGTATAATTTTTAATTGAAAATAATAAATAACCAAATGATGAAAGAATCAAAAGTATTGTCCTTAGAAATAAGTCTACAAGATTTAAGATTATAATGAACAATCATAAAAGCTTGGAAAACATATACAATCTACAAAAAACTACTCCCTATGTAAAATGTGTAAAATAAACAAGAAGTAAAACAAAGGGTTGAAGTGACTTTTGATTCAAATATTATATAACCAGTTTAGATACAAAGAAGGTCTAAATCCCAAAAAGTGAATGTTACAAATGAGAGCAAAGAAACAATACCACTTAGATGCATTAATCAATATTTGTGGAAAATAAAGTTATTAATATCTAAATAATATTGATACGACATGAACAATTTAGCAACACTTTTTAAGGATAAGGAGTTTTTTAGAAGGAAACATGGTCAAATTATACAAACTATTTCTTAAGGTGCATGCATCGTAACACTATAATCTAGAAACTTAAATCCAGTTTAAAAGAAATAAGATGTAAGTATCAAAATTTTATCGAGATAATGTGAGAAGCATACCACCTCAAGCTAATATTGATGATGATGAAAGACTTACTACAATGAAAAATCTTGAGGTGTCTATCAAGAAAATGCTACTAAATATTTTAGGATGTACCCTCACACTTTCAACATTTACTATCACAGGCATAATAAGGAAGGATCTAAGTAGGTAAGAAATTAGTCGATACAATTTTTTTATTAAATTAGGTAATAAACATAGGTTGTGTCTCCCACGAGCCTTATAGAAAAGACATTGTGAGAGAAAAAATGAGGAGTAGATAAAGTGTTAAAGAACAAATGAAATGACCACTCTCATCTGTTAGAAGAAACAAAAACCAAAGCGATGAAAAACAAGTAAAAGAGGACAAGTCAAGGAAGCTTAACTCAAACTAGAGATACTAATTCCTTCCACAAAAATATGATCTAGAGTGGCTATGAGAAACATAATTATTTTTTTGGTTTACCTCCATCCAACCCACACCATCATTTTTGGGGGATTAGGGACCCATAGGCTTGGGCCCAATAAAGAGTTTCATCTTCCCCTTAACAAGATCCAGCGCCTTACTCTTATATGTCAGGCTAAGTAGCACCGACCTATTCCCAGCTACCCCTATGTGGTGGTAATTAAAAGAGGCTTAATCTAGCACATAACAAGATTCAAAAAAATTAGACTCCCACAAAATCCTTTGGTCCACCCTATTGTCACGACCAACTCCACCAATATCTTGTGAACTGCCACAATCGACTGAGGTTCAATCCACACTAAGCAAATCATCACAAGAGACAAGAATAGTAACTCTGGCCAAAACATGGCTTCCTTTAGCAGTAGTCATCTCCTCAACACTGATCAAAAACTCCTAACGCAAGTTAGTGTTTTTAAACTCTACTTATCCAATCAACCTAAACAAAACATGGGTCTCTTCCACATTCTTCATAGAATTGTCCTCTTATGATAATTCCTCCAACACATTGTCTCCACGGAGATAGTTAATATTCACAGTGGCTACATAGGGCCACAAAATTCTTTCATCGATATCAAACCATTCTAATCTTGTTCTAGAAGATATAAGACAGTCAAGTACCTCAATCACCTATTCCCATTTACCGAAGAAAAATGCAAAAAAATATCTTGGGAACTATGAAACCCACCAGGATATTCATGAAAATCCTAGAAAAAACCAATCGGATTAGTTTTTTGTTGTTGGATCCACAACAATTAGCAATCCCATCAACCTAACAATCCCCAAAAGAACTTTGGTTCCCTGAATTCTAGAGGAAGACCTAGAGGCCTGATGTAAATAGGAAGAGAATGGAAACAAAAATCATGTGGAATACCTGGTTCCCATTAATGAAAATCAAAGGGTACTCTACCATAAATCCAAGGCCCTTCATACAAAACTTTATACATTTAATTCTTGTTATAAAATAAAAAATACATCGTTAACCGAGTAAAGCACATTCTTCAAACACACAACACCATTTTTTCCCACCCCACTTTCTCTTTGAATCAATATTCGGTGTTAGCCTGTGAAAAACCTGCCTATTATTCAAAATTGAAATCTATGCTTGGTGTTTTCAATGATGTCCTTTGGGAGCTATAGATGTGGCTCCACATCCTTCCACAAAAGCAAGAGCTTCACATGTTCCTGATTTACTTCTCCAAAGAGTTTAGTCATCCATGTGCTATCTCATTTTCCTACAATCTTCCCTTCGATCTTCCCTTCCATATTCCCAAGTGACATAAGATTGGAAATATTGAGAAACATTGTGTATGTATGATTTTTTTTTCCAAAAGGGAAAAAATAACATAATGGAGAAGATCAAGTGGTGATGTGTAGTACCCACCTCTTTATACAATAGTTCTTTTATTGAATCATTAATTTTATTTGACGATGGACATGGTTTTAGCATCATTCGGATATTATATGATCTTAATATGGTTATTTTGATGATGCTTGTTGTTATTTGGGAAGATAGCACCATGATAGTAATGTGGATTATTAACTTAGCTCTTGCATAGTGTGGCACAATTGGTTTCATTTCACATGTGAAGGATTTAGTTATGGTTTCATCACATACATTTTTATCATTTGAAATAAAATGGATAATTGGATGTCGTCATGTGTTGGTTAGATGGTTAATATATTTTTAGTATGGATGTATATGATTAGCGTTAGCCATTTCATACGACATTATTTTATTATGGTTATAATTTTTTATCCATGTATGATTTTTTGAGATTGTTTAATTGATATATTTTATTGGGAAATTATGTTTAATTTTTTCATTGAGTGTGTAGATTACAGGGCATAGGAGAACATGGGTTTCAAAGTTGTAGCTTGGGTTTTTAGATGTGGCTGAATGGGCTGATTCCTAGCCATGCTTGATTTTGTGAAGCATTTTATGTTTGTGGCATGTCGTATTTGTTCACCACGGGTGATCCCTAATTGCAATTTTGTATTTGTAATTTACTTTAGTCTTGTAATGAGCTAGATTAGGGACCTAGTAGTCCCTACTTGTGTTAAATATGTTTTAGGTTAACTAAGTATGTGGTTTGAGGTATGTGACCATCTAAATGTGACTTGGGTGGGCCTTACCATCTCAACCCTTGTGACATGTATCCCAATCTAGTATTTTTGACAAATGTGGAAATTTTATGGACCTTTTTGTTTTTTGGGAGCTTCCCTTTTTTGGAAAAGGACCCCTTGTATCCTATGTGTGGGTAGGTGAGTCTCTTTTTAATGAAAAATAGGAGTTTAAATCCTATTTCTCCCCTCACACATTACTTTATTGTAAGATATGTTGGTTTTTGTATTTCTTACAAGTTGTAGGGTGTTGGATTTTTATTCATATTGGGTAATTTGGAAGATTACGCGTGAAATAGGATTTATTTTATTCTTGTTGTTTTTGTTTGAATCTTTTGTGGGGAAATGAGAAGGGTGACACATGTCACCCTCTTTTTGGAGAGAATTATAAATTGTTATTATTTTTATATACATTCATGAAGAGGGGTTGGGACATTTTTGTGATTCTTACTTTTGGATTTTGGAGATTTTGGAGAGTTCCTATGGAGGTTGGAGCCTTGGTGTGTTGGATTGCATAGAATTTTTAGATAGCTTGATTGAGGTAGATATTTATGTTCTTCTAATTATTTTCATATGAAAATATATTGTGTTTATGAAATGAAAATGGCATCATTTTGTGTTGTTGTTTGTCAGATTATGGGTGTGTTTTTGAAATTTTGTTATTATCTTTTTTCTCCATCCATTATGCTTTGTGATGGATTTTGGAGTGTTGAGGAAGAGGGAGGATGACCATTCTCACCACATGGCTTGATGGGAAATCCATGAAGGTCTTATTTTATTCCTTCCCTCATATGGTTTGATGTGGGGAAGGATTTTCATATGGTTTTATCTTCCATCCCCATCCTTGTAAAGAAATCATTATGGTTTGAAAATCCTTCGAAGGAGGAATCTTGGTGCTTTGTTTGGAGAGATAAGGAGGGTGCTTGGAGATTTTCATTTTTATCCTATGGTTGGATTCACCATTTATCTTCATATGGGATTCTTATCACTCTTCCACATTTTAGGGGAAAGCATAGAGTTTTCCCTCATGTGTTTTTTGTTTTGGTTGTGTGTCTGAAAATAAAAGTGTACTTGTATGTTTATTTTCCCTTCCATATTTAATTGTTTAAACTAAGTCATGAATCCTCTCTGTCATATGGGCTTGGATGGAAGCCACCATCTCCTGCATGTGTTGGAGATGGAATGTAATGATGAAAATATGTTGGGAGGTAAGTGGGCCCTTTATTCCTATGATATGAAGACCATTTTGAAGAGGAGAACTTATGGATTTATCTTGGAGCTTGGTGAAGAATTATTGTTAAATATTTTCACATGTGATTCAAAAATTTTGGGGAGGCTATTCCATTTGGATTTTATTTGGTTCTTGTAAAGATGTTGTAAATTATTTTTCTAGTCTCCCATCTTCGGATGTAATTGTATCTTGTAAAAACAAATGTTGTATAAAATGTTATGCTCTCTCCTTCCTTGGTATGGATTTGGTATGGATTTATTTGATAGGTTGTCTTGGTTTTAAAATATTTTGTTAGTGAAAACAACATTCAAGGGACAAAACTCCCTCCTATTTATGGGAGAGATTTCCTTATTGAAAATGCAAAAAAACAAACAAAACTACTTATTTACAAATATAAAAATTATCAATCTAAAATGAGTATTCTGGTGTTTTAAATGTCTCCATCTCATAATATTTTCAATACGAGAAGAAAATAATGTAGATGAACTAATGATTGAAGAGGGAAGGAAGGAAATACTTTTAGATATATAGATATCATAATGATATCTTACTTATGCATGCATGAAAAGTAAAGATTGAATCATACACATATCAATATATGACATTAAACAAATAGACAAAAAGTTATAAAGATAACATCAACTGTGAGAATGCAAAGTTTCCTATTCAAAAATATAATGATCCATACAACTCAGATAAAGAGAGCACAAATAGATAGAACTAAAGAAAAGAGAGAACTTCTATATTGATTTTTAACTCATTGCTTCTACATTCGAGACATCATAATCCAATCCTCCTCAAATGAAAAGGGAAGTCCCTTAAATAGCCCCAGGATGGTTATAAAAAAGAGTCTTTTTAGTTTCCTTATTTTAATCAAAGATTAACAATTAACCAAGTCTTATAATATTAAATCAACCCTTTTTAAATATTAGATGATTAACACAATTCCAAATTCTAAGAACATACAAGAGATTTTTAAAAGAAGGATTTAAGCACAAGTCAAAGGGACATTCAAAGAGGAGGAAGCTAAGATATTTTACTTCAATATAGTTTTTATGAATTTAACCAATACTCCAACTATTTCCATGACTTTTGGGATGGTGGTATTGGAAACAAATATTTTTGAGAAGTTTAAACAACCTTTCATTTCTTCCCAAAAATATCCATTTTGTGAAAAAACCCTTGATTACCTCGATGATTATAGTCTGAAGTGCACAAATTTATTTTACCTTTTCTGTACTTATATCTTCAGACTTGAACAATATTTTATCTAATGAGGTTCTTGAACTTAACCTTGATATCATGCAGCAGGTTTCTATTGTCAGAGTCTTCTTTGAAAAACTTGCAGCGAAGGTATCTGAATTTATCTTGCATACATGTCTTGAAACCCTCTCCCCTTTGAAATTTTTTTCAACTCATCAATTAATTTTCCAAGAACCTTTATCTTCCATTCTACACTATGTACCCACTTATTAGAAAAATTGTTCTTTGTATCATCAAAGAATTTATTTGCAATGAGATTCTTCTCATCAGTTGTACTTATCTGTCTAATATCTTGTATACAATCTACCCATAATTTAAGATACTTTTCAAAACCAATGATGAATGTGGTGAATCTTTGTTGAATTCAGAAAATATTTTCATATCCTTTATATGCTTCATCGATAAAATTCAAACCTGAAACTAGCATATCATCTACCATTTCCTTCCCATAGGCACCATGTTTTTGAATATCAGTGATAACCTGGACCTCCCCATTGGCTAGAATATTAAGAAGGGGATTGCATTCAGAAGAGTGGGATAAATTACTTTTTCATATGTTAGGAGGGATATGATTAATTGTGAGAGGATTTGTATATTTTCTTCAAGCTACTCTTAAGACTGCTTTCCTTTTTCTACTCTCTCAATCACCTTAGACATTCTTTCTTTCAAATTGTGTACTTCACTTTTAGGAGTAGATTCTCCTAAAGGGATCCTTATCAATTCCAAATAACTCATCATCAAATCTCTCTCATTATTATCCATTTTAGGCTCAGCAATCTCCAAGAATTTTTGACCCTAAAAATAGATACCATTATAGAAGTTTTTTTTTCCTTCTTAGCTGATGGGGTAGGAATTGTTCCCAACAGAGACACCACAATTTTAAATTTGGGGTCTATAACCTTTTATGAAGATTTCCTTTTCTTCTTGTCTATGAATGGTTAAACCCATGAAAAATAGGAACTAGAAGAATGGGTAAAAATAAGACCCAAATCTAAAGTACTCATTTATCCAAAGGTTTGTGTAGCTGATACTTCAACAACTACCTCAACATTAGAAGAAAGAATTTGCTTGAGGAAATTCATGCATTATGGGCTCCAGAGAAAATGTTGTCTTAGTTTCACTTGTATGGCTCTTTTTTTGTCATCTTCCTCTATCGTTTCTATTTTTCCACTTTTAGGATTGTCCTCTTCTTCTTATTTAATTTATCTATCAGATATATCTACAACTTGCTCAATCATAGGCATTGTTTCAATTCACTTATCTTCTTCATCCACTAATTTTGAAGTTATGTGAAGATAAGGAAGAGTTTGAGTTAGCATATCGGTGGTTAATTTGATGCCTCCTCCCGAGATGAATATGCTTCTTGAGATGGGGATATCACTCTGTTATCTCTATAGGTTCTCATTTTCTTTTCAAACCATAATTTACTTTTGATAACAATTGGATTGATAATTGTTTGTTAGTTATCCTGTTCCTTCTTGAACCACTCAATGGTTTCAAGAGGAGTATGTATGATGGTCCTTTTGTATTCAAGTTATTGAAGTTCCCCATTATCATCTTGCATTTCCTTTCATACTCTGTAGAGGTTAAAATATTTTATCTGCTGCAAATAAAGATGATCATAGTACCTCATCCTTGCCTCAAAATTATCTAAACAATCTACCCAGTAGTATTCTATTTTCATAATCACATGTGATAAAAATAGAACCTAAGATTATTGCAGATAAAATTCTTGAGGTCAAAATAATATCTTTTATAGAAGACATGGAAGTTGAAGGTAGCTACTTGTCCTCTCAACATTCTCAAAGCATCCAAATAAGTTTTGTAGATGTAATTTCCTACGGTGATACAAACATGTATGGAACCTATATTTTTATTTTTACAATACACGTGCAATTTATGTAGTTCTCTACATATTTCTACTAAATAAATCTTGTCACCGTAATACCAGGTAACTTGTATGTAGAATCTTAAAATCCTCGGCAACCTAATCTACAAAAACATGTTTAATTGGATGAAATAACTACCATAGTGGAATATCAATTGCATGGCCTCATCGATAATCTTCTATTTGTATCACCTTCCAAGAGCCCTCGACTATATACATGCTTTGAAAGAATAACTAACGCTTCTCATGTGGTTATTACTATTCTTCATTATCAACTTTGAATAAAACTCATATAACTGAGATTTTTTCATATAATTCTTTGGAGACAAACCCGACGATTCCATATATGCTTCATTAGTGTACATAAGATAGGAAGTCATACATAAGGTATTAGTTCTATGTAAATTAGCCAATTGCTCAATTAAGTCCTTAGAAAAGTTAGGTTTGACGAGATATGGAGCTTGAGATATCGAAAGCTTGAATTATTAAATACTTTTCTTTGCCTTTAATGTCCACTTAAATTCCATGCCCTTTTTAACATCAGTGTTATTGGCTTGACAAGAGTAGAAACATTTGGTACAAATCTACAGATGAAATTTATTCTCCCTAATAAGCTCTGAAGATCCTATTTATGACTTGGCAAGGGAAATGCTTGAATTTCTTCAACTATTTCTAGATTAATTGCCAATCCTTCCTTTGACACAATATAACCTAAGAGTTTTCCTTTGTGTGTTAAGAATACACACTTTTTTAGGTTTAGGGAAACTACAAATCTTCAGGTGGCTTTGTACATTTTTTTGAAAATAATGTGATGTCATCTAGGTATATCACAACTATTTTTTTTATGAACCCCTTGAATGCCATGTCCATAGCTCATTGAAAATTTTCTCCAATGTTTGACAATCTGAATGGCATTTTCCTATAGGCATAGGTACCCCACATAGTGGTTTTTAACCAGTTTTAACTGATCATATTCTTCCACCATTATCTGAATATATCCTCGATACTCATCAATTAGAGAGAAACTTTCGAATCGACTACTACCTATAACATTTGTTCCATTAAAGATAGTGGTTAGTGATATTTGAGAGATGCCCTAGTTATATCCCAAAAGTCTAGGTACAACCTTATTTCTCTATTTCTTTTCCTAAATTGTACTAGATTTGAAACCCAACTTGAGTATTTGATTGGAAATATTATAATTTTTTCTATTATATTATTTATCCATTTCTTCATTAGAGGCTTAATGTGTGGCATGATAGGTCTCTATTTCTACCGATAGGATTTTCCTCTAGGTCCAATTTAATTGTATTTTATTTTTAATTATGATTAAAACCTCTTAAGTCTTCATATCTCCATGTGAATACATCTAGAAATTCTTTGAAAAGTTGTACGAACTCACATATTTCACACTCGGTGGCCACCTTTCCAATTTGGAGTGTCTTACCTTCCCTAGCTAAAATTGGTTGATTGTTTTGATTGAATATTGACTCAATGTTACTAATCCTTTTGGGAGATTATTTTTCGTAACTACACTACTTTATACCCATACTGTGGCTATAATTTATCTTGGTTCCTTGTTAAGAATTCAGCTTGTTACTCTAAGAAATTAATGATCTATTGGTCACTCTTGACAACTTGTCATCTTGTGTTCTTGTCTCAAACTCGACGGTCTTAAAAATACCTTCATATGGGGCTATGTTTTATCCCACTTTATACTATCAACTACAACAAAAATTTCCCAGTCACTGCAAGTGTCTCCATAACCTCATTCTTCTTTCTAGGTATGGACTCAATATTGAGTGCTTGAAAGTCCTCTATGAGGTCCCATAACCTATTTTTATAACTCTTAAGTATGTCTTTCTTTGCAGAATGTTTTACTTTACCTTGACTCATAATTAGTCACTATCCCCGAACACCTATAAGTTCTTTATACCTCTTTTCTTGGTCCAATGAATTTCTCGGATCAAAGCCTCATATTAAGATGTATTATTTGAACACGTGAACTGAAAGACAAATTGTACTTCACATTTTATGGGGACACAAACATTTCATCCCATCCTACACCTTGTCTACATCTTGAACCATCGAAAAATAGTTTCCACACTTCTTTATCATTGTTATTTTCTAGCTTGGTAACACTAGGAAAATTGGATTTTCTTCGTGTACACAATATACTCCTAATTCATCTTCTTCCATTTCATTATAAGGATAGAAGCATGCCTTTTGTTTTCCCATTCATCCATAGTCAAATTTGGAATTCCTTAAAATTTAGTACCCTTTTATGAATCATTTGAACACTCCTCTTGATCCAAGGCTGAGTAATTTGCATTAATAGGACTTGGCACATGGGGTTCATTGTGGAAATTTACAACTAGTTTTTACCTGATTGTAGCTTTTGATCCATACCTTGTCTTGAAAAGCATGTTTAACCAATGTGTGGATAGGTACCCATTAAATTTGGTAGTGAAGTCCATTGAAAAACATATAGAAAAGAGTGGTGGTATGTAAATTACAGATATATCTTGGAGCACCGTAGCATTTGGTCCAGCATGTAGTGTAATAATTAATCCTCATATGATCCCAACTATTCTATTCATTGTCCCATCTAATATAAGCATTGCCCTTGACACTACATCATATTTTAGGACCAAATGGATCAGCTATCTACTTCAACATTATGAATTTCTTGCTCAGTAATCAATCATGTAATTGTTTACCATGTTGTTCCCAATCATTAGTGACAATATAATGAGAGTTTTTTTAAATTATTTCTAGGTTGACCCCTTCTTCTTGTGTTGAATTAGTGACAACTTTCTCCTATTTTTGGTTCAATTCATTTGAGGTAAACCCATTGACCATTAATTCTTGAAAAAAATCCCACTATCCTGGGATTTCCATCAATGATTAATACATACATGTGTTTTCTTCATCTGATAAATGATGTTGAAAGGGGATGTGCTATCTTTGTGTTGTCCTTTGTTTGGCACAACCTTTTTTGGAGCTTGAATAGGTACATGTGTTGCTAGAATAGGTTCCCTAGGATGAATTTGTGCACTTGGAGTTGCTTTTTCATTGCTAGATCCTTGTTGGGTGAGATTAGGTTGAGGAAAAATAATACTAGATGGATTCCCTTCTTCTATGTTACTTTTATTTGATCTTGTGTTAACAGCTACACCTTAGATACGAGGTGGATTAACTCATCAAAAGTATTTCATTTTCTAATTGACCAATTTGGTTTCAGTTGGAGGTACCTCTTGGTGAATTTCTTCTTATTGATTTTGTTCCTCACATGGTTTCTAAGACACTTCGATCATTTGTACCATAAAATCCTGGTTTAGTGAACCATTGAAATATGATGATTAACTGTGAGACTAATTGTATCAGTAACACCACTCATATTCTTGAGAAATATTGTTTTGAGTTATGACCTAGGCTCTTGATGTAGAGGCTGCATTCGAGATCATATGATCGGAATGACCTACTATTATGAGGTTTTCCTTCATTCAAATTTTGATTTGCAGCCTGAGTTAGTGGCTTATATGATTGAAAAGGAGGCCCATTTTCTTGATATTGAGGCTGATATGGCATAGAAATTTGAGCTTGTTACCTCTTAAGGGTCACTAGCAAATTACCTAGGTTCTGTAGATGTTTCATGACTTCATGCAACTCTTTGGAAGTGTTTAAATAATTTTAACCCTCATTTTTTCTTTGATTCAAAGGGGTTAGAATGGGATCTAATTATGATTTTTGACTAGTTGTGGGAATTCCCATTTCTAGATATAGAGGCATAGGTGGCCATGGTGCTAACTTACCTACTTGAATCAAAGAATTTTTGCCATGATTGTTATGTTGTAGGCTCATGACATTGTTGTTCCTCCAATTGACTATATCATAATGGATATTTAATAATTCAAGTCCTTTAAGAAATAGAGGAACACCCCTTACACCGCTGTTGGTCTCACAACCACAAATTTTCTTTGGAATCATAAATTAAAGTTTTTCATCTACTCAGTTAGAGCTCTTTTGATTGTTGTCAATAGTTCCAATAAAGACATATTATATTCCCTTTCTCAAAATTGATCACAGAGTGTTGTAGACAACTGATTCAATTTTTTTATAAACCATGTTGTTAGGCTCCTAAACTAGTGCAAAACTTTACCCTTGAAAGAGGATTCAAAAAACTTGACTGCAACACCCATTTAATTGATTTTGTGAATTTCACAGACATTGTCAATGCCTTTGATGTGGTCAATAAGAGTTGTATGATTTTCTCCTATGAAGTAGGGAATGTTTTTAAGTTCCACTACAAGAATTGGATTTTGAGCATTTAGGGCCATTGGAATAATTCTCGTGAAGTTGAAAAAATGATTTGGTGGCACTTGATGAGCCATTGTAATTGGTATGAGGAACCTAGTTGACTGAATGAAGGTTCTACTAGGTGGAGGCATAGACAAGGTCCTATTAGGTAGAGATGGTGATCTTCGTAGGGTTCTCCCTCTCCTTTCTCTACCTGGAGATAATTTTAGATACAAAAATATCCCTTCCTCTATCGATTCATACCTATTTTGAATTCTTCTCATATACTCTGACAACTTGTTCTACTACACCACCACTGAATTCTATTGTTTGGATTCACCAAATGGGTTGGAAATGAGCCTCAAAAGGAAAAGATTTTTCCAAATAACACACAAAACTTGATACAATTAAAATAAAAACTTTGAAAGAATTGTATGCTTGATCTTCTGGAGGTTAATTTTTTTTTGAATTGTCCATCTGAAAATCCCAAAAAGTAGAAGATACCAAAATTAACAACTTCTGAAACTATGAAAATGAGAGAAACCTAAAATTTAAAAACCTGAAATATGGGAAGGTCTAAAATTTAGAATTGATTTCTCCATAGAATCTCCAAAAACATGAATCCTGAAATCCAAAAGTTTTGAAAACCTCTCAATTCTGAAATTATAAGGGCCCCAAAGGTGTGAAATCTCTAATCTTAAGATCTCAAAGTGCAAAAAAATCCAAAGTTCTGAAAATGATTTTTTAAAATCTAAAAATACCATTTACTTATGAAGGTTATCCTCTAATCTATCTATTGATGAAATTTGGACTTGTTTTAAGTGAGAAAAAAATTGAAAATAGATATTAGAACTCTACCTATTAGATAAAAGGTCCAAAATTGAAAATCTGCTATGTACGAAATCAAAATTTCTTAAAAGTTCCTTCAATGCTCATGGAAATGACTTCGTTGTCCCACAAGGAAAGCTAAATTTATTCGTACAAAATCACAACACCCATGAAATTAGGTAGTTTGATGTACTGATCATTTGGTGTGATTGCACAACAAGGATCTTTCCCAAAGTGTGTAAATTTGTGAATAAGGAAATATTTTTGGAGAAAGGTCAACTCATATTCCTAAATCTAGACACCACATGCCCAATTGCAGAGAATTATTCAAAATCCTATTGTAGATTTTTCCAAGGATATAGGGATAGAGGGATTACAAGAAATTAAGCCTAATCTAATAGGAGGTGATGCACCAATAAGGAATGTTAAATATTTACCCTTGCGTGGGGATGAAAACAAACAAGATTGTAGAGGATGAATACACATCATATATAAATTAATTGTTACAAATCCATTCTCTAGTAAAATCAATCCATTAAAATATTTAATAACAATTAGAACATGGACAAAAATCATGAGCAACAATAAGATATCAGATAAAATAACATAACACAAATGAGAGTTTAGAGTAATCCAAAGATTTGTTATATTGCTTCACAAGTTGATACACTATATTACAAGGGTGCATGAGGCATAAAATTGTATTACAATTTCAATGGGAGGCTTGAACTCCATATATTTTCTCCTAGACATGAAAATAATGGAGGGGAAAAGGAAACATATCCAACCTTTAGAATTTTTCCCCTCGTCACAATTTATAGTATAATATTTGCAAGTGAGTAGAGAGAGAAAATGGAATATGAAATTACCCCTAATATTTTAAAAATAATCATTAGATCTATGTAATGAGTCTATAGGATCTTCAAAATATTTTCTCCATTAATGATCCTTCCTTGTGCTTAAATAAACATAGCTAAGGTTGCACACTGTACATAGATCCTATCTCCCCGTAGCTTCATGATTAATTTTCCACCCACCAAACTCATTAATTCCCCTTCTCAAGCTAAGGTAAAAACCATCTTTCCAATGACTACAAGTTTGTTAAAAATGCATAAAAAATTAGAAAGTTATTACACTTTGAAGTTGGTCATGAATTTTCATCTTCTTCACTAAATCAAGCTACATCTTTTACCTATTGAGTTGGTTACCCCTTACACCGAGCTCTTTTCTTTAAATGCTAATTTGGCCTTTTTTCATAGTACCTTGCCACATACCTACCATACTACTTACAGTTTCTCACTGACCAATGGGATCATCCACCTAAACAACTTGGTGGTTCAATTGAATGAAAAGATTGTGGGAGTTGCATTCTTATTGGGGATTCGGGACCCTCCATTTCGGACTCAGCCCACCCACTATTTTGGGCCTTACTTCTCACAATCCTGAATCAACCCACCCCTCAAATATGAAGGGATCGACCCAAAACTTAGTTAAACCCGACATGTGCCCACCACTATTTAGGATTTCTTTTTCCCATTCGACACCCGAAACTTTACATTTCAAAGTGCACTCACCCTCATTCGTAAAACATCCTCTGAAACCCCTGTACTCCCAAAGTCTAAAATTTTTAGACTTCTAGTTTCTTCATTTTTGGGAATCCCAGACTTTCCCCATCGAACATACCTCACCACACACCAAAAGAAAAATTTGAGTTCCACTCACCCTTCCATGTGTTCACCGAGAAAGTTGTCTTATATTTCACCGAGATCACTTTGTGTATATGTGTATATTGCGATTGAGCTAACCCTAGATGGCTGACCCATGGCCAACTTGAATCGACCCTTGGCTTATTTCATTCAAATAGGTCCTTCATTAATTGTTGTGGAGCTCTCATACTAATATTGTGAGTTTTTCCCTTCATACATGACCCACATGCTTCCCCATTGTGCAAGTTAATTGAGCTTTGAGCTCCTTGACCAATTCAGCCATGTCTGTGGCATCATTAACATGCCTCATTGAGCTCATTTACTAGCTTTTAAAAGTGATTTATCTATTTACCTTCGCATCCTACACTCCATTTTCCCGCTAAGGTGAGATGATACTAAACTCCTTCCACATGTTTTCAACCGATTTTTCCTCCTTTCACACAACGAATCCTTCATCCAAGAGCTCCCAAGTCATTTCACATGCCTTCTTGGTTGACATGGCCCTCCCATGTTGAACCTGAAGCTAACTCGCTTTAACCGAGATCCATCAAAACCCATCTCAAGGAGTAGCTTTCTGAGCTACTCGGCTAGCTATTTTCTAGATTGGTGGACCCTTGAGGGAGAAATGAAGATTTTGATCCCCTAAAGATTTTTTTTTAATTTTTCGAAGCTTTCTTGTGATGGAGGCTAATTGGAAATTCATGTAGGAGATCCGTAAGGCCATACATTATTTCCTCCATTTTTTTTCCTTTGACCAGATGAGGGTCTAGGATGGCCTATTTCACCGCATGGGCAAAAATTGTCAAGAGGTACTTCCCCACGCTTAAAAGGAAAAGTTGTACCTCTTATCCAAACCTACAAATACATTATTTTGAATGAATGGTTTTTTTTCATTTTGTATCTTAATGAGGTTTGGAACACCATTGGAAACCTATAACATAGGTGTATTAGTAGTTGTTTTGATCTGCCAACTTTGGGATGTGATATATGATCCCGTATGTAAATTGCTAATAATTTTTCATGAGATCTAAAACATCATGAAAGAAGATTTAAATGTTATTTTTGACTCTTGATAACTTCCTAAGATGCAAGATAAGACTCGTACAAAACAATTAACCCTACTAGATAGTAAAGGAAAACTTTAAAACTGAAAAACCATAGAAATTCTTTATAAAATGTCCATTCCCTTAAGAAAAATGAATAGTGAAATTTCCAAGTTAATTCAAATGCCAAAAAGATAGAGATCAAAGTTGTTTTTGATTCTTAAGATCACCAAAAGGTGCAAGAAAATAGAATAACAAGATTTCTTCTAAATCAATTAAAAAATAGAAATATAACATTCATCAAAGCATTAGACATGTTAGAAAATGACTAGTTTTCTAATAAAGGAGACCATAACTTTTCTATAACTCAAAATCCTAAATTTATGTTTACATTATGTAGTTTGGTTCAAGTACATTTCTAATGCAAAAAAAGGAGTCATTTCAATTTTGATATAAAATGTTATGGCCTTAAGAAGAGAGGTTATCCACAAGGTTCAATGGAAACACTCCTTGTTTAATGGTAGTGCATGTGGTTTAATGGTAACATTCGAGCACATGCCAATAGAAACGTGCACATATTGACATTGACCTATACTAATTAACACTAACATGCACAGATTGTCACTAGTGCACACATATTAACACCTACATGCACTGATTTACACCAAAGGAAATATATTAACACCAATGTGCATAGATTGACATCAAAACACACATATTGACACTAACATGCACAAATTGACAATAATGTACATGTGTTAACACTAACATGCACATATTAACACTAGAGTGCACATATTAACACTAACATGCACATATTAACACTAACGTGTACAAATTAACACTAACACAGGTATGTGATAGAAACAAAGAATTAAATAAAGTAGTGTCACACTAGAGCATCCGGAGAGACTATAGCATGTGTAAACTCAACATTAGCATGAGGCACCTGTATGATGTAAAATTATGTGATTTTGACAAGGAAAATGTCAAAAATTCAAAACTTTTCCATCTTGATCCAAATTTGATAACAACCCATATCCTTTGCTCTTACAATAAAGACTCAACAAATGCAAAGCGTTAATACACAATATGTCAAGAAGTTCAAGTTATTTATCGTCTACAAAATAGAAGTTAAACAAAATTGAAACCAAATCAAGAAATCTTAAAAATGCATGAGACAGTGGAGTAAGCTCCATAGGGCATGCCAAATGTATGCATGTAAAACTATGCTAAGTGAAATGAAACCAACACCGAGTAGCTTCAAAGTAAAGTCAATCAAACAAGAACTTTGTGATAAGAGATAAATGGAAATAACTATCTTAATACATAAACATGAAAGTAAACACCTAATGATAAGCCATTCATACTCTTGTGTGATTGCTACTCAAAATATTAGCCTAATTAGATCATTAAGAAATCAAATTACTTTGTTTATCTCAAGAATGAGGATAAGAATTCACCAAGAAATGGCTACAATGTCATATTTTAATCTTCGCATGCTACCCAATTTTAGAGAGGGGATGCAATGGATAACGTAGCTATTCTAAACCAATGGAGAATGATCTTATAAATATGCCTATAAATTCCACTATTCAAAGTGTGGTGTAAGATGAAAGGGAAAGAGGAGGGTTTGTCGACACTAAAATTTTCCTCCAAAATTTCTATTTCATTAATGTATGTATTAGGAATAGGATGTTGTTAAGTGTAATTAGTAGTAGCGTCCGATAGAAGATAACGGGTATTGTCGATGCAAGTGGTGCCGCCAATAATGTGGAGTATGGTAACAGTCAAAGTACAATAGGAATGTTGTAAAAAGTAAATATTTGTTGTAAGTGGTCCGGTAATGTTAAAATGTCAAAGTTTGGGTAATTAGAGAAGTAGGGTCTACATGATTAGGAATTAGAAATATTATATTGGTAATAAGGGCAAGGAGTGAGGTCATAAATATTTTGTGTATTTTATTTGTAAAAAGTCTAAAAATGTGGAACCCATGTAAAATGATAAGGTTTATCTTATCTTAATAGATAAGCTTACATGTACAGATAAGAGTTAAGGTATGGAATATGATTCGTCAGAGTGGATTTCTTATCCTATCTTAGAGATAGGATGGATAAGCCTGGAAGTTCTATAAATAGAGAGGCCACCCCCCTCATTTAGCATAGAAAGAAGTAGTGAGAAATATTGTAGGAAGTGTGCGAAGGAAGCCATCAGTTAAAGGTGTGTTGAAGAAGCCATCAAGAGGTGTAATTGTAAAGTTTCTCCCATAGTCTTGTTGAAGTATCTCATGGGTGAGATTGTAACAGTTTCATGTTAATATTATAATTTATTTTGATATTTCAGATTTTTCGTCATTCTGTCTTATCATAGTCAATGGTATTCTTGTGTTCGGTTGTTGTTTTGCTTCCAGATTACATCCACCAAACTAAAGTCTGTGCATTAGTAAATAATCATAGCACGAGGAGTTCCCGGTGAAGAATTATCATAGTGCCGGATTGGTGATGACATTTTGGTTCCATTGCCGGGACCATTCCTCGTTGGTGGATTTTCTGGAGAGATATTCCCACTTAGTCAAAAATCAATTGGAGGGTAACCTTGTTTTTACTGTGCATAGTAGTTACCATGGTAAAGTCATTTTTACCATGAATAGTAGTTACCATGTTAAAGTCATTTTTGCCATGAATAGTAGTTACCCTGGTAAAGTCCTTTTTGCTGGGAATAGTAATTACCGCAGTAAAGTCACTTTTTACCGTGAATAGTATTTACCGCAGTAACTTCACTTTTTACCGTGAATAGTGTTTACCACAGTAAAGTCAGTTTTTACCGCAGTAAGTCAGATTTTACCATAGTTTACCGTGGTCATTTCTATAGTGATTCCAATTATTTGTGCACATAAGTCTTGTTGATTGTACTTGTGGGTTGGTATTTCACGGTGGTTACTTTTGAAAATGGGAAAGATTCCTATTTTTTCAGCTCAATCTAATGAAGATGCTTCTTCTTTCATTCAAGAGTTTAAGCGATCTTGTATTTGTAATGGCCTTATAAGAAGGGGAACAATGGAATGAATTTTTCCTACCTTTTTGGATGGTTCAGCACTTAGGTGGTTTGAAACACTAGGTGATAATGTGAAAAATTCATGGGATTTATTAACTGAAAGTTTTCTTGAAGAATTTGGTGAACAACAGAAATATGTAGATCTCATGATCGAGATCACAAAGCTATCCCAAGGAGAGAAGGAGAAGATAAGGGATTATCATGCTCGTGTTCTAGAGCTAAGGAGGAAGCTCGATGCCCAGATCCGGAAGGAAGGACTAGCGGATGGGTTGATGAATGGCATGGATAATCTCCTCTGTAAGCACTTCATTCTTGGGATGAAGCCGAGATCGACAACGAGTGAAGTATGACCGCCAGCCTACCATTAAACAAGCAAAGGAGATTGCAAGAAGGCAAGAAGAAAGCATGGAAGAGGAGCCCAAAGAAATTGCTGCTAAAGTAGAGCCTACACCAGCACCTTTGATCCGTAATCCACAACCACTCGGTGAGCACAAATATTTCTCCTAGTACATCTACCGAGTATGAAGATTTGCTAAAAAAGATGGGTCGCTTAACTATTAATCTTCTTCAAGGAAAGGAATTTAGTTCTCGGGGAGGAGATAGAGGTCCAAAAAGAAATATTTCTGAAGTTGTATGTTATGGTTGTTATAAAAGGGTCATTATAAGTATAATTATCGGATAGAGCTTCTACATCCGGTAAAGGAGATAATGATAAAGGAAAAGCACTGTGAATTCTTTTGATGTAGTAGATAAGAGCAGAAATAATGAAGTAGATGTGTTTGTAACAAAAAGAAAGAAAGAAAAAGATAATCAAGATGGAAATGATCCTAAGAAGATGAAAGAAGAAACTAGTAAGAAACATAGGAGAAGAAAGTTGGGTGTGCGGGATTTTTGATTTCACGGGGCAAGGACCATACTCCATCTTGGAAGATCTGTCCAAAAGGCCTGCAAATATTACATATGGTCAACTCTTGGCTATGTCTTCTGAGAAGAGGTGGGAGTTGCGAGGTGGACTCAATGCTCAAAGAAGGAAGGAGGTTGAGGTCCCTGTTTTGGAGGCAGAGGCAGATCCCTATGCTCCACAAGCTGAGGTATTATGTAATGGTATTTCAATTCATGATGTCTTAGTTGATGGAGGTGTTGTAGTTAATGTAATGACCGAGTCTGTAATGAATATGTTGGGTTTAAAAATTGATTACCCTTCAACACTTATGTTAAGGTCATTAAATAAGGGAAAAACTAAACCAGAAGGTGTAGTTTCAAATGTGGCAAAATCTGTTATGGGTGTTGTATGTGTGGTAGACTTTCAGGTGATGAAAAATGGTACTGTTGCGTACCCAATGCTGCTAGGAAGACCATGGATAAGGAGAGTTCATGCAAGGAACTACTTTGGAATGAAGGTTTCATGACACTTGGACGTGGTAGAGAGAGGGTGAAGATAAACGTTATCCCTCGGAATCATAAAAGCGAGAACCCGTCGATTCAAGTGATGAAACTAATGATTGGACATCCTCTGGTTACTCTAGTACCGGTGAAGTGGACATCGAAGATGAAGAAAGCGAGGTGGATGTTTGGGTCATGGATATCCTGCCGGTCACACCAACTCATGACCCCATCAAATTATCTGAAGAAGAAGTTGATGATCGTCTCCAACAAATAAAGATTGGTGATGATGTGATGGAGAGTGAGAAGGAATCCTACCTCCAGCTCTTTCAAAGGTACATACACCTATTCACTTTTGATTACAAGGAACTCTGCCAAGTAAGTTGGGTAGAACATTGTATTGAGTGATAGATGGTGCTAATCCCATAAAGCAAATGCCATATAGAATGAATCCTAATTTTTCCAAGACTGTAAAAGAAGAAATAGATAAGTTACTTGATGCAGGATTCATATTTGCTGTGGAGAATTCAGAATGGGTTTCTCCCATTGTGATCTCAATAAAAAAGAATGGGAAGCTACGCATTTGTGTTGATTATAGGAAGCTCAATAAGGCAACAAAGAAGGATCATTACCCTCTTCCATTTTCAGATCAGATCTTAGACGAAGTAGCTGGCCAGGAGTGCTATAGTTTTGCTGATGGATATAGCGGCTACAACCAAGTTCGTATAGCAGAGAAAGATCAGTTGAAGACCATGTTCACCACTCCTTGGGGAACGTTTGCTTATAGAGTTATGACTTTTGGGTTGTGTAATGCTCTAGCAACATTCCAATGTTTGATGAATAGGGTGTTCGAACCCTACATTGGGACCTTCATCGAGTATTTCTTGGATGATTTTTGCATCTATGGGAGTAAGTTGGACCACTTGCACTAGATGGAGACAAGCATTTCAAAGGTTAGATGAAGCACAAGCCTCACTAAACCCTATAAAGTGTGTCTTTGGATGTTCTAAAGGCGTTTTGTTAGGGCATGTTGTATCCAGAGATGGTATTGGTACTCGATCCGATAAAGTTTCAAAATCAAAGATTTACCAATTCCTATGAATAGAAGTAAGTTGAGATCATTTTTAGGCCATGTGGGTTACTATAGAAGGTTCATTAAGAATTTCTCAAAGATTGCATAGCCACTAACCCAGTTCTTGAAGAAGGATGTTGCTTATGAACCAGGAAACAAGGCACATGAAGCTTTTGGACAATCAAGGAAGCCCGGTGTCTTCACCTATTTTGAAGAATCCAGTTGGAGCAAGCCATTCATTGTGTACACCGATGCCTCGATTGAGCACTAGGTAGTACTTTGAGCCAAAAGAATGAAAATGGGAATGAACATCCAATTTACTTTGGGAGCAGACAAATGAGCAGTGCTGAGGTAAACTATACTGTAACTGAAAAAGAGGCTCTGGCTATCATTTTTGCTATAAAGAAGTTTAGAAATTACTTGCTAGGGCAGAAATTTATAGTTGTAACGGATCATCAGGCTCTGAAATATATTGTCAATAAGCCTAACCCATCAGGGAGGATAGCAAGATGGATAATTTTGCTACAAGAATTTGAATTTGATATTATAGATAGGCCAGGAAAGAAGCATGTCAATGCAGATGCACTCTCTCGAGCCTATGATGGTTTAGGATCATCTTGTGATGATGATGATTTTCCCGATGCAGCATTGTTCTCCCTTGACACAATCCCTAGTGAATACATAGATATTTGGAATTATCTGAATGAATTCAAGTTTCCTGATGGTGCCAATGCAAAGACTAAGAGAAAGATTACTCAAGCCAGTCGTCCATATTCTATTCTGCATGGAGCATTATTTCGAATAGGACCTGATGGACAGTACAAGAGGGCAGTTGGACGTGATCAAGGAAAGGAGCTGCTAGAAGAATTCCACAATGGTACATGTGGAGGGCACTTCTCTGGACAACTTACAACAAGAAGGATCTTGGATGCAGGTTATCACTGGCCCACTCTTTTTAAATATTGTTATAATTATTGTAAGACATGTGATATTTGTCAAACACATGGTAACCGTAAGACTTCATCAGCTCCATTATGTCCTATTCTTCCCCTTGGTCCCTTTGAAAAATGGGGAATAGACATTGTAGGTCCACTTCCAACTACATCACGTCAAAATAAGTATATTGTAGTTGCCACAGATTATTTAACCAAGTGGGTTGAAGCTAGGCCATTGAAAACAGCTTCCATGGATGAAGTGGCAAGGTTCATATATGAACGCATTGTCACCAGATTTGGTTGTCCATTAGAAATTGTAACAGATCAAGGAAGCCACTTCATTAATGAGGTGGTAGAAGCCCTAGTCAATAATTTTTCTATCAAGCATAGGAAGGCAACAACATACAAGCCAAGCACAAATGGACAGGTGGAACGAACAAATTTTGTGCTGTGTCAAATTCTAGCAAAAGATGCATCCTTGCAGGTACATAAATGGGATAAAAGGATTCATGCAGCATTGTGGGCATATAGGGCAACATCAAAGTCAGCAACAGGATACTCCCCATTTCAGTTGGCCTATGGCATTGATCCAGTTCTTCCTATTGAGTTTGATATTCCCATTGTGAGAGTTATGAAAAATGAAAGGATGGATGAAAGTGATTCAGTAAAAGAAAGGTTGGTACATCTTCATTTGCTAGAGGAAATGAGGAAATAGCAAAGGATACAAGCCATAAGAAGAAAATGAAGTAGAAAGAATACTTTGATCAAAAGATCTGATGGTCTCCATTTCATGTGAATGACTTGGTCCTAGTATATGATTCCAGATACAAAAAAAGAAGACAGAGAAAATTTCTTCCAAAATGGATGGGGCCCTACAAAATAGCAGCTGTGCATGAAAATGGTACGTACCGACTGGAGGAATTGGATGGCACTCCCATTACGAAATGGGTCAACCATGATAAGTTGAATATTTTCCAAGCACCAGAATAATCTACTCCGAGGACGGAGTAGAAGCTAGGAAGGGGGAAGATGTCGACACTAAAATTTTCCTCCAAAATTTCTATTTCATTAATGTATGTATTAGGAATAGGATGTTGTTAAGTGTAATTAGTAGTAGCATCCGATAGAAGATAACAACGCCACAAGATGGGTGCTGCACAATAATGTGGAGTACGGTAATAGTCAAAGTACAATAGGAATGTTGTAAAAAGTAAATATTTGTCGTAAGTGGTCCGGTAATGTTAAAATGTCAAAGTTTGGGTAATTAGAGAAGTAGGGTCTACTTGATTAGGAATTAGAAATATTATATTGGTAATAAGGACAAGGAGTGAGGTCATAAATATTTTGTGTATTTTATTTGTAAAAAGTCTAAAAATGTGGAACCCATGTAAAATGATAAGGTTTATCTTATCTTAATGAGATAAGCTTACATGTACGAGATAAGAGTTAAGGTATGGAATATGATTCATCGTAGTCGATTTCTTATCCTATCTTAGAGATAGGATGGATAATCTGGAAGTTCTATAAATAGAGAGGCCACCCCTTCATTTAGCATAGAAAGAAGTAGTGAGAAATATTGTAGGAAGTGTGCGAAGGAAGCCATCGAGTTAAAGGTGTGTTGAAGAAGCCATCAAGAGGTGTAATTGTAAAGTTTCTCCCATAGTCTTGTTGAAGTATCTCATGGGTGAGATGTAGAACATTTCATGTTAATATTATAATTTATTTTGATATTTCAGATTTGTCGTCATTCGTCTTATCATAGCCAATGGTATTCTTGTGTTCGGTTGTTGTTTTGCTTCCAGGATTATATCCACCAAACTAAAGTCTCGTGCATTAGTAAATAATCAGCACGAGGAGTTCCGGTGAAGAATTATCATAGTGTCGGATTGGTGATGAAAGGTTCTATATATAGCTTCCTTGTTTGGGCAAGGCTTGTAATTTTGTGGATGTGGGACAAATACCAAAGAACAAATAGAAAGCATAAGCATGCTAAGAAGAATTAATAAAGGATGTACACTTTATGGGAGTTGAGAGGGGTTTAATTAATCAAATGTGATTAATTAATAGTTAGGTATAAGCTTGTAGAATCTATTTAGAGAGGATTTAGAGGAAAATTAGCATGATTCAAGAGATGCACGAGGGGATTTTAACCAATAAAAGGGGTTTATTGATTAAAATAGAAATCTTAATTAACTAATAATATTTTATTAATAACATAGAAGTGGATTATAACTAAATAAAGTTAATTAATTGACATCCACAATGGGGAAGGATTACTTAATTAACAAAAGTTATATAATTAATAATAAGCTATGGAATGTTAGATAATTATAGGAAAAGTGCTAATTATTATGAAAATGATGCGTAAGAGCGTAATTATTGTAATTTTAATATTAAAACTATGTAGGAAGATTTTAGGTGTCTACATCTATAATTGAAAAACCACTTGCTAAAAAATTAAAAATAACCTAAAAAATTATATCTCTATGATTTAACCTAATTTGAATTAAATTTTATTTCAAACTAAGTTATCAGTAATAAATGAAATCTTGATGATTGAATGCAATAATGTGTAAGAAATAAATATTTACGGATGTAATTCCTAAACAAAAAAGAGAGGTATATGACTTAGTTTATTATGTGCAAGTCGGGAATGATCGTGACTATGTATCTATTGGAAAATGATGTAAAAAATGTCATAAATTATCTATAAGGGTTCAAAACCCTAGGAATATATAGGAAATAAGTACCCACCAAAGGATAGGACCATCTGAGGATATAATGATTGATTTGAGCTCCAATGTCTATTAAACTTGTAAGAATCTATCCATTTATAAGTTAGAATTTATTCTTTGTTACTCATTCTTTATCACTCCAATTTTATTGAATTATATTTTCGATCGCACTTTGTAACCTAGAAAACTAGTGACTACATGCACATGCCCACAAACAAAATAAATTATAATTAAAAAAATATTTGAGACATTTTATTATTTGTGATTATTGTTAACTCGTAAAATGATTTTATGTTGTCTTAGTCTCTATAAACCCTTTTCGCATGGAGGTTGTGCTAGTTAAAATTTAAAATTCCTTAATAACATATTATAAACTTTATCTATAAAGGTCTATATTACATAGACTAATTTAAAATCAAGTCTTGAGATAATATAGTGTCACTCATCTAGATATTAATGGTTTCCTTTACGTGCTTAGTTAGATCAATTTCAACGTATACACATTTTTAAGCATGGGTTTCATATAATTGGGTTAGTCTAGGAAGATAAACTTCCCTAGTGGATTGATGAGTTCAAAAAATCCCCAAAAAGGAAGATGGAGACTAAGGAACATTACCAAGACTAGAATTTTAAGTGTATGTAGTTTGAACACTTTGAATCTGTCATGTAGTTGAAAATAATGATGATATTGCTATGAATAGATCAAGTTATTTACAATGAAGTTACAAAAATTGTTGAAATGAAAACTTAGGAAAAAACCTTCGTTAAATTTTGGATAGCTTAAAGATTTCTACCATAGGATAACTAGTGGCTATCAACCTATTATTTAAGGAGACCCTTAGGATGGACTCATCTATCAAAATAACCAACAAGGAAAAAATATTCAAGCAAGTTTAAATCTTGATCAAACATTTCTAAATCAAGAAAAAAAACAGGGAATTGGGTTTTTTAGTCTGAGCTACTAAATTGTGGAATACATTCTCAACAAACATTCTTTCCTTCATCGATGTAATTTTTTTTGTAACTATTTTGATCATCTTGCATCAAATTCGATAGAGAAAAATGATGGCCTTTAATTTGGGATTTTATTTTTCCCAAATTGTAAAATGGAGAACTATTTAAATGTAATAAAAGAACATAGTAATAAAAATTCATCATAAATCATTAATGGTATTAATAATGTGATGAAAATGTTTTATGGAGCGCATAACATTGAAGAAAAATACATCAAAACAAACTTCCCAAATTTTGTATCTAATTGATTATATTTGGTGATAAGACTTTCTAAAGTACATTTTGTTTGTAACTCCCATCTTGATTCTCATTGTCATCCTAAAATCTTTTTTAATTTAATTTTTAGCACCAAAAATATATAGTAAATTGTTTAATATTATTTCATGTTTGAGCTTCATCAAAGGATTGACATAAAATGACTTATACGACACAACTTTGAATTCTTCATCCTCGACATTATTACCTATTTGTCTCTCCAAATAAAAGTTCAATGGCTTATCTATAAAATGAACTCTCTAGATTCTATATATGAAAATATTTATTTTCCTTTATTTATAGAAAACATATAAATTTAAAAGTGGTAAATGATGAAATCCACCATTAAAAAAATAGGTTTACGCTGAAAGGTGTCTACAAGTGAGAAAGAGACTCCAGATTTGAACATAGTTGAAGATTTAATAAGTGAATGTAGAAAACAAAGTTAATAGTTTTTTCGAGTCCACAATTCCCATACACAAACCCTAATATGAGTCCTGTTCCTTATGCTTTATTTGGAAAGTTCCTAATTTTTTGATGGAAAACTCTACTGTTTTGCATATTGAAGGTATGACATCTCTACGAACCCATTTTGGTGAAGATGTATGGATTTATTCTCTGTATCACACTCTGCCACATGGTTTTCTAGCTCCATTTTGGTCTGTTGTTTCTTTTGGTGTGGTTATAGGAAAAATTCTTTGGCACATGGTTTTTTTTCTCCATTTTTGTCTTCTGCTACTTCTAGTGTGGTCAGAGGAAATCCTTCTGTTTCTCTCTTTGAAAGGTTAGTTGATTTTTTTGTGGTTTTTCAACATATTTTTATCAGCTGTGCATTTATTTTAAACACAAAATTAATGGAACATTGATAACTTGTGGGATTTCTTTAGCAACCTCTCGTAATTCTAATGGGTTTTTCACTAGAATACGACATAGAGTTCTATGCCTCCCTAAATAATCTTTCGTCTATATCTTTCTTGTACCTCTAGGTCAATGAAATAGATAATAATATACAATTTTACCTTTTCCGACTACAACAACTCATTTGTTCTCGTAGGATGAAGCTCATGCAATGCGAGTCTCTTCAATGGCATATGAATTTGAGGAAACTTGATCTCTAAGTGTAATGAATTCAAATTGATATATTTTTGATAGGGCAATTATTAGAGCTACATATAAAAAAATCATGTTTGGACTAGGTACAAATTTCTTCCATGTAGTTTTTTTGAGTTACGGATTTTTTCCTTTTTCCTTCTATCCGAGGAATAAGGAGCTCCAAAGAATTTGTCTGTAATTTTGAATAATCAATTAAATATTCAAATTCTTGAGAATTTATTTGAACCTTCATATTATGTTTTCGTTTTTTCTTTCTTGAAACTTTAATGTTTTGAAATCCATCATAAGAATTTATTTTATGGCCCCATTTTTATCCAAAAATACCTCAAATCCATCTTGTTTGCAAATGCTTTGTTCAAAATAAACTGAAACATTATTTCCAGGAAATGTAGACCCATTGAAGGATTTCATCACAAAAGGTTGGTACCCAAGAGCAAATCCATTATGTATTCTGAATGAGTTTAAAGAAGAATTGTTATTTTCCTATCACAACATTTTGTTCTGCTGGAACCTTTTCTATGATTCAGATTTCTTCTTGATTTTGTGGTGTAATGAAATTCAGAGGTATGATTGCTATCATTAATATACTAAGAAGGGTAAGATTCTGATTTTAACCATCCATGATATTTAAATGTTGTTTCAGCCTCTAGATAATTTATTAAACTTCCAAGAACATGGTGCTTCTTAGAATTATTCAACTCTCATACCATTTGGTGGATAAAATTCTATCTATCCTTTTCCTTGACCATGGATCTTACCAACTTGGCATATGGAATTTTTCATTGTTAACAGGACACAAAATCCTTACATATTGAATGAGATTCTCCTTTTCTTGTTGATTTTTTGGCTTCACTACTATTCCTATCACATTTTTCATCAGCCACGTAATCTTGAAATTCTCTTATTAAGTTACTTGAATATGTGAAGATACAAAGTACCCTTCCATGTTGTCTCGATTTCTTAAATATAAAAATGTAATGCCAAAATGTGAGAACTCCCATAAGTAACAAGGATACATTAGAACTTATGTTTTCTTAACCAATTGAATTTAGATGTACATAATTCAAGAATATGCTTCTTCTCAAAAATAATTTTCTATGGTTTACCAATGAACATGTTGTGTTGATGAACATACCTTTTAAATTTTTCTAGAAGAGTATTAGGTGTAAAAAAAAATTTCTTAGAGTTCTTCTATGGCTGAAAAATGAACATAGTTATGTTTATTTGAACAAAAATATTTTCTTCCTATAGGTTTCACTTCCGATGATATCTTGATACAATTATTTTAAGTTATTTAAATTATTTTATTGATGTTTTTATTTGAACAAAATGTTTCTTATTTGAAAACATATAGTTCTATTTGGAAAAAAAGAATAGCGCATATTTCCTTTTTATTTTAAAAAAAATGTTTTTAATGTTTTGTCCTATATTATCCTTTCTTCTTCAACATGTGGAGGCATGTCCTTTCAACCTCACAAGGAATTCATGTCTTCTAAGGGGATGCTTCCCTAATGAGGTCGTGTGGATGTGCTCGATGTATAGTGGCTGAGTGTGTGAGACTAATGTTTTTAAAGTTACTTGTTGAAAGGGAAGGATTATTTTGCTCATACATTTGCTTTAGTTTGAAGTTTTTTCCAAAAAAATTATGTCTTTTGTGTAATTAAAATGTATGGTTTTTATAATGATGTTTAGAGTATTTGTGGCCTGGCTTTAACACACGAGGACTTGAAATTATCTTTCTTATCTTTGGGTGGTTTGGCGATTACAAAACCCCATTTGAACAAGGAAGAAGTGTTTAATCAAACTAATTTTCTCATTTACATTTTTTTCATGTGGTAGCCACGACCTCCTAAACCTTCATTGCAGTAAAGGGTTCGAGATCGCCACTTGTTGTTTTCTTTAACTGTTATGTACTTCTTGAAATCATGATGGTGGTCCAGATTCTAGAGAGTATGGCTTCATTTATGACTATGAAGAAGATGTGCAAAAATATGAACCTCCTTACAAGATGAAAAATATCGATGTTCCTATGGAGAATAATAAAACTACAACTAAACATAAGAGTCGTGAAAAAAAATGCATCGAAAAAAAATCAACACAAAAAATAGTTGACTTGTTTATATGTTTTCTTATGCTGCTATATTTAATGAAATTTGTATGGGGGTTGTAAAAAATTTGGAACTTTGGGAATGTTTAGTACAACATTTTGATCATTTTTTTGTAATTTTCTATGGCCTGAATTGTACAAATAAAAACTTCTTTGACATGTATGAATATGAAGGTTTGTAAATAAATTTTCCAACATATATGAATATTAAGATTTGTTTTGATGGAATACTTAATACTATCTACAACTTTCAGTTCTATGTCTCTAAATTATTCTTTGTTAGATTTATATTTTTTATTTATATCCGAACTATTATATAAACCTACAATAACCATGTTCTAATTTATTTCCTCCATAAATTTCAATGTCAAATCTTTGTTTTCTTTGGTTTTTGAGAAGTTTAGTAACTTCAAAAATTTCATTTGTATTAGTTTTTAATTTCATGTCTTCATAAATTTATCCACTAGATTTTACTTACACATATGAATCCATAATAGTATTATTCATTTTTTAAGTGTCCACAACTTGTTTTTCTATGGCCCTCTATAAAATAACAATGATGAGTACGAAAAAAAAACATTCTAGTAGAATTACACAATTATAAAGGATCAAATAAATATCCAACTTTGAATGCAAAGTTGTGGTATGATATTTAGGTAAATGCTCATGACTTTAATAGTCAGATGTAATTAAGATTTCCATTTAAATGTTTTTCTAGATACAAGCAACCGAATGCAACAGGGGCCAACATAAAATTCTAAAAAAATTATTAAAAATTGTAAATCTTGAAAGAAAATGGGGAAATTTTATTTATTTATTAGCTATTTTAGCTATCAAATACTTAAAAGGAAATTTTGAGAATAAAATCACATGTTATTTTTATATTTACAATTTGTAAATTATAAATAATGAAATACATATATCATAGTCGATATAAAAATATAATTCAAGTATTTTCGAATGGCAATATTGAAAATTTACCTTCAATAAAAAAATAGTATGAAAAACATATGTGGTCAAACAAGACACATATATGTATTCTTAAACTAAAAAAAAAAACATGAATTTTTAATACAATCATCGATTAATTCCACGTCATTATAATCATATTAATAAAAATGCCACTAATTTTTTTGTTCTAAATTATATGAAACTTGAATGTTTTTCTTACTCTAGCTTTAAAATGTAGCAAATTTGTTTTCAATTTTGTTATCCATTCTTTCCCGGTAAAAATAGAAAAATTGAGAAAATTGCACTTAGACAATTGAAAGGGCTTCAAGGTTGAATGTTGAAGAAATATATAAGGAGAAATCCATACTTAGCAAAAAATGTAAAAAAGGAGGAAAATTTGCACAACAAAGGAAAAGCCGCACAATAAAGGAAAAACCATGCAAGAAGGGAAAATCCATAAAACAAAGGAAAATCCACCCAATAAAATAAAATCTACACAACAAAGGTAAATCCACACAACAAAGGAAAACAACTACTTTTTTGAGTGAAAATAAAATGGCCATAACTTTTGAGCCATTGATCCAGTTTTCCACATCTTAGACTTTTTGGAAATGTATAAAAATTCCTCTACAATATGGAAATTGGACTAATTAATTATAGTTAAGGTACATGGGTAAAAATTAGAATAACGTCTCCAGTATTGAAACAAATAGTCCCACATAACTGAACAACCAAATCTAATGAAGTACAGTGCCCTCTTTCTTCCTCTACAAGCTAGAGTACATTAGAGGAAGGGTTTTCAGAAGTGCCCATGCTTTTTTTAGAAATTTTAATTAAATGTTTTAGTGGGTGGGAGCAGAAATTTGATTTTTTCTTCTTTCTCTCATCTCTCATCACTTATATATATTCTAAACTCTTGTCATTTTGAGAAAGGAGGAGATATTTTGAAACACAGGGAGCTATTGAAAATTTGATTCTCTAATCCATTGATCTTCAAGCCTTCACATGTATGATGTACATTATCTAATGCCTTTATTTTTCAAATGCAATGGACTATGTAACGTTTTAGTGCGATAAAATTGTGTATTTTGCTCTTTTTCTCATCTCTTCCTCATTTTTCATTCTTTCTCTTGCCTCTCTATATATGTTGTTTTTTTTTGCATGTTTTCCTTCATTGTCAAGTCATGTTGTTGTTTTTAATTTAAATTTGGTTGTGAATGGAGCTTAGGTTTATATCATGTTGTTGTGTTTAATTTAAATAAGATACATGGTCCCAATTGGTAAAGAGGGGAAGTTACGTCTCCCTTCTAGTTGGAGGATTTGTTTCAGAGTTTTCCTTGGCTTGAGTTAGAGTAGAGTAGGTAGATTTTTTTTCAGCAGAACAAGTGCCTATGCACAATCTACATGTTTTACATGGTGCATTTATGATGTTCCTATTTTGAAAATAGTGTGTTTTGGTATTGTCTTGCTCTTGCATAGTTTATTGGAAGTGGAAGTGTTCATGAGGAATTAAGTTTTATAAGTAGTTCTAAACATTCCAGATAAACATGTGTCTCATGGAAACCGAGAGTGTTTCATCCTTGACAAGAAATCAGTAGTTTATTTTTGCTTCTTACTTTGAAATTTTTTTGATTTTGGGATAGTTTAAGAGGATCATCCTTCATCCCAAAGATTAGAATTATAGAGGAGAGAAAGGAAATTCATATTCCAAACAATTGTCCACTCGTATAAAACCTTTTTCAGAAGATAAGCTTATGAAAATATGGGAAATTTGAGCAATAAAGAGCAGTTATAGGTTTAAGTATTTCTTCAAGTACATGAAGGGGAAAATTTCAAGGTTTCAAATAAGATTTCATGGTTACCAAGAAGATTCTATGCCTAATGGATTCTTCAATGCCACTAAATAATTCATCTAACAGGAACATATCCCGTGATTTTAAAAATTGTAATTCATTTTTTAGCTCCTTGCTAAATGTGGTTAACTTGAGAAAAATGAACTTGGACAGTTGATAAGGCTTCAAGGTTAAATCTAGAGGAAAATAGATCAAGAGAAATCCATGCTCGAAACAAAATGAGGAAAATCCGTACAATAAAGGAAAATCAACACAACAAAGGAAAAACCATTTAATAAAGGAAAAAATCGCACAACAAAGGAAAACGATAATTTTTTGGCATGAAATTAAAATGGCAATAACGTTTGACATGTTGTTCCGTATCTTGAGATCTTGGACTTTTACATTGTTCTCTTTCTTCCACTACAAGCTAGAGTACATTACAGGATGGGATTCTAGAGGTTCCCATGAATTATTTAGAGCATTTAATGAAATTTTCTCATGGGTGGGACAAGAAATTGGAATTTTTTTCTCTCTTCTCTCATCACTTCTACATATCGTAAACTCTTTTCATTGTGAGAAAGGAGGACATATTAAGGAACATGGTGAAACTCTTGTAAAAAAATTTCTCAAATCCATTGAGCTTCAAGCCTTCACATGGATACTGTAAATGATCTAATTCCTTTATTTTTGAAAAACAATCGATTGTGGAACATTTTGGAGAGATAAAATTCTATATTGCGGTTTTCCTCTCAACCTTTCATCATTTTTCTTAATTTCTCTTGCCTATCCATTGCTCTTGTACTATTTTGTGAATGTTTTCCTTCATTTTTAGGTCATTTTCTTGTGTTTAATAGAGATTTGGTGGTTAGTAGAGCTTTGGTTTGTGTCACAACGTCCTAGCATTTCCTTGTTGCGTATTCTAATTCCATTCTCCCTCAAACATGATATTTACACCCAACATTTCTGTTGTTTTTACCTATGCTATGTAAGATTTTCCTTGCTATACACATTTCCCAGCCTTCTCTCTTTCTTTGGTCCCTTGTAATTTATAGTTTAGGAGTAGTTAGTTTCATTTTCTTTCTTGGGAGTAGTTTAGTGCTAGGATTAGGTAGACTAGGAAATATACTTCTCTGGATGTCCATCTTAAGTATGGAAGTCCCACAACTTGATTTATGGTCCCAAGTTAGAAAAAGTAGAGATCTACATAGTCATGCATCCCAGGGTACTATTCTTTTAACATAATAGGTTTCATTTAGGGATTTTTAGATCCCTCCCCTTAGTAAAAATATATTTGAAGGAATATCTACTTTTTTTGTTTTGTATGTCACAATTTTGTTACGACAAACCCCCACATCTTAAATCATGAGATTCTGCATCAATATTTACAAAAAAACAATTCCTCATGTTTTTATGTTGATCCTATAAAACATGGCCCCTTGTTCAACTTATCTTCTCCAAATTTTTGGACCATTATTGGCTAGCATATATTTTTAGTAATTAATTTGTATATATTATATTTCAATTTCAATGTTCATGTTTTTCTACAATATCTATATGAAAAATTATTCTCCACATTTTTCAATGATTTTTTCTAATAATATAATGTTGTAGGTATACATTTTCTTTTGTCTTCCTTTTGCATATTTAAAAATTCATAAAGACGAAGGAAAAAAATAATTTCTCCTTACCATTTTCTTTTTCATGCAGGTATTGTAATCCAATATCATTCAAAATTCTTCACATCTTTCCCAACATAAAGAACATGATTCCTTTCGCATAGAACAAATTAATGCATCGCATCGGGATCGCTATCAACTATGGAAAACAACGAGGAAATTTTCTAAGTAAACAATATGAAGCACACCATTCTTACAAATTTCCCTCGATCAACCATCTACTTCCACATCCATCATAGGACTTTCACCAACTTCAATAAATTCTTGAGACTCTCACTCAAAACATTTTAATACATCTGTGAAACATTTCCATGCTTCGAGTTCTTCGGTTCCATCTTATCTAGGAGACCAACCACAAACTTCATTATATCATCCTTCAATGGAAACATTGCAAAAGTATTCTCTCTATCTAATCCTTCACCATTCCTAGTAAAACTTACTCCTTAATACTTTACTTCAAACACTTCCACTAACATGTTGATTTCCTTTATTGTCACCTATGCAATATTCTATAAATTCCTTCTCTTTTCCGCACAACTCTCCTTTACTTGATATAAATAGAAACCCGTTGACTTCATCTACATCTTAGAATTTCTCAAACTTAGTTTCCTTTTTAGTATCTTAGTGCACATTTATAAAAATAATGTATTTATTGTCAAAGAACCATACTTTCTCGATCTTATTTAAGAACTACCCCAGTATGAAAACATCAATGTTCTGTCGGTTTGTGAAGAGCATCATTGATACTCTTACTTTAATTATATTATATATGTCAATCCAGGGAAATGTCTATGGAATTTTACAACCAAAGGAACAATATGAATTTCTTTCATCTTGTATAATAAATAACTACAATTATAAAATGCAATGCATTGAAAGAAATGAATATTAAAGAAAAATCTAAATATTTGTAACATAGTTTAATGATGAAAAATGTATTCAAAAATTACATAAAATAAAACATATTAAATATCCCTTCTCATTGAGTAGGACTGTCCCTTTCTCCTTCCCTTCGATCATGGTTAGTGTTGAAATTCAAACAATAAAATGTTTCCTTGAATCTAAAATTTTATTTAATTGAAAATAATGCTTGTATAATTGATCAAAAATAACTGAACCGAGCTGATAAATCTAGATACATTAGCTCTTTTATACTAAATAAATCCTAGTCCTTATGGGAGAGAACTAGTTTATTCATAATAACTAACATATGCTTAAGTGGACGTTGACTAAAAAAATGACTATCTACTCTAAAGATTACAATTGTTGAAGGAGTGGTATTTAATGTGTTTAGATTTTAATTAATCTTACTAACTAGAGAGGATGCCCATGATTGACTCCTTTTAAAGATTCAATCATTGTTGGAAGATTCTTCACATCTTACATTGATTGTAGAGAATTGCGGTGATAATAAATCCTTAGGTGTTGTTTGCCTCATGTCTCCCAACAACTGAAGTGACTGAGCCTCAAAATCTCCATGAATGTAGGTTGAGGTAGTGACACGTGTTTCATGCTCATGTTCTTGTATTGCTAGTTGCATCACTAGTAGTCCGAGCTATCTATCTTCTTGTACAAATCCATTATTTCAAGGAATTCAGATTTGATGACCCAAACAACCTCAAAGCATTGTAGTACGATTCATGTACTAATGAAAATATGATTCTTGTGTCATAAGGTGAGTCATGTGTTGGTGCACCAATTGAGTCCTATGCTAGTTCGGTTTATTCCTATCATAAATCTACACACGCTTTCCAAATTTATTGTTCATGCTCATAAAATATCAATTTTTAAGGAATCTATAACAAGACAAAAATAAAAACATATGCACAATAATTTCACAAACACATACTAAATTATTATAACTAGTAAATATTATACATTGTGCAATTTGATATCAAAACAAAACGAAGTTTCACATGGGTTTAAACATACCAAAATGGGGACACATCACTTCCCCAGAATTAAGGTTTAGCAAGTTCTCCTTGTACCTATTCAGTCGAACTACTTGTTTTGAACAATTATATTCATTACAAAATGTTTACAAAGTTTCATCCAATGATGTATTACTGAAGCCAAAGTAATAATTGAAATATTGTGTCCAAGTTTTATAACTTCCCTCTAGTAGATTAGTTTTAGAATCTCATCTTGGTACTAGGAAATCACCAATAGAGGTTGATACCACATGTTAATCCATTTCTCTTGTAGCTCAAGACTAATTTTTTAGAGGTTGATTAGTGAAATTACCTCCTTTTTCTTAGAAGGTTCTACATGAATTTTATGTCTTACATAACAAGTGAGGAAGTTTACATTCAATGATGGGAGTGCCTCGCTCTCTAAATTTTTAACACATTTTTAACAATATATGTGTATTTGTCAACTAGACATAAATAATATACATGTGACTAAAACACGTTGAAGAACTTAAAGGGGGCAGCAATATCATTTCTCATTAATAATCCCATTGTAGATTCCACTTTAAAAAATGTGGCCATCTAATCCCTACATTTGTTGTGTTTCCAGAGAGTAGAAATAAATACTCTTAAATGTACCTCCCCTACATAGAAATTTATGGGGACTTCAATTTTCTCAGGAAAAAGAAATTTGTGAACATAAAATTCAAAAAGTATATTCTTTTCAACATAATTCCTTGATGTATATGCACCCAAAACTTGTTTTGATCATCAAATTCAATGTCCTACATAGTATGGGTTGTGGATATTTTCCATTTTAAAAATTTTCTTTCAAAAGGAATGCATAAAAATTGGAAGGAGGTCTATATGAAATAAATTGATCATATAAACAACAAAATGTAACCACATTTTCTTTGAGCAATTTTTTTCCTCCGTCAAATTCTTATTCTCCTCATAAAATGCACTGAGCTTATAACATTCCTGCAACCATTTTTCCATTCCCTTCAAGACTAAAATTTAATGAAAAACAAATTCATCCTAAGTTGTATCTTCTTCCATGACCATAGGCTCTGTTTCTTTCCTATTTTCTTTCAAGACTACAAGAGATGTGTTGAGCTCCTTTGTTATGACCTAAAGGGAGTGGATTTTTGCTCCTCTTCTAGGTCTTTATGGAGTTGAAGGTTTTCCTCTTCCTATTTTTATAAAGTTTGATAAACTTCTTCAATTTATTGGTTTTTATAACCCTTCATCTCTAAGAAGTTGGCTTCAAGAAGCAACTAGAGATGTGATGTCCAGTTAAAACAAACCCACTTGAGAACCATGAACAACCTAGGTTTAGTTAGAAAATTAGGGAATAATTTTCTTTTATTAGGAGTTAACGACAAAAGTCTCAAAGACAGTTAAATTCAAAGGATAAATTTTTCCATTATAATAATTACTAATTCCACATTAAAAAGGAACAAGAGCAATAAGTCCACACCTAGCTCAAATCTCCCTAGGGATTAATTTAATTACTAATTACATGTGAGTTTAGATAAATATTTCGATTAGCAAAGTAAGGGTTAAGGGACCCAAACCAATTAAATACCCAAGGCATTTAATTCCACATGATCAAGACAAGAGAAGGGTTTAATTACAGTGAGGAAGGGAATACATAATTAGAATCAACAGAGTAAGGTCTCACTTACCCATTTTTAACTTGATTAAGAGTATTTACAACCATGTTGCACGTAGCAGCTACTACCACTAACAGATGTCCGAAGAAATAAAATTCACAAGAACAAACTTCTCTTTAATTAACAATTCACTGGAGAGGTCACAAGGTCCAAAACTTAGGGCTAGAAGTTTCAGTTAGGTTCAGGGAGAAATTTACCCCCATACCCACTCTCTAACAGGCTTAGTTTTTTAACTAGAATTTTCTCACACTTGACACCTCCAAAATTTCCCTAAATCATTTGCATTGGATAAGAAATTTTCTCACCTTTCAAAGATGATATAAACAAGTCCTCCTAACTCCTCCTCCAGAAACTCAAGATATGAGCAAGTGGACTTCGTGAGGTCAAATTTTCCCCAAGCGGGACATGTGTCAAGTAGGGGTGAAAACCCTTTTATATGTTCCAGTTTATTTGTTAAGTTCCAAGTTCAAATCTCCTTAATTATAGTTTTATGGTGTTTTGGTTGATTTGTCATATCAATCAACTTTTAATGAGAAGGAAGGTTCAAAAACATCACAAAATTACTTTTATGGGAAGGAGATACCAACACACCACATTTTGATTCTAAAGGAACAAGAGACATTCAACATAGAAAACACATTAAAACATTTCTATAAGAACTAGGAAACAATGAACCAACATTAATCACACCAAGATTTCAAAAATTCACCGAATAATTTAGCATCATAAAACATTCTTAATGGGTCTCCATAAGTTTCATAAGAAATTTTCAAGGAAGGCTCATTAAATAAGTTTAATCTTACTTTTACGAATCTATTAAGGTTTAACAAGAAAAAAATTGTGGTTTAGGATGGTAACATTTTACTCCCCTAATAACCAAAGAAGGTTTTCCAATCAATACTCATGTCCCCACAAGACACCACCAGCCAAGCAACTAGATGACAATGCAACTATACTCCAAGGAACCACATCCACACTAAAAGGCATCCAATGCAATGGGGCAACCAAATAATTCACCAAATCATGAACTTAACTGCCAAGAGTTACAGTTTTTTTTTTTTTTTAAAAGAGGAAGTACAATATAAGCACCACCGAGATTATCTATTAAGATCTACCAAACTAACATTTCTAAGAGAAAGATCCAAAAGACCCAAAGCATCCATAAGTGTTTCCAAGTAACCCAAAGATTAATAGGTCATAGAATGTTATTCATAGTAAAGGTAAGGGTAAACTTATTTATAATTCAAGAGATTAAAACAAGTACACTTAAATAAACACACTTCCTGAAAGGCTTAAATCTATCCATAATTACCAAGATGCATACATTCCACGAGTCAAAACTTTCTACGATGCAACTAGGAACCCAAGATACAATTTAACATGCCATCGATGAAAAGTCACTATCAAAACAAACACTTTTCTAGTAACATTTATAGTCAACCAAAGAGGCAATCCAATCCTAACAAAATCTAAAAGCCCATAATTAAACACTTCTACTCCAACGAGGGTCAAGCTCTTACTAGATTGAAATAGAATCACCACTACCACTGTCAGACTACCCTCTAGACCATACTACACAACAAACTTTCTTTCTAGTAAGGTCAAGCAACAAAACCATCACTCTAAGATCTTAGACACACTCAAGGTTTCGTGCATCCATAACCAAGGCATGAATTTAAGCACCTAAAAGGACCTTCAAGACACCTAGGGTGTACCCCCATATGACAATTGTCACCATACATGAAGCATAGAACTAGCTCAATAACATGTAAGAAAGGAACCACGTAACATTTAGCCAAGTAGCCAACAATATCATAAGCTCCGAGTCATCAATCAAAAAAGTTCAAGAAATATCAACAATCAATAAAAGTGGCTAAGTAGCTGCATTACAAAGTTTGAAAATTCTTGCAAGAATTATAATTAAATAAAATATCTTCAAAGCTTCTTTAATCCAAACATAACATAAGATGTTTGTCCTTGATAAAATACACAAGATTACGAAAGTAAAACACAAAAGTTAACACCACATTCACTTTGCAGCCTTTCATGGCCACCAATAGGGGTACTCTGTCTCAAGGTTAGTTCCAAAAACACATACACAGGATTAGGTCCTAAATGACACCCAGACATAGTGTCCACTCTCTCATACGGTTAACCAACTAGAAAATTGACAACCAGACCCTCTTTCTTAACCACTCAAGGAAGGAAGCTCTAAACAACTTCTAATTAACTCTTCCCAACCCAGGACACAACCACTACTGTCATACCAAAAGGGTCACATATTACAACTCATCATTCCAACAAATCCACTAAGGAAGGGTCTCAACAAAGAGCTTAATGCATCATACAATTAAATCAAGTTTTAGGACTTGTAAGACAACACATTTTCAAAGGGGAACCAAGTTTCCATTAAACTAGAAGTTAAAAAAATCAATTTAATCCGACATTTTTACTTACCCAAGGTTTAGAAAAAATGTCACTCAAGCAACCGCAACAACTCAAAAAACTTATTATTATTTTATTATCATTTTAATCTTGGCAGTTCAAATGAACAGAGTAATGTAATATTTCTTCATACTTATTTATTCTTTCAATTTTCCAACAAGTTTGTTTTCTTCGATTCAAAAGTGTGCTAGGTTTACAGTTCATGTCTCAAGTTCTGTAGTGTGCCCAATGGTCCAAGCTTTTGAACCATTTCTCCGATACCAAGTGTGATGCCCAAAACTCCGATAAGAAAGGCACATACATCCATGGACAAGAAGTAATAAGCAACTAGAACACATTACTATCCACCGAGTGTTTCACAATTTCATGTAGGCGAAAAAACTACAAGTTCAATTATATATCAACCTCAATACACATAAATTTTACTCATTTTATAAATGAACTTACTAAGTCAAAAGTTATAGGTTTTCTAGATAAGAACATTCCTTTCATGCTTCTTTAGTTACAAATTTCTTTCTATTATGACATCATGAGTTTTCATTATAAAAAGAACCACTAAGGTGGGCATTATGTCTCACCATTCTTTATAGGTAGATAGCATTTAGTTTACTTGCAAGGAAGGTGGATGGACAAGATTTTCCTTCGATTATTTTACATGGTTTTTATTTCTTCTATTAATCTACCAGGGTATAACAAGGATCACTTCCCTAAGGTAGTCTACCCAACCAGCCAACAAAAGCAATAAAACATTCTCCATACACACAACACAACAAGAAAATAACAACAATAAAATAAGGAATAAACTCCTACCTCTCCATGGAAGGATTTTCTCCACACAACAAGCTTTGAATGTCAAAAATACAGTCCCAAAATAATAGTGCCAAAGTATCAAATGCTCTCCAATCTCCTCCAAATCAACAAGAGCTCTAATCATAGAAAAAAATTTCCCCAAGGATGAATGCAAAGAGGTTCAACAACCAAGCAACAATCTTCACCAAAGCTTCTCCAAAGTAAGAGCTCTAATCACAAGAAAAATGCACCCAAGGAAGCATGCAAAATGTTTCAACAACCCCCAAAACAAGAAGAGAGTTTGAATTAAATAGAAGAGGGAGAGAAGAGGATGATGTGGATCCATGTAGGATGCCACACCAAACATCCACCAATTCAAACACAAAAGACAAAAATCCATTCTCCCAAGCACAATAAAGAGGTGGGTGAAAAATGACAAGTTACTTGCACACTCAAAAGAGCCCACACCTCAAGGGACAACAATTTAAATGAAATGTAAGAGAGTGCAATCCAAAACAAGCAACATGATGAATAAAATGCATTTTAAAAGTCACAAATCACATCTCCATCCATAAGTATGGTTGGTATATTAAATTTAGAGGTATGGGACAAGTTTTTCTTGTCCCACAAGCCTCCAAAAACAGCTCCCAAGGACAATTTCGAATTTTTCATGGAGGTGGAGTGTTTCATACTCCAAAACAGACTTAAACATACTCTTACACAAACCAAAAACTTCCATTATTATTTTCCCATATCCCCATTTGATTTATTTAAATTTTAATCATAAGATTTCCACATTAATCTACCACAACTTTAATAAATTAAAGGAAGGAATACATTACTGATAAAATACATACAACAATAACATTTTACCACATTAATAAAATACACAAACCCATGGTCACATGTAAATATGATCCCCATGGGAATCTCTAACAAAATACAACAAACACACACAAAACAAGTTACCATGGTGACCTTGTCGAATTCACCTAGAATTCCACTTTGGTTAGTCTCTAATCCCCTGATGTTTGTTGTGATATTTTAAACCTACAAAACACAAATACCTCCTTCGGCCTCATGGCCATATCAGAATGTCCAAAATGAATATATAACAAAATCACAAAATCATCTATACATATGAATCACAACAATCACCAATACATATGAATCACAACAATCACCAAGGCAATCAATGAAATCATTTACAATTTATATCGACAACTATATCATCATCAAATAATTTTCCTTTTCTAGGTTTACTCATAATCTCCAAAATCACATGTCCGAATAACTTCCATTAAACATCCATGTCCAATAATATATCATCATCCACATGTAAGGTGTCTCTAATAATCATCCTGCATTGTAATCAAATCTAGATCAAGAATAATCCATGATCAAATGTCTAATCATCATACTAAATCAAACATTATAAGGATGTCCATCATAGAGTCTACTGTATCATGATTAGAATAAAAGAGTTGAAGGAATGTGGGCACTACAAGAGATGAGTAATTATTTCCTGAGCCCATTCTAGTTCAAACTAGATTTTGGATAGAGACAATACTTGTGAGATAAGTGTTTCAAATAAGGGAGAGAACTAGGTTATCCCTCTACCAAAGGCCCTTTCCATTTATCTATGATAAGTGAATCTACAAATATCGATATGCAAGGTCCAGTTTACGTTTCGTATTATGAATAGAAGCTCACACTGATTTTTGAGAGACATAGGTGGGATTATTACCATGGTTTTCATTAGCAGTTTTTCTTCTTGTTCTTCTTGGGAAGGGGTAATTTTATTTGGTATTTCATGTAGGAAATTTGTATACCTAGTGGTTCTAAGGAACTTTTTATGTCTCTTTACGGTGGAGGGTTCTTTCTCTAGAACTAATTTACAATCTAAGGCACATTACTTTTGAAAATTCAACCATTTCTTAATTTCATGCTTCTTTCTAACAAACTTCTTCCTTGAAATGAAATGGACTAAACCCTAGAACTTTAAATAGGATGTACCCCAAGGAAAAAAATTCTGTGGCAGAAAAAAAAGAATCATATAAAATTGAGGTAAATTGATTTTATATTGGGGTTCATCTTGACCATGGCGAAGGTATATTAAAATTCTCAACACAAGGCTGAGAAAAATTTATATTACCCTTTGCATGCGAAGTATTTGATAACCCATTTGGCCATTTCTACCCATGGTTTGGAAAGAGTCATTAATTTTAGGAATTTTTCTCTAGTGTTATTTTCTATTAACAATTCCAATTTTTCCTTCTTTCAAACTTAAAATCTTATAATAATTTTAGCATACATTATCACGTTACTTACTACTAAACCTTCCTCAGTTATTCCTATAAGATCACTGATTATAGTTGAGATGAAGGGAAATTTAATACCTTGCACAATGGAGTGTCCTTCTTCTATGTTTCGAGTGAATTTCCCCATCCTTTTTATGCTGAATTTCTCATAATGAAGCAGTAAGTAAAGCCATCCTTCTTTTTCAAAAATCTCGACCGACCTTGCATCAGCCAAATGTTCCACTTAACTAGCTGGTTCATGCCTTAATATAGCCCCCATTAAAAACTTATTAAAAATATTGATAGGTCATGGTAATAAGACTAGAAATGCAAGTGTTTTTGGGATGTGTGTAAGCACCAGGATCGAATGGTGGTGTAGGAGTGAGACGAAAAAATTGGTAAAGTAACATTTTAGCAGAAATGATTTGAAATCAAAATAATTAAATTGCGAAAAGATACGATGGAAGTCAAAGATATGATGAAAATGATTTTCCACATGTGGAGATTATTACGGAGGGTAATTATATATTTTTTGGGTATTTGTGAAGTGTGGGAAGTTATGGGAAATGAGAGAGACAATTAATTTGCATGATTATAATAATTAATGGTTCATAAATAAAAACTCACAACATTCGAGAATGAGACATTTTTGCATACCTTATTAAAGTAAATAATTGCATCATTGGCCACCATTTACATTCTTATTTAACCATCCAACAACACACATTCCTTCATTTATTGCATGCTATATTGAGGGGTGGTGACCTTCATTCCTAGTTTTTGTCACCCGTAATTTTTTTTTTTTTTTCAATTTTTTTGTTTTTTTATAGATGTAATGACCACCATTACTTGTTTTTAGCCATACTCTAGAGGATGATGACCACCATTTATTGTTTATAATCATCTCCTCTTCATTATTTGTTGTAAATGATCTCATTTCTGAGTTATATTGGACAAAGAAACTTTTCCCACACACTTAAGACATGAATCTTGTGGAAGTTATTTCTAAAAAGATTCTTTGGATTCTAGTTTATAGTACAAAACCAGTCTATGTCCATTAACTACCATCACCTTCTTCTCTCAATCTATTGGAATATATTGAACAGTCCCATTGTCAAGTACTCACCGAATCGATATGGTCTCAACTATCTTGTCTTCATATTTCCTTTAAAATATTTTTACTTTGAATCAAATAACAAATACCAGTCCCCTTCTTGAATTTTCCTTGTATTTAGGTGTTTTTCATGCAATAATTTCCTATGGTGTTGGATTATTTCAGTTTTATGCAATGCTTGAAATATCATTTCATCCAACTCATTTATTTGTATAATCCTTGTTTCATGTGCCTCAAAAAGTTCAATTCCCACATCAATAATTGTTCACAATGTCTGAATCTAAAAGCCTATAGGGAGAATGTGATTCTTGCCATAAAAAAATCATAGGAGTAAACCTCGTACTTATTTTCCAAGTAGTTTTATATGCCCATACCGCTTTAGCCGTTTTTAAACCAAATTCTTCCTTAAGTTGTTGTGCTTCAGATATTATGTTTCCACATAAGAACTGATTTCATCTAACATGAAACGAGCTCCTTGATATAAAACAATAGATAGTTGTGCTTCAAACCTCTACACGATATTGTCCTATAATAAATCGCAACCTTTTCATCTCTTACATATTTTAGTTCCTATACTTCAGCCCATTTGGTGACATAATCAGTAAAAACTAGGATGTTATACTTTCCCTGGAGGTTTGGTCATTTAGTCAAATAATATCCAATCCCCTCTTCTCAAATGGTTCGTAGATAACTTGAGGTAGGAGTGGAATTTTATATGTAAATATTGGATCCCCATCCTTTCACATTGATCACATCTCCATAGATAATTTTTGATATCCTTGAATAAGGAATGCCAATAGTAACTAGCTCCTAAAACTTTGTGAATCCTCCTTTGAAAAAATAATTCCTCGTAATGGATCATCATGACATGTCGTAAGTATGTCAAATACTTCATCTTCTCGCTACACACCTACGTAAAACATGGTCAAGTACACATTTGAAAAGAAATCCATTTATCCATGAATAAATCAACTTTTTGTACTTAATTGTTTCCTTTGATTTTTTTTTAAAAAGGTTGGTAACTTCCCTCTAGACAAGTAATTATCCATATTTACATAATAAGGAGAGGTAGTAGAAATTACAAATAGATGTTCATATGTAAAGTCATCATTAACCTACTCCACTTCATCTGAGGTAGTTTATCTTGAAATAAAATCAGCTACCATGTTGTATTTACCTAGTTTAATAATTATTTTAATGTTAAATTCCTTCAGTAACAATAACCAACTTAAAATCCTTCCATGCACTAAAGTTTTTTTATTACATATTTGATAGCAAAGTGTTCAGTGTGAAAAATCACTTCATATCCAATGATGTGATGACAAAACTTGTTGATTACATATACAACTTATTGAAATTCCTTCTTCCTTGTGGTGTAATTTATTTGAGTAGGGAAGAGGTTTTTTTTGATACAGTAAGTAGCATGGATAGCTTCCCTTCCTCTTTTTTTCCAAGGACAACACATATTGCTTCATTAGAGGCATATATTTGTATATAGAAGGGAAGCGTTCAATTCATACCTCTCAATAATGGTGTGTTTATTGATCTATCTTTGATAGTATCAAAATATTTGTGGCATGCTTTGTCCATTTAAGTTCATAGTATTTAGTTATGATAGAAAATAATGGAGAAGATATCTTGCAAAAATATGAGATAAACCTTCTATAGTAACTTGCATGGCCAAAATTTAAATTTTACTCTATTTTGTTTGTCGAAGATGAGAGTGTTACAATTATAATAATATTATCTGGGTCTACCTTGATCCCTTCAGCTGAAACATAATGGCATAATACAATTGTTTATTCCATGATAAAAAAAAACAATTTTTGTGGTTTAGGGATAATTGATATTTTTCACACCGAGCAAGGACTTTGTTTAAATTGTCAACCACCTCTTGGAATGTTGTTACGTAAACTATGAATTCATCCATATATGTCTCTACATAGTCATAGGTTAAACTAGAGAAGATTACCAACATATCCCTTCTAAAATTATTAGGATCATTAAATAAATAAAAATCTAACACCCTATAAGAAAACGTTCCCATGGGCAAGTGAAATTTGTTTTGTCTTATTCCTTATGTGCCACTATTATTTGAGTATAACCGCTAATCCCATAATGAAATGAAAAGTACCTTATTTGAGATAGATTGTCTAAGGCATGATTAATAAAAGGTAATCGAAAATAATCCCTATGAGTGTCCTTATTTAGTTCCTTCTCGTCACACAAAATCTCCATTGACCATTCTTTTTTGGAACTATTACTAATGGAGAAATGCTTTGACTATCCGGTATTAGATTGATGAATCCTACATTTAGAAGTTTTTCAATCTCATTTTTCACAATGTCTATTAGAGAAGGATTTATCATTCTTTCAGGTTTCCTAACTATTGTGGAATCAGTGGTGTAGATGTGAAGTGAAAGAATAACAGTATGAATACCCTTCATGTCACTATATTATCAAGAAAAATCTTGGGGATGAGAGCATAAGAGTTCAAATAGGGTCTATCCTACTAACTAGTCAACCAACTAGGTATTTATTTGGTACCTCGATGAAAGGAATCTACTACATGATATTCCCTCAATAATACATTTAATGGACAAATTTGGGAGAGTAATATGTGAACAAAAGTTTTGTTTTGAAATATGGACTCGGTCAAGAAAATATTTAAAGAAAAGGGAGAGATGATGGGTTGATTTCTTTCACCCATAAAATCATCTCATGTTTTAGTTATTTTTAGTGCAGGACTTGATTCAGCCACTGCACAGACTTGATCCCACAACATCAAATGAAGTTGGTGTAAGAATCGAGCATGGGCTTATCTGTGTCCAAGACAAAGCTCATGGTCACCATATTGACTTTATTCTAAGTTTTCTCGGGCTTATATCTACACCATTGTGTGTTTAATATAGGAAAATGTTTTGTAGCAGGGTATATTGATAATTTCTTTATATCTCGACCATTCATAATAACCATATTCCCTATTCTATAGTCAATGAGTGTAGTAGTTGTGGCTAACCAAGGACGCCTAAGGATTATGGGGTATCCAATCTTTCTATTCTTTATTTTTATAATCATAAAGTCTATCAAATATTCCCATGATTTAATAACAATAGTCACATCCTCTATAATTCCGTTTACCTTTTTTTGGGTGCTATGCCCTTAACCTATTACTTATATTAGGATATGCGAAGCGACTTATGGCTTACCATATCATTTTATTATATCATTTATACTTTCTCATGCTTAGTAGGTCGGCCTTGGTGATGGCCATAACATATGAATAGTATATATAGGGGATTGTAGGTAGTAGTTCATCATCATTTGAGCATTTGAGTATTATTGTATGGTTTGGAGGTTGCCCCCTCGAAGTGGCGAAGCTATTCTAATTGCATATTGAGATCATTATTTTGGAATATTGTGTTATTTTGTGTTATATTTCTGCTCATGATCTGAATTATACAAGTAATTTCATTACAAGTGGTATCAAAGCTGCGATCTGGGCCAAAATTAGGGCAAAAATCCTAATTTTTATTTCCACCATATATTTGAAACCCTAGCGAATTGGTCGAGATATTTTTACCAAAGTTGAGGAATATCTTAAGGAAGGTTGTCTGAAAATTTCATACTTTTTTTATTTTTGTTTCAAAAGTTATTACAAAATTAGGTTTTTTCATAAAATCGCTCCCTAGGGTGCAAATTGTGGAATATTTTCAAATTCGTTACAATTTCAGAAAGAAAAAATATATTAGTTGGGGTTTGTTCTTTAATTTTGTTTATATTTTTCTGAATTTGTATCGAAATCAAACCCTAAAATTTAACCGTGATCCCTACATCCTACTATTTTGGGGCATCATGGCGGGGCCTTTCAAAAGAGAAAAAAATACCATCACTCCGGGTAAAACACCAAAAAGGATGAGATATGATTTGATGATTTGGATATAGAAGATATAGCTACAGATTCCTTAGGGTTAGGGTTTACTTGAAAGACCATAAAGTAAGCCAACTTGAGTTTAACATGAGAGACCTCGAATCTCGGGTGGCCAGCAAAGAAGATGTGGATAGGATTGGACAAAGATTGGAGGATTTCATGTAAAAATTCAGTACGCATATGATGGGTAATCATACTTATGTCAATCAAGGTGGATCCTCAGGTCAACATAATAGACACATGAGCCAGAGTGGATCTTCAAGTGTGCACCGTCCAAATACGAGCACTCTGCAGCTCGTACTTATGTTTCAAAAAGTGGAGATGCACAAGTTTTATGGAAAGGATCCACTCAATTGGATCAACAAAATGGAGAATTTCTTTGAACTACATCGATTCCATCGGCACAAAAGGTGACCATTGTAACTTTATATCTCGAACATGACCAATTAAATGCAGTATCGATGGTTATGTGCTCAAAGGAAAAAGAGTGGTCTCAATGTTACATTGACAATATTCATTGAAGAGTTACAATTACACTACAGTTCTATTGTGTCAGATAATTACTTCAGCAAATTAGCAAAGTTGAGACAGACATGATCTATTAAGGATTACATTCATCACTTCTAAAACCTTTCTCTACAGGTGGAAAATATTATCGAAGAGAATTTGAATGACCTATTTCTTGGGGATCTTAAGGTTCACATTGAGCATGAGCTGCATATGTTTAATCCTCAAAAGGTTTTTGATTCGATGATTATGGCAAGAAGGGCTGAGGAGAAATTTGTTTCAAGTAGGAGACAAAATTTCACTTATACCAGAGATTACAACACCTTCACCCCAACACTCCCTTGACCAGTTAGATTGACACCTCAACAAATTGAAGAAAAAATAGAAAAAGGGTTTTGTTTTAAGCTGTGATAAGAATTTGGACCCGGACATAAATGTGCTGAAAATAAGTTGTTCTACATTGATGGGCCTAGTGAAGATGAAGAGATGGATGAAGATTTAGGGTCAGAGGTCTTGGTTGAGCAAGAGGAGGAGTCAGGAGATCCTTAGCCAACGATCTCATGTCATGTAATTTCAAGTATTAGCACCCCCCAAACCCTAAAGGTGGTTGGATTCCTAAAAAATAGAGGGTCACAGTGTTGATTGATTCAGGAAGTACTCACAACTTTATCAATCATAAATCAGCAGTGCGCCTAAACAATTTCATTTATCCCACTCCTGAATGTCAAGTAATGATTGATGATGGAGGTATTGTTACTTGTTCTAGAAAATTCCATAGCATTAAGCTTACTATGGGAGATTACATACTAAATAGTCCCATGTATGCCATTTCTATGGGAGGAGTAGACATTGTGTTAGGGGTTCAATGGCTTACCACTATGGGAACCATTGAGATGAACTTCCAAGACTTGTTCATGTGATTTCACTCTGAAGGAAGAAATTTTGAGCTAAGAGGCTTAAGAGCAAAGTCTCCAAAAATAGCAAGTTCTCATCAGATGGACAAAATGCTAAAAAATGGTGTAGAGGGAATTGTGGCACAACTTTTTTCATTGGAGGCTCATCCTTCTAAGGACATTATCCCGTCAGATATGCAAGTAGTATTGGATGCACACTCTGTTGTATTTGAAAATATAGCAAAGGGCTTACCTCCAAAGAGAGATCATGATCATGCTATTTAGTTATTACCAGGAAGTCAACCACTTAACATCAGACCTTATAGGTACCCATATGTGTAAAAGAGTGAAATCAAGAAGATTGTACAAGAGATGTTGGAAGTAGGAATCTTCCATCATAGTCGATTGCTTATTCTTCTCCAAAGTAGTGATGGTATGGAAGAAAAATGACATGTGTGCATGTGTCCGATTATAGGGAAGTTAATAAGTACACAATCAAAGATAAGTTTCCTATTCCCGTAATTGATGATTTTCTTAATGAGTCGCATGGTGTTGTTTATTTTACAAATCTTGATCTTTGTTTGGGATACCACCAAATCAGAATCAAGGATGAGGATGTTCATAAAAATTCCTTTCAAACACATGAAGGCCATTATGAATTCCTGGTAATGCCTTTTGGACTCACAAATGCACCTTCTACATTTCAAAGTTTGATGAATTCTATTTTTAAATCATTCCTCTGGAAGTTTTTCTTAGTGTTATTTGATGATATATTAATTTATAGCAAAACATGTGAGGAACATTTGCATCATGAAAATAAGGTTTTGGAAACCCTTTAGCAACATCAAATTTATGAAAATCCCTTTAAGTGTTCTTTTGGACTCAAGGAGGTTGAGTATTTGGGTCACATTGTCTCTCATGAAGGGGTTAAAGTGGATCCTAATAGGATCAAAGCCATGATGGAGTGGAAGGTTCCAAAAACCTAAATAATCTATGAGGATTTTTAGGCTTACGAGTTATTACCGAAGATTCATAAGGAATTATGGAAACATAACTACACCTCTCACATCTTTATTAAAGAAGGACTCCTTCCATTGGAGTGAGGATGCAACCACAACATTTTAGAGACTAAAGGAGGCCATGTGCACCACTCTAGTCTTGGTTACTCAGATTTTTCCAAAAAATTCATTGTTGAATGTGATGCATCGGGGGAGGGTATGGGGGCTGTTCTCATGTAAGAAGACCATCCTATTACCTTTTTTTTTCTTTCAATTCAAAGGTAAGAATCTTTCCAAGCCAACTTATGAGAAGAAAATGCTAGCCATACTTCATGCAGTAAAGCAATCGAGACCATATCTCATAGGAAGACACTTTAAAGTGAAAACAGATCATGATAGTTTGAAATACTTCTTGGAGCAGTGTTTATCATCTATAGAACAACAAAAATGGGTCTCCAAGATGTTGGGATATGATTTTGAGATTATCTATAAGAAAGGGAAGGAGAATGTAGTTGCGGATGCTTTGTCGTGGAAAGATGAATCAACTGTAGCCTTGTTATGTGCCATATCCATATTACAGGAAGATTGGATAGATGAGGCAAGGTCTGAATGGAGAAATGACCCAGCCACACAAAACCTCATTCATCATCTCTAGAATGATCCAAGCATGTCTGAAAAATTTGTACTGAAAGGGGATGCTTTATGGTATAAAGATAGACTGTACCTATGTAAGAACTCCACTCTTAAAAATAGGATTTATCTCGAGCTTCACTCTTCTCCAGTAGGGTGGGCACTGGATTCTTGAATACTTATCATCGAATCAAACAAGATTTCTTCTGGGAAGGGCTCAAAGGGGATGTCCAAAAAATTGTGGCAGAATGCATGGTTTGTCAAAAAATGAGGGTGAAACAGTTCGATCCGGGTCTTCTACAACCTCTATCTATTTTGTAGCCAACGGTGGGAAAAGGTTTCTATGGACTTTATCGCAAGATTCCCTAAATATGAAGGAAAAAATGTCATCATCGTTGTGGTGGATATACTCACCAAATATGAGCATTTTTTTGCCTCGGCACACCCATTTATTGCAGCATGGTAGTAATGAATGACCTTCATGTGACATGAAGATTATAGTAAGTGATCGAGACCCTATATTTACTAGTAATTTTTGACTGATTTATTCTCATGCTTGGGTACTCGGTTAGCTCATAGCTCTTCTTATCATCCCCAGTCTAATGGGTGAACAGAAGTTGTAAATAAGTGTTTGGAGGAATATATCTGTTGCTTTATGTCAGATAAACAAGAAAGACGGGTCCAAAGGTTGCCACTTGCAAAATGGTGGTATAACACTTCCTTCCACACTTCATATAAAATGTCTCCTTTTTTGGCACTCTTTGGGTACCATCCACCATCCATCACATCATCATTGAGAGGACAAGTGCGGGTTAGAGAAATAGAAGAACACATTCAATATCAACAAGAGGTCCTCTCTAGTCTCAAGGAGAACTTGGTCATGGCACAAAACCGCATGAAGCAATAGGTTGATCAACATTGCACGAAAAGGCATTTTGAATTTGATGATTGGGTTTTTGTGTGGTTACAACCATATAAGAAAATGTCTTTAAAACAACAACAAAAGGATAAAAACTTTCACCAAAGTATTATGGCCCCTATCAAGTATTGCAGAAGATTGGTACTGTAGCATACAAATTAGAACTTCCACAATCAACCAAAATACATCCAGTCTTTCATGTTTCTTTCCTGAAGAAAGTAATTGGACAAAGAGTATCAGCCCAAACAGTGTTACTTGAGCTTGATGAGGAGGGGAGAGTCATCTTGGAACCTGAATGCATCCTTCAAACATGCACTAAAAGATTGAGGACACAAAGTTATTACTGAGTACTGATCAAGTGGAAGAATATGGACAATGAAGATGCAACATGGGAAGATATGACATTCTTGCAAAGCAACACCAGAGCTTCTCAACATTGGGGACAATGTTGCTTTGAAGGGGAAGGGCATGCTACACCCTTAACCTATTACTTATATTAGGATATGAGTAGCTGACTTTTGGCTTACCATATCATTTTATTATATCATTTATACTTTCTCATGCTTAGTAGGTCAGCCTTGGTGATGGCCATAACATATGAATAGTATATATAGGGGATTGTAGGTAGTAGTTCATCATCATTTGAGCATTTGAGTATTATTGTATGGTTTGGAGGTTGCCCCCTCAAAGTGGCAAAGCTATTCTAATTGCATATTGAGATCATTATTCTAGAATATTGTGTTATTTTGTGTTATATTTCTGCTCATGATCTGAATTATACAAGTAGTTTCATTACATTTAGATTGATCTTTCATTTATAATACTATGAAGGTTGACTGTGGTTTAGGACATGCTAGGGTGGACATAGTATATGTGGTCATATCATTGATAACAACCCCTAGGTGTACTAGGATGTTAGGAATATGGAAATATCCTTTATAAATTATAACAATAGCACTTATGTTCTCTTTGTATTTAGGAGGGTGATAATTCCTTCTAGAATACTAGAAAGTTTCCCATCGACATGGATGCTTTTAGGTTGATTATTTCTTCTCCATGGAGTCTTGAAACAAAGCTATTTGATAAAAAAATTAATTAAGGAATTTCTTTAAGAGCTTGCAACAATGGATTACTATTACTCAACTTTGTCATTGACTAAATTAAATCTAAGTCTAGTTGTTCAGAACTATAGCATTGTTTTTGAAGATTCTCGGATGGAAAGTGAATGTTAATTTTTGTTGAGGAGTTTTTCCAATAATAGAACTATGATGTATTTGTTTTGGTTTTTCTATTTCATAATATATTTTTTCTATCATAAGAGCTGAACATTTTTAGGTAACTTTCCATGAATACAACAAGATATTCTTACAATCCATAGAGTTCACTATGGAATTTTTATTTGATTCGATAGTGTACGTTGGGTTTCCCTGTCTCAAATTTTTGGGTTTTTCCATAGTATGCGGAGGTATACGTGGCTGGGAAGGTTGATTGGAAATGGAAACATTAGTGGGTAAATTAAACACGGGTTTTTGACCTTGGGGTCTTCTCTAGTTATATTATTTTTTCCCAAATCCTTGAGGAAGATTCCACTATTGTTGGTACTGACGATTATGTTATTTAAACAATGGAATGTTTAGATATGGAACATAAGGTTATTAATAATAATTTTGTGGGGAATTATTATGTGGGTTCCAATCTTGTGGGGCTTGTTAAACCAAAAGTGGGGATATGGCCATGGTACATTTAGTTTATTTGGGACCCATTGCTTGATTTTGGGATGTAGGACTGATTTTGGTTACGGTGAAAATTCCTCCTTCTCTCTAAGACATATAGTTAAGTTCAGATTCAATTTTTTTGTTTTCAATTATTATTTAACAAGGGATGTAGTCCACATTAATATGTGGAATTCTTGATTTCAGAAAGAAGAAAAATGTGTGTCTCATCTACAAGACATTCCTTAATTCTAGGTTCACCTTTACATCATGGGAAGTAGATGAAGAAAGGATATGTATTCTGAATTCCTCCCTATCCATGGTTATATTGAGTTTAACAAAAATATTTGTTCTAAAGTTTTAATTTTCTTTCCTTAATTTAGATATATTACTACTGGCCAGTTTTTCTTTCTTCCTAAGAAATTTGGGGCGAGTTAAGGACTAATTCCTATTGAGGTCAATGATTTTTTTAAATTATAGGTTGTTCGTGTCTCCCTTCTCAATAAGAGTGAAAGAATCCTATGTGTCTTCATCCAAACCTTTAAGAGATAAATTTTTGAGAAGATCAATATCCACGCCTGACCCCACACCTCATGTGCGGGAAGAGGAACCCAGTCTCGATAGTCTTCCACATCCTCATCTACTGTTTCTTAAATTCTATAAAGTTCATGCTTCTTATCCAGAAGTCTATAGTAGTCTTGATATTTGTCCAAGAAATTTGTTTCCATCTCCTCCCAACTACGAGATGGACCTAGGGTTATACCCATAAACCATATCATAATTGTATCTTTTAAAGAAGAGGGAAATAACCTTAGCTTCTAGGAATTAGAAGCGTAATCATGCATTGGCACATGACCTTTAATTCAAAAAGTATCTTTTTGGTTCTTCTAAAACTAATCCCGAAATGTTAGTAAGATTGAGGGGATATATATTACATCGAGCTTAATCGCTAGCATCAAGTTGGATTGGATAGGTAAATGTTCCGCTAACTAGAGGGTTTTGATTTTCAGCACCATTGGGGTTCTCTACTTTATCAACAATCCCACTTTAGACAAAACGTTGGTCCAAAGGATGGTTTTGAGGGGATTTTTTAGGATTTAACCTTTCAAATCTATGTCTACAATATTCAGCTCTATACATAAAATCCTATCATACCGATTTATAGTTCTCGACCATAAGAGCTTAACTCGATTGTTTGTTTTCCACATGCTCCAAAATATATAGGATTCTTGCTATTACTACAAAGTGTTCTATAATTCTTATGAAAAGAATTATGGAAATAAAATTTCTAAATGGAGACTTACCGCATAATGGTCTTCACTTCTAGCTATCACCTTTAACCTTTGAAAACAACCTTAAATTCCTTGACAAAGAAGCCAAAAGTGATGATCGTAGTTGATACTCGTATATTAATTATATTATATTTGTAAATTGAGGGTGATGTCAATGAATGTTTGCAACAAAGGGAATAATAGGAATTTCTCTCAACACATAATTAATAACAAAATTACCTAAATAATAAATAAATGTAATTTTAAAATGTGATGCATTAAAACCAAAGAATATCAAAGACAAAATCTAAAGATTTGTAACATGGTTTAATGATGAAATGGTAAATACATTTTAAAAATAAATAAAGTAAATAACAATAAATCTCCCTTCTTGTTGGGTAGGATTGGCCCTTGCTCCTTCCCTTTGATCAAGTTTAATGGAAAAAATCACGCAACAAAGTTTTCCCTAGAATCAGCAATTTTATTAAAATGAAGAGTATGCTTTTACAATGAATCAAAAATAACTGAACCAAACTAATAAATATAAATACATTATATATTTTATACTAGAGAAATCCTAGTCCCTCTCGAAGAGAACTAGTTTATTCACAATAACTAACATCTACATAATTGGATGACTAAAACAATGACAATCTATTCTAAGGAGTATAGTTGTGGAAGGAGTAGTTTGTAAGGTGTCTTGATTTGAACTAATCTTGCTAACTACAAAGGATGTCTATGATTGAATCCTTAGAGTGATTCAGTCAATGCTGGAAGATTATTCAGAGGTTAGATTGTTTGTAGAGAATAATGATTATAAATAATCCTTTAGTGTTGGCCACATCACATATCACAGTAACTGAAGTGACTAAACCTCAAAATATCCATTCATGTAGGATGATGTAGTGGCACGCATTTCATGCTCATGTTGTTTTTATACTAGCTATATCACTAGTAGTATGAGCTATCTATATTCTTATCAAAATCCCTTATTTCAAGGAATTAGAATTTTATGACCTGAATGAGCACAATGTTGTCAGTGCAAGTCCCATACTAGTGGAAGGGAGAGTCTTGTGCCATAGGTTGAGTTACGCGTGTTTGCACTATTTGAGTCCTACGCTAGTGAAATTTACTCCTCGATAAATCAACATACACTTTACTAAACGGATTGTTAATGCTCATAAAATATTAATTGAAGCCATTTTTGAGGAATCATAATAAGAAGATAACAATAAAAAACATATGCATAATAATTCCTTCAAAAACATAGTACAATATTAATTATAAAAAGTGAACATTATATATTGTGAAATATGATATGAAAGCAATACGGGGTTCCATATGGGTTTAAACATAACAAAATAGGTACTCATTAGTTTGCATACGTGCGGTAGATGTAAATCTTAAAGAAAAAGAGACTATTTCTCATCATGAAACAATATGGATCTAGGCGGTCTCCTATCCATTCCTAGTTGATTTACTCAAGTCGAGGAAATTCTTATTATAATCCCATCTTATAAGTTACTCGGTGTGAGTGGGACAATATAAATACTCATATCACACAATTAGCTTCCTCACAACATCTCCTCTACACAAAACTTGGCGATTTGGATCTTTTTCTTATACACAAAACTGGGGATAATTTTACAAAATATTATTTCTATGTCAACAAATATTGTGTGTGGGAAGCGTTGAAATTTAAAATTGCACACGATCCATATTATAAAGATGTGTTGATCAAAGACAATTCTCTTGAGTCCTTGCATTCTTCCTCCATATATGTGTAAGTTTTTTTGAACATTATTGCACTAAATTGTCATGATCTTCATGGGGATATTACAGGATATGGTTGAACATGAATCTATAGACATTTTTGACATGGTTCGCCAATCTTCATATTTTGTTTCAACCATCATCAATTCAGGTACTAAAGAGAAGGAAATTCAACATTATATTATTGAACAAGGGAGAAAAACCCATTTAACTTTATAGTGGTCTGAAATTGAGGTTTACCCTAAAAATGAGTATAAAAGGCAAGGGTTGGTCTCTATGGCATTTCCAATTTGGTCCTAGTAGGAAAATTCATTTTGAAGAAACCTAGAATGAAGGAATTTATTTTACATAAATATGCTCTAAATTTGTTACAGTATCATGAAAATCATTATGGTGGCCAACCTTGTTTCCCCTTCTATTTTCTCAATCTTATTTTATGTTCCAAGGGCTAGGTGACGACCGTAGTTTTATGGCCTAGAATATTGATTCCACTGCTAGACTAACTATATAATATTTACACATAAGGCTTGAAAAGTTCCCCTGTGAACATCTTGTCAGACAGTTTTATGAAGTTTAGTACAAACCTCTGAGGGACTCGATATTTTAGGGCAAATAGTAGAGGTCAACTTTTATACATGATCGAATAATTGGGCCCACCAACGTTTTTCTACACTTTGAGCTCCGCGGAATCCAAATTGCTAGACCTTCACAACATCATGTCGACAATTATCCAGAACCTCGTGCCACTCAATGATGGATGATTCTCAACATTTTCCATTATCTACAACTTTTGTCTGCATAATTGCACAAAAACTTTACAATTTTTCATTAGGAAGTTATGGAAAAAATATTGGAGTGCAATGCTATTGGTACAAGTAATTATATCACCTTCTCGAATCTTTTTAAACTTTAGGCTTGAAACATTGATAACATACCAAACATTTCATCAAATATGAATGACAACATAGAGGTCTTGTACATGTCCATAGATTCCATTGGTTTAATAATTCTCATAACATTGAAACTCTTAATTCAACATACACCAATTCTATGGATGCAACCAGAAATACGTTGATTCTTTTGTATCATCTTGGAATCCAAGACACACTTCTAACAAGTAAGAATTTTTACATCAATCCATTGAAGATGACCCTTGTCGATGGATACATCTCATATTATTTCATTTTTTCTAGTTACGAGACCTTGAAGAAATGCTTAATCGATTGCATCGACACATGAGATGCTCTAAGACTATTTGTCTAAGGGGAAAACAAAAGAAAAAAATCATTATAATTTCCCTTTTGAGACTCGCGAATTTATGCCTTACTCATTTATGAAGATGTAACGTTTAAATACATACCTACACATAATGATCACATGTTCAGCATTCATAATAAAATTTTGTTATCAATTTGGAGAGCCAATGTTGAATGCCAACATGTAGTTTATCAACATGCTGTTATAAAATACATTACAAAATATGCATCAAAAGCTGAGAAATGATCAGAAAAATATCACCAAATGCTTTCCAAAAGCGTAACATACATCAACCCTGAATTCCCCTCACATGTCGAAATACGGAAGATGTTATCAGAGAGCATCATTGAAAATGACATAAGAACCCAGGAAACCAACCATATGTTGTAAAAATGGCCACTGGTTTTGTGCAGCCATTGTTTTGTTTCCTAAAATGTAACAAAAATATCTTCGAAAAAATTGTCGATTGTGAGTTACATTTGGAGGATACAACAGTCTTCATTAATTCCTATAAGATAAGGCCTCCCAATATGGATAGCATGTTTCTCATTGAAATAACTAGATATTGGACATATTGCCGAAACTGTAGATATAATAAATGGAAATAGCGAGAATGGACAGAAATTGTTCGTGTCTTCCCTAGGTTCTCTGAAGAATCGACACCAAATTTTCTTTTGTTTTAACTATATTTTTGGTCAAAACTCCTTTTCTACAAGCCATTTCGTGTCATTTCCATAGATATTGGTACCGCAACATAAGATATTGTCTTCAACTAGAGATTGCTTAAGAGCACTTACAATCCATGGCATATTCATCATATAGCTTCAGTTTTAGAGGAGCTATCAGACTCAAATAGATATTTTGACCATCCTTCTGACCACAATAAACTTTGTCAAGAGGAATAGCGGCTTCTTTCACAGTTGTACCAGGTGCATAACATTAGACTTCAAAGCCTGCATTTGTTGGAGCGACATGACTTTGATATTCAACAAAATTTGAAAGAACATGTTGTTACCCATTCTTTACATGAGAGAGGGTCTTCATTTATCGAATTTAAAATAAAATCTACACGTATGGATAAACTTCCTATATCCTCTACAACAACTATTGACAACTTCTTTCTCGGTCAATAACTAGCAATTGATACAATTTTCCATCACTTCTCAAACAGGTCAAAATTCGAACCTCTGAGATTGATAATTTAGTGTACTGTTAGATACTCCCTCAAGCATGTTCAATATATTCTTATCGACAGAATGAACTTCATTGGACCTACGTTTCGACTAAAATTGACTTCCGCTTAAGAGAGGCTTTCCCGCATTCTAAGACCTCACCGTTTAGTGGAAATATAATAATTATTGTTGGTGACTTGGGACAAATTCCTGTAGTCATCGACACTCCTTTCTATGCAAGTCACTCATATGGTGAAACCCTTTGGAAGGGTTTTAATAATTCAATAACTTTGGACGTAATTTTACGGCAACCTGTCTCCTCCCCCAATCAGCTTTCCTTTTGTGCATTTGTCCTCAATGTACAAAATGGGTTGCCTACCCTGCACGAATGGGAACTAATTATGTCAAAGAAAGATTCTTGTCTCCCACAAGAAGAAATTCAATCTTTCCAAGACTTCCCGTAATTGTGCGCTAAAAATTATTTGTTTTACCACCACTATATATATATCCTAAAATCTTTGAATGTTCTAATAGATGTTTTCATTGAAAAAAACACTAGAGGAGAAAATTCACCATCACCTGACAACAAACAACTAAAACTCAATGTTCTTCTTTTAAGAAACCAGAGCGGCATGCTGATAGTTAACTTTTGGGTTCATGAAGGGCTTGTAAATGGTTCAAAAGGGAAAATAAAGGGCATAGTTTACGACAATTCCTTTGCACCACCTGACTTGCCCTTATTTGTTGTCATTAATTTTTACAAATATATCAGCCCAAGTTGGGATTCAAATAATCCATCACATGTTCTAGTTCATCCAGTATCTAGAGGCAATCACATTCAAATTCCAATCGAAATGGCATGGGACTTGAATATCCAATAGGTGAAGGTGTTACTCTATAAGAGGTAACTGTTGATATTGGTGAGACATAAATACAAGAGCTTACATTCACTACCTTCTCCAAATTGCCATCCTTGCACAATTTATGCATATCCCCGCCTTTTTCTTTCGAGGGGTTTTGTAAAATGACTGAATTCCCCCTTCTTCACTCACACAACAAAGAGTAGGCTTGGCTTAAAAATATCTCTTAGTCACACACACATATGATGTAACCCCCTTCCTCTACATTTCCACATAAATATTTATTTATTGATTTATATATATATTTTTTATTTTGTTTTTACTATATATTTCTTCATGTGTAATTTTACTATTTATGCAATTGCTAATGTATTCTTTCTTGATGATAATAAAGCAATAAATAGATTTTGATGGTTCAACAGGAGAAATATTACCTTATTTAGTGTAATAATCATTGTAAATGTATGTGTTTTTTATTAGATAAGGCAATAGGAAAGGGATTACGGCTCCTAGAATCATTAGAACTACGAGATACATCCTAAGATGCATAAAGGAGGAAAATATATAACAATGAAGATTAAAAGAAAAGACATCCACCAATAGTTAGAAAATAAAAACCAAAGCTATATTGTAAGATGAACCTAAAGACCAGTCAAGGAGTATTGATGCATCCTAAAGATAGAACTAAACATTATGAATTTCCACTCGAAAATACTAAAGAATGAATCCACACGACCTAATTGTGTTTCCTATGATGGACCTTAGTCCACCCTTCACCAAAACTCTTGGGGACAAAGATCCTAACAAATACCCATCTTCTCGGCCCGGGATAACCTCCAACTTTCCATCCATCAAATCCACTTGAATTGCAGCATTCTTACCACCAACCCGACACCCACAAACCCCAAATCATGGAATATTTAATGGAGACCCTATCGAAGTGTATAAAGTTTAAAAATTCTTATTCTTGGGGTGGACAAGTGGTCCACACTTTCTCATTCCTCATGGGGTCCCTACCCCTCCTCATCTCTTCTCCACGCTCCATGACATCTTCCCAAGGTCAACAAAAAACCACCCATCATGACAATCCTCAAGCCTCGAAGCCACGGGAAATCTAGAATCACCATCGAATTTTACCTCCACTATTTGTGATTCAAATTTAGAAATGTCTCCATCCTACCAGGAAATCGGTCCAAACCTATGATCTTCACTAGAAAAATAAACCACCTTTCCATGGAGCCCCCTCACAATTTCAAACTATTTTGTAGAAGCAGTAAAGTGAGAAGTCTCCTTCAAACATGTAGCATGGACTCTAGCATGATCCAACTCGCCTCGAACTCATCATCAAAATAATTAATCTCATGGTTCAGTTGAGACTCCACCTCAATAAAATGCTTTTGTGAATCATATCTCACCCACCTAAATTTCTTGGAAAAGATCTAGGAGCTCTCCACTTAGATAGTCTATTCCCATTTTTCTTCAAGAGAATTCGTAAAAATTATTGTCGATATTTTTTGCCCATCGAGGCATTTTTGCAAAGCAGAGAAAAGGCCAATCTTGATTGTGCCCTCATGGAAAGATCTATAGAAAGCAATATTCCCATAGATTTGGAAATTCTCAAAAAATACTTTAGGCTCCCAAAACTCCAAGTGGAGGCGGGAAGACGAATCCGGCTAGAAAGGGCCTTAAATATAAAATCATGTGGCAATCCGGATGCCTAGCGATGGAGGCTTAAGGCAACATTTCAATAGAACCATGGGTCTCTCTCGGAGCACTTTTCTCATCTCCTCTCATCTTGGAGGAAATAAATAAAACCTTCCCTCACAAGTTCCCTAACCTCCACTCTGTAAGCCCATTTCTTCCTCCACTAATTTCTCAAGAAATCTATATTCGTCCTAAGTCCCGCAAACTTACATATAAGTGAAAATCTAAGTCCTGGTCTTAGCTTTGTCGATTACCGATCCTTGAATATCCAAATTGTGACTCATTCTCTTTCAATGGTGGAGAGAGACTTACAAGCTCTCTATCGCCTTCCCCAAAGAATCTTGCAGCCTAAGATTTTGGCGCTACAAAACTAGCCTCAATCCCCCAAATAAAGATCCTCCATTCACTGAACCCCCGCCTCCATTCACGGTGTTGACGTGCTTGTCTAGAGCTCCTCCTCCTTAATTCGCTGCCCCACTGCTCACTCTCCACCGCTCCCCTCTCCCCATTTCCTCCAAATCCATGTTATGGCAAATGTATGTGTTTAATGTTATTTGCCGAATTCAAAAAAAATCTTAACTTACAATTATCCACTCATACAAACCCTACTCACAAAGATTACCAACTATTCCTCTTTCTTTGAAATTTGAAATGGAAAGAGAGAATTATTATATGTGAGCGTTACTTTTATTTCATTTGAAAAATCAAGAAAAATATGAGGAAATTTAAGGATGTTAACTTTTGTCAAAGTAGGATAACGAATAATTGGGCATCGTTCTAAAGTAAATTTTCTTTATAATTCTCATCTTCATTTTCATTGTTTTTCTAGAATATTTTAAGATTTATGTTTAAAATAAAAATAATTCAAATCCACAAACAAGATTCGGTTGTAATGCTCCATGTTTAATCCCACAATTTGACATAAAATATAAATTTATATCATAACAGCTTAGACAGAGAATGAGAGGTCATTGTCATGACATTGAAGCGAAGGAGTAAAATAGAAAAATTGGCCTTGTCATCTAACATGAGGAACAACAATAGTTTCATCACCCCGATAAAAATATAATAATAAATTATAATCATGCTCATTTGTGTATATTCTTTTCCACCCCACTTTTCAAAAAAAAAAAACTACAAATCAATTAATTGGTAAAAATGAAACCAAATCATTCATAATTATTATCAACAATTATGCCATGTTTTACATATATTATTCATTTCACACCATTTAACTTGTGTCAATCGGCTTACAAAAAAATAAAAATGCATGCTTCTGGTAGTTATAAATATATTACTGAGTGGGGAAAAACTCCAAAATGTAATCTTCCAATTATTGTTTCCAAACCAAGAGAACCGAAAGTTATTAAATAACGGCTTTCTCCCACATTAATACGTTACCTTACGAAATACAGAATGTTGAACAACGTGAAGAATAAAGGGAGATCTTTATTTATTATTTAGTTTTTATGTAAGACAGAGCAATTGTGACCTCTAGTAGCCATATCAGTAAAAACCAAGGCTATGGTTTACAACAGTGAAGCCCCCATCCACCACAAGATTATGTCCGCTCACATACCTTGCTTTCTCACCGGCCAAATACAAAGCGGCCTCTGCAATATCCTCTGCTTCAAGAGTCACTCGTTTTAGGTTAGCGATACCATTAGCCAGTACCTCCACCTTCAGCTTATCCTCTTTAGAAATTGGACCAGCCTCCAGGAGTATGCTCCGCATTAAATGCGAGTACAGCAAGAGGCCTTGGAACGATATAAGGAGAAATACAATTCACTCTGATCCCATATTTCCCGAGCTCGGCCGCGCCATTTTTAGTCAACCCTATAACTGCATGTTTGGCGGCTGTGTAGGCATACGGTGTGATTCCTCCTAATACACCAGCAATGCTCGCTATAGAGATTATGCAGCCCTTTTGGTTGGGGATCATGACGCGCGCAGCATGCTTAATTCCATGCAATACTCCTTTCACGTCTACCTTCGTCACGCGCTCGTATTCTTCCATTTCGTACTCTGCTACGCTCCCGAGATATGTGTCTACTACTCCTGCTATATTCAGCATAATGTCCAGTCGCCCGTGGTTTTCTATGGTGAAATTCACGACTGCTCTCACGTCCTTTTCATTCGTCACATCGCAGTGGAAGTATGTCGCCGGTGGGGAAACGGAATGTGCTACTTTTTTACCAGGTTCGTCGGCAATGTCAGCAATAATCACTTTGGCTCCATGTTTTGTGAAGAGGCGAACAGTTGCTTCTCCGATGCCTGATGCTCCGCCTGTTATTATTGCAACTTTTCCTTCCAATCTGCATTTTACAAACATAAGATTATGGGATAAGAGTGGCCAAGCCAACAAATTGGTTTTTCCCTAACCAAAGTGTATAAAAACACAGAGAAAAAGGTTCGAAGAGAATACCCTTTCGGAACACAAACTGGTTCTACTGTAGTACCCATAATGGAATGGAACCGGATAAAACTTTTAAAACAAATAAACCAGTTAAAACTTTAATCACCAATCAAACGGACACGAAAGTTTTAGAATTTTAGATTAATAGGTACATACGGATGCCTTTATAGGAATCGGTGGTATAAACTGACTGTCCAACAATTTAGATGTTGTGGTTTAAATAGCCGCGTGTGTCATAGCAACAAGATAAATACCTATGCTAGGTTTTTATGTTTATATAAAAATAGAACTCTTGATGGAGTAGGGCACTGGGGCTGCGTGTATTAAGATGTTTGTGTTGTAAACCAAACATATTTCTCCATGATCAGCTTTCCTTTTCTCCTCTCCACCGACATATTCAAAGCTTACTAAAATCTTCTCATAACCACATGAATTAACATTCCCGGATTCATGAGGGTAAATGAAAATATTATATATATATATATATATATAAATGAAAAGCCTCTTTAAAATTTGTATACGAGTATATTTTTCAAAAATACATTAAAAATGAAATAGAAAGAAAAGTCTTATCATAGTTTACTAGTTCGATTGGATCATAGTGTAAACAGCAAGATGTGTCATAGCAGCAAGATAAGTGTGCTATGTCATCATGGTAGTGAATGAGATTATTTTGTATTCTTGTTTTTAATAAAAGAGGAAAAGTCTTTTTAAGTTTGTATATGAAATTATTTTGTACTCTTAAATATCTATTATATAAATAAACTTCTAATTTGAAATTAGTAATCAAGTTTTGCAATTTTCTTTGAAGAACATGTATTTACAAAAAAAATAACTATATAAACACTATATAATTAAAAATAAAACTCTATTGCATGTATGTTAAAATATAGTATTGATAGTTTTTGAAAGTATCATGTTTGTACTTTTGTTAAATACTTAGTGCATGCATGTATGAAATAGTTGGATAGCGCCTCCTACTTACCATTCCACCACTACAAAGAAGTACCTACTATTATTAACGGAACAACAAGTAACTCCACACACAACATGTTCTCCTTGTAATCAAATATTTGTCTCTATACTCAACTTTCTTTATTTTCTTCACCAATAGATCCAAATCTTGCCAAGTTGTTCTTCTCAACCTTGTTGTCATAACAACGTGAAAAATAGTCATGAAATCTGCACATACTATAATGAAATTGTTCCAACCATGTTATTTGGTCGATAGGATTTCAGGAAGAGCCCGCCAAATTTTCAAATGACTATTTCACCTAGAAATTATTGCGTGCATATTTATTACCATGTATGGGAATTTGTGCATGACATGAGTTTGATCAATAAGAATTGTAAAAGAAATTAGATCTCTATACATGTTTTCTTATATAATCATAAATAGCTAGAAAATAACAAGTGAGACAAACACACCACACAAGATTTATCTTACAAAGACCAATTCTAAGACAATGAATTGCACTTATTTTTCTTTCCATGTTCAATTACATGTGCAAAAATAACTAGCAATTACACATGAGTGGTTCAATGGAGACGATAAAAGGGATTTGATGAGGAACTTCAATTTACAAGAGCCAATAAATTGGGAAGGAATAAGGGTGAAACAAAAGAAAAGCGGGACAAGGATGATTAATTACATCAAGGACATGGAAGAATAGTGGGGGGAATATATGTGGGTATATAACATGCAAAGACACGTCATCTAAACATAAAATTTCCTCTATAATAGATAGGTCTCCCAAGTCCCCTCAAAATTGAGTGCATTTTCAAGAAATGAATACACATATACATGTGTGGGATGTAGATGTTACCACTTTTATGTTCCAAAGATGAGGAACAAAATTATAAGATATTCTTTTCCAAAAAAGGTAACAAAAAAAGAAAATTGTAAAAATTTTACCAATAGTCATAAGGCCCAAGGTGTTTCTCAAAGACTTCTTCATGAAAGGTTTTGAATATGCAAAGATACAAGTATACAAAAATATGATGAGGGTTGGAAATAATGTTAAGATTCCTTCACTGTTGAGCAACTATGCATGTTTTTAAGGGTGTCACTAGAAGAAACATGTTAGAAAAGGAATGAGTTCATTGATAGGGATGAAGTGAAAATAAATATTTTGAGGAGGAAGTTGGGTGATGAAGAAGGAGATGGAGGAAAGGATATTTACTAGGGAAGGAAAATACTAGAGGAAAAAAGGTGATCCTCTTTATTGTTTAGGAAATCTAGATGTAAATGACACGTCACATGGGAAAACACTTTCAAGGTGAAATGGATTGAGAAGAACAAAATTCTTGAGAAAACATATTGTGAAAATAGGTATGAAAGAATTCACATTATGCTAAAATATCCTAATGCAGAGAGGAATTTTTGCATTCGTATCATTGTTATTGAAAGTATTAGAGCTTAAAATGTGGAATTGTTCTTATTATTTTATCATTTCTCAAGTGCAACTCAAGGCTTCATACACCTTCCTTTCAATTGGGATTACCTTTTAGGAAATAGAAACCACTATTGACGTATTGTAAATGGCATGTGAAATGAAAGAATAACAAGATTTAGACAAAATATGTAAATTGTTCTTCGATTTCATGTCACTATTATATATTTCTCATTATTTTATTTTTTTAAAGAACAAGATACAACCTTTCAAGCATGAAATATCAAAAAGAATAAAATTTTCTAGTGAAATTCTCTAGGATTTATTCCTTGGGTTATATGTTAAATGAAGTCTAACATGTGTTGTATGAAGCACATGCAGTTTTAGTGGATTTATAGGAGATATAGTTGTAAACGGTAAATTGGAAGGCCAATGATGTGCATCTAATTGCAAGAGGTTAAAATACCTCTAAAACACACACAAATAGTTTGCAAATAAAAAATAGAAGATTTAAAATAGATTTCTTCTCATTCTAGAATGCACACTAAATATTTTACATGATTACAATCTTCCTTTTATTTCACATCTACTCTATAAAGTCCTAAAATTCTGAAAACCCCTAAAATACCAAAAACCATAAAATGCTAAAAATTACCTACAAGAAAATTACTTTGGGCCCCAAATTTTACATGCCAAATATGCCTTCATGAATTAAGGCTCAATAAATTTTTGACTTATTGTAAAAATCAAAACAAAACTTATTAAAAATCTAAAAACTAGTCAAAAGTGAAAAAATATTGAGAACCAATTTTGGAAAACTAGGTGAAGAAATTCAGCCCGAAAAATATGCCAAAAAGGACATAACCTTTTATCACTATTTGGCCTTAGCATAATAATAATCAATATATACCACACTATAAAATTTCAAGACCATCGAATAGTATGATCAAAATTTATGGCATCCACAAGTTATGCTCCCGCATCAACCAACCCAATTAAAAGCCCCGTCATAGCTCAAAATTTCCCTCTACCATCTATGATACTATTTTATCTTCTCATAAGTCACATAGTGACCACAAGTTATTTTTTTCAACCACATGAGGGAAAAAGGGTGTCCGAAAGACATGGATGACATATGGTGAAATATCTTGACACGATGGTTGAAATTCTTAATAAATCAAAACATTCCAAGAACTACAATGGAGGCCTTCATATAAGGTGGACAAGAATGAAAAACGTAAAGGAAAAAAAAATCAAGGAGGAAGTTAGTTGATGAAGAAGGATATAGAGGGAATGAGAGTTGTTATCCATTTTGGCACCTTTGGATAAATAAACAATAGGGATGGATGGGACCCAAACATTGGACAAGGTGCGGTAAGGGTGAAATTGAGTTCAAGGTAGTTTTGAAGTTTTAGGAAAACATTCATTGAATTCAGGAGTGAAAATCATATTGCGGAATTTTTTCCTCTTCTCAGTTTTGACCCTTAAAGATCAACTTGAAAAATGAAGAAATGTGGCCCCCGTGGGCCCACATCTAGCTAAAATGGGAAAATAAATGAAAAGGTGAATCAATGGCCCCAGGACATCATATGGGTTCACCCAAATCCTCTACATTTATTAAAGTTCATAAAGAAATCTATAAAAATCAAAAAAATTCCACATGGGCTTTAAAGATGTCTCGAGATAAAAATAGCTTGATGGGGTGCTCGACAAGCCACACTCTTGTATTAAAGGGTTGATTCAAAGGAGGGTTGGTCGAGTATCTCGATGAGCTATACACTGAGATGAGTTATATGAGTGTCTTGTCAATCCAGGTCAGCCTTGGGTAGCTCAACAAAAGGCTATATAAGGTTACATAACTCATGCAGTAAGGGGGTGCTTAATGGATAGCTCGAAATCGAGCCTTGAGCTTGTAATGGGAGGCCCTTGGAGTGAATTAGTTTCATAGGATGGAATTGGTTAAAGCTTGCAATGGAGGTTCACAAGTAGTTCAGAAATCAGGGTGAGCATAGTACAAATTGTCTTAGCAACAATCTCAAGGTAGGTGTTCCTAAATGGCGAGGCCGAATTTCTCGGCATGAAGGCAAAAGGGACAAGAACGTAGGTGATTAAAGCTTACAAATTTCCATCAATGACATAGGGTTTTAGCTTACATATCCCTGATCGAACAGTGAGTCCATGTATTACACGGTGAACGTGAGTGAATGTAGCTCACTTTAGCTTAACATCTCGGTACTTCACACCAAGGAAGGGGTTGAGGGTGGGAGCCGAACCCTATGGATTTTTATAGAATCATAATATGATCGGCATAGCTCAGGAGTCAAGCAAGTTTGGGGGTCCGAGGGAGTTGGAATTCTAAAATTTTCAAATTTCATAGGTTGATCACTTCGGAGATCATAGACGAAAAAAAAAAATGGGATAAGCTAATTCCTGAATCCCCAAAATCCCAAATTTAGATGGGTTTATGCACGGGAAGTATTCTTTTTGGTGTCACCGTGGTGAAAATTATAGAAATCAGCGATGAAAAATCCCAAAATGGTGTTGCCAAATGTCTGAAGACGAGGTTTTCAAAATTCCGAAAGGTGAGGCAGGCAAGTTACTTCACATTTCATGGTTAGAGATTGAGTTCAGATGTTTTGGCCGTGTGGTCGATGTGTTGAATACTAGAAAACTCCAAAATCCCATAAAATGAGCCTATCAACCTGAATCGATGAATGATCCATTTCAGAGGTGTGCGGTATGTGAGAGCATTAGTTACCGAGCTCTACAGGATGGTTGGACCAGCTCGATGGCGTACAGGAGGCTGAGTTGCATTCATTAGGGAGCTTGTTAGGTAAGTATTGAGCTTGGTGGATGAACAAAGAACCTTAATTGTGAACCATTTTAAAACTTGAATATCTTTTTCATCCCTTGGCCATTTTTAATGACATTTTCCTTATTAGAGAGGATTTTAGTGAGGAATATAATAGAGAGGTCAAATTTTAGAGACGAGGAAGGTAGGTGAAGATTGAGCTATAGAAGAAACCTTGTGTAAAAATTATGTTACCTTCTTCCATACTCCATTTTGTAAAAACTTGCAATTGTCCAAATGTATTTCTGAAGTCTACAATATGAGATGATCATAGATGAACAACTAATGAGTTAGGTGAGTGAGAAACAATGATGAAGTTTTTGGAGCTAAGGCCATACCTAAGTGAAATCATGAATTCCATCTCTTCAAACACAAGGAAGTTTACACAGAGTATGAGTTTTGTAGGTTTGTTAACTATTACAGGAAGATAATGATAATTTTTGTGGGCTTGGAAGCAATTTCAGACTTCTTCCCCTTCTCTCCTCAATTTAATATTATTCTATAAATTGTAAGGAGGGGCTCCTTTCAAATTTTTGAAAACATCGCAATTGCCCCTCCCTTATTTATTATCTATGAGAAGTTTGTGGAGCTCAAGAATCCCCTTTTATTATTTTAATAAAAAGTGGTGCCTTTGGTCCTCAAATTTAATGTAATGTATCAACATTTTGGAGTAATAAAATCAAATTTGTGGATTTTTGTAACCCTCCTTTGTGGTTAATACATCTTAGAGTAGGTTTAATTTTCATGCAATCCTTTTCTCTTTGTCCCCTTGAAAATCAATAGAGTAGAGTTAGATTTGTAACTCTCGCACTTTTGAGTAGTGGGACTAGGTTAGGACATGAAGATGACATTCTTTGATGGTATCCCATTTCACAAAGTCCCACACTTTGGGATAGCTACATGTTTAAAAAATCACACTGACCGCTCAATTAATCAATTGCATGTAATCAAAGGTGATTTTAATTTTCCATAAAAGTTTTGGCATGCCCATTGGGACAGGAAGATATTTTTACAACTTTGGAGGCATTTGCAAGGAATTTAGTCTTCAAAAAAGTAGATTTAAGATTTTAGAGTTTTCACCACACGGTTAGAATTTGAAAATTAATTTTCGAGAGGTTTTTCATGAGAAAATCAAACCTAAATTTCAAGAAAGGATAGATTAGGGGTTGATGATAAAAATGGTATTTTAAAAATCCAAATTTCATATTTTCACATTTTCAGATTTTGTTGCATTTCAAAATTTTGAGATTCAAAATTTTGAACTTCTTTGGGTTTTCAAAATTTCAGAATTTAGTCCACTTCAGAATTTTGGGTTTCAGAAATTTAAAATTTTTTTATTTTGGAACTTTAGAAATTTTTGTTTTTCAGAGTTTTAGGTTTGTAGAATTTTAGGTTTTTAGAAATTTATATTTCAGAGATTTTTTAATTTCAAAATTTTGGGTTTTCAGAACTTAGTATTTTAAAGATTTTTCAATTTCTGAATTCTCTAAATTTGTGAATTTCGGAGACTAGTAGTTGCTAGACAAGGTTTGACTTCTAAAAATCAACTCTTAGGCCCTTCAAAGTTATTTTCTCCAATTTATCAAGATTGGATGTGTGTTTTGGAAAACCCTAGCCTTTAGAGGCTCATTTCCAAACACATGTGGTGACTCCTAGAGTTAGAAATTAGTGATGTAGAAACAAAGGTTGGTCAAGTACATGATAAAAATTTGAATCACATCCGAGACAAGAGAAAAATGAATATTTTTGTACCTATAATTTTATTTGGGCAGCGGAAGGAGAGGGATAAGACCATAAAGATTGCATCTCCACTTAATAGGACAATGTTTACAACTCAATTTGGTAGACCATTCCTTCAATCAACAAGGCTCCTTAGACCAATCAACATGTCTCATTAAGTGCCATAAAATCATTTTTAACTTCACGAGAAGTATTCCACTTTACCCTCAATGCATAATATTCAATCTGGTGGCCAAATTTAAAAACAACCCCTACTTCATAGGAGAGAATCATATAACCCCCATTGACCATATCCAAGACATTGTAAATTTCTGTCCAATTGATGAGGTAAATGGAATGGATGTTACTGATTAAATTTTTAGCTTCCTCTTTCAAGAGTAAGACTTTGCAATGGTTTAGGATCTTAATAGCATGGTTGATATAAAATTGGGATCAATTATGCACTGCCCTCTAGAGTCGAGTTTTGGGAAAGGGTAGAAAATATGTATTTATTGGAATAATTGACAATAATTAAAATAACTCCAAATTTGTAAATTAAATATTTTAGTCTCCGGTTCCAAAACACATGGGATACAATCCCAATGGCCATGATACCAATTGCCCATGGTGCATCCATTGACTTGGTTAAGGCTTTAAATTATGACATATAGCCATGATGATACAATTTATAAGAGGTAGAACACTTTCATGATCCTACAAAGACATATCCATCAAGGCCAAGAAGCTGTTTAATTCAAGATAGGAATATTTCACCTAGGCCACCTATGCCTCTATATATGGAAATGGGAAATCCTACAACTAGTCAACTACCTAAGTTGAATCCCATTCTAGCCCCTAGAAATAAGAGACATGGATACGGCCGCCACTTCTTCAACTACTTCTAAAGAACTTAATCAAGTCATGAATAATCTACAAGAAGCATTGAAGGGAGGCAAGCTTTAGGTAATCAGGTAATAGCCATAAATAATCCACGAGTTCAAAACTTTAGACCATATCAGCCTAAGGTTAAATCTAATAGGCCTCCTTATGTATTAAATAGATTTTGGCTTAAGCTATAAATTAGAGATGGAACCAAGGACAACCTCAAGCCACAAGGACATTTCAACCATATAATCTAAATGTAGTTTCCACATCCAGAGCTTTGGTTCCAACTCAAAATAACCTCACATAGGATTTTTAGTGGTACTTCACATAGAATCAACCTCATAATCAACGAATTTGTTTTAATGGTGCATCGCATCGAGGCCTTAATAGTGAAAATTTTTGGTGCATCCCAAGAGCCAAGTGAGGAAGAAAATCAAGTAGACATAAGAACAAAAAGGGAAAATCTAATCAAAATCACCCTAGCAAATTAATAAATAGAAGAATTTTGTGAATTTAATGAACCTCCTATCTATGGTGTAGCTACCAAAAAAGGTTAAAGAAGACAAAAGTAGGGGAAGAACATCTATCTAATTCAATTTTTCCTCAATGTCCTTCCATTCCATAAGGAGTTTGTAATTCAAGAATAACACCAAATCCACAAAGTCATCCCAATGCACTTACTTTGTAGCATCACATGTGCCCACACAAGCTTCAAAAATATTGTCGAAATAAAGGGCAAAAAAAGACAATCCATCCCCTTTCAAGATTAATAATTAAATAAATAACACACACACAACCATTTCCATATGGGATTCATTATCAATTACAGGATAAGGGATTTGTTACAACAAGAAATGACCAATTCATCTGCCTCAAATTGATCATCCAAAAACTAGGAAAATGTTCTCTCTAATGTAATGCAACAAGAAAGTGGTCAACTAATTTTTTTTTGAAATCTCCACCGATTTATGTGTAATTAATTATTCGAGAATAAATTTGTGTGCATAAATGTATGATCAATTTAGGGGGCGAACACTGCAGTAATGCCTAAGAAACACTAGATCAATTGGGCCTAAAGTATGAACTCGTCTCTAAAGGAGTAGTGCAACTAGATGGGAAAATAGTGGGAACCATTAGACTCATCAAAGGATTAAGTCTTACACTGCATGTTTTTCTTGATGTCATCGTTTTTCAAGAAGTCTCTATGATTTACTTGCCACCACTTTTTACCTTATGCTTGTTAAGGGATTTCACTACCAGGATTATTTAGTACCTATCATCCGATTGGTCACACATTATCTTCAGAATGAGATATGGAACAAAATCCACATGATCTGCAGTCAGAACCAATTTAAAAATTTGACATTGATCCTTGTGTGGCAAGTCTAATCAATGCAAATTTCTAAGCCTTTGATTAGGAAGAGTGTTCAAATCTTCTAGAAACTAGTACTAAAGTTGCGGGAATTCTAGATCTGACATTGGATGAATGGGAAAACAAAAGGCATGATTTTGATCCATATAAGGACATGTAAGAAGCTGAACTAGGAATTTATTACTCGCATGACAATAATCCACCTCTTCCTAGCATCACCAAGTCATAAGATAAGGATGACAATGAAGTATGTCAACTATGTTTTGATGGTTCAATGAGAGACAAAATCTTTGGAGAGGGTGAAATGTTGGTATCACCACAAAACATCAAGTATTACTTGGCCTTCAAATTTCATTTTACTTTTTTGAACAACACAATGGGGTATGAAGAGCTAATCCATGGACTTCACTAGTTGAGGAAAAGAGGTAACAAGAACTTGATGGTATTAAGATATAGTGATCTTATTGTGAATCAAGTAAAAGGATTAAATGATGCTATGAATGATCTCCTAAAAGGCACAAGTAATGGATATGGGATTTGATACCTATTAGTAACATCAACTCCATACCCATAAAGAATAATGAAACCATATAAATTGTTGTAGATATAGGGGAAACATTTTATGTGGTTGATAGTACCAAAAGGGATTAAAAACAACCCTATATCCATGTAATTTTAAGGCCTACAGTTACAAATATCAACACTAGCTGGAAGGTGTTCAAGAATGATAAAAAATCATCAATTACTTATAGGAAGAATCCAAATTCTCCACCAAGAATCAAGTTAAATTAGGGAAACAAGATGGGGACCAAGTGGTTTAATTAAAGAAAACAAGCTTCCAAAAGGCTTGGTGACATTGAATTCATTCTTCAATCCCAATGAAAAATTTCAGAGGGAGATACCAAATATCACAGTCAAGGGGTATGATTCGGAGCCTATTTAAGTTGGAGAAGGTAAAATGATCCAAATTGGTAAGATGAGTACTGAACAAGAGAAGTATGATTTCATACAAATTTTCCAAGAATTCCTAAATGTATTTTCTTTGAGCTACAAGTAATTGAGAGGTTTTAATCCAAACTTGGCATAGCACACTATTAAATTGGATCTAGAAGCCAAACCAATCATATAGAATAAAAGGCCATTCAACTATTATATTAAACCTCTCATGAAGAAAGAGCTAAATAAAATGATAGAGGCAAGCATCATATTTATGATAAAACACTTAATTTGGGTACCGAGATCTTGTTTCACTCGGGAAATGAAATGGAGAAATTAGGTTCTACATCAATTTGCATGACTTAAATAGGTCATCTATCAAATATGACTATCCACTTCACTCGATAGAGAAAATATTACAGGTGATAGCCAATTTGGAAATAATCACTATCCCGGATGGAGACTCGTGCTACAATTAGATTATGGTCAAGGAAGAGGATGAGTTCAAAACAACATTCAAGACTACATGGAGAACTTATGCCTATAGGAAAATGCTATTCAGGTTGTTAAAAGTACAATCCATATTCTAAAGGGTTATAGACATGGAATTTAAGGATTGATAAACAAAATAGCTCTTATGTACCTGTTAGTGTAGACTCACAGCACCGCCAAATGTCCTGGGTATGAAATGGGGTATTCAGTGTGATTGCAAAACATTGGAACATCTCTCATGATATGGGAATTACAAACCTTAGATGGACCTACAGAGAAGGTTGGTTCATGCTTCCTAATATACGTGCAACAAGCTACTCAAGTGTAGGAAGAACCTAACTAATCCTAATCTAACCATTCCAAGGAGACATGGAGAGAGAGAGAGGGAAAGAAATCCTACACTAAGCGGTGATACACCAGAAAAAGAAGTGATTGATCATGAATCCAACATCCAGAAGTGGAGAGAGGTGAGAAATGGAGAGGGTGGAAAAGGTGCACCATGGACCAAACATAGATTTCAATTTTTCCTTTGAATGTACCCATTATTCTGAACTTCAACTCAAAAATAGAATCTTCCTACTGACCTTCCTGGGTGGATGGGGGAAGGTCAGTAGGAAGACTCCATTCTTGGGGTTTAAGTTTAGAAAAATGGGCACATTCAAAGGATTAGACCATGCCAAATCAAGTACTTGGCTTCATTGGAGCCAAGGGAGAAGCCAAAACCAGTCATGCCCACTGCAGGGAAAGAGGATGAGCTCCAAAGTACCAATGATCAACTACAATGCCTCTTCAATCCAAATGAAGAGTACCTAAAAGAGGCATTTGTTTGGCTTCAAGCTGACACCTTGATGATTTGGGTTGAGAACCAACTTTTGGTCAGTTTTTCACTCATACAAGAAGCTATATTCAGTGCAAATCATTTGCATGGTTGCCCCTCTTGAGAAAGGGAAGCTACTTCTCCCTGCCAGTTGTAGGATTTGTTTTAGTCCCTTTTCTCTCTTGTTAGTGTAGGAGTAGGTTTAGGTTTGTTTTCAGCAGAAGAAGTGCTTGTGTACACTCTGCATGTTCCACTTGGAGCATGTATGATTTCTAGTTTTGTATATAGTGTTGTGGTGATTTTTTTCTCAGAATTGTGCGTTGGAAGCAACGGGGTGAATTCATGGTCATCTCTAGTTCCAATAGTGTCCAAGCGGCTCAAGGATTATATTTTTAAAGTTTAGATCAGATAAAGCTATCGTTATTACTCGTTTCCCGAGTTGATGCTTCAAGGAAATGAATTATTTCACCTAGCAGGTAGGTGATCCCCATGAATCACCAAATGTTGACCAAAATAATCCCACACTTATTTTGCGTCAACTAACACCATTTTTTTGTTTTGTGCTTACATCTAATTTTAACATATTTTAAGCACTTAAAGTCCCCATAAAATCATTTCCATCAGATAGGAAATTTATTCCCTTTCAGGAGAAATAAAGAAGTCCTCCTAACTCCTCATATTTTTCAAGTTATGGGCCGATGGACCTTGGAGGGATTTATTTTTCAAATGTGGGCCGATAGGCCTAGGGAAGATTTTTTGCCCATGGAAAATTCGGGTCGGTGGGCTCGATGATGAAATTTCACCAAAGAATTTCTACGGGTCTATCGGGAATTTGGAGGCTTTACACTTTTCACAAATGACACAATTTTCAAGTGTCGGTCCGTGAGCGCGTCGGGACTCATCAATCATTGAAAAGTCACATACGTGCAGAAGACTCCACATGTCCAATCAGCACAACACTAAGGTTGGGTATAAAGATTGGGTCTTCAAATGAGTGTCAAGCTTCCATGTGTCACAGGGTTTGAGAAAGGCATCAACCCAAATCAAATAAGTATGAAGATCCAGCAGAAGGTGCCACATGTGTAAAAACGTTATTTCAAAGGCATGATCCGAAAGGCAGTCCGCAAACAAGTGTCAGCCTGCCATGTGGTTAAGGTTTGAAGAGGTAATATCAGCCATTGAAAATTCCAAGAGTCTATAGAGGCTACCACGTGTCTCACACAAGCAAATTTAAAAGAAAATTTTGGGGGAAGTTTCCAAATGAGTGTGAAGCCTCCACATGTCTCATGTTGGGCACAATGTCTCCGCCAACAAGAGGGTTTTAGACAAAACACAAAGGAACACAGAGGAGAGCATGGAAGCCACCACCTATCTATCAGGCACAATTTAAGAAGTGAATGACGGGAGTTGAATTTTCAAGATGTGCGAGGCAGCCATGTGGACCCTGTATGGACAAAATATTTTGAATAATGTGATCCCTTTGACCTTGAACCTTCAGATGGCCATATATTTTGAGTGGAAGCTTGATTTTGATTGGGAAAGGACCTATTGGAAAGGTATCAACATCCTTCACACCATGGAAACATACAATATTACTTTTAATGGGAGTTGGTAGGTAAAAATAAGAAAACATATTTCGGACCATTAATATGTGATTCAATTTGATCCATCGTTCTACCTTTTTTAACATGCCAATAGACATGGGGAACTACGATTGATAGATTGTGGGCAGATTTGTAGGGGGAATTGATGGTTTGTGGTTGAGCCTTCAGGTAAATTCAATGTTCTCGTAGAAGTGGTTGGAGCAGAGTTTACAGTTTTCCTCTCTCTTTCTCTCTCACTATTCTATATAAAAGAAGGGAATTTTCTAGAGGTTGATTGTTGTTGTCCTCCTACCCCCTTCTCTTTCATCCTTAGCACAAAATGTGGAGTCTATGCCTATTCTCATAGCGTTGTAATGGCACTTTCTTTCCTCTTTCCCACTGATGATGTATTGTGTGACTTACGGAGCAATAAAAATCTATTTTGTGATGCATTTGTTAATCCTTTGCTTAATTTGTTGTCTTCTCTCACCCCTAATCATTGTAGGATATACCGTGCATATTCTAATGTCTGTTATAGGTTCAAAATTTTTGTTTAATGGGTCTTGAAGTGGTGTTCCATGTGAAATCTATCTCCGGTCCGTGTTGCACCTTCTCCACCCTCTCCATTTCTCATCTCTCTCAACTTCGGGTAGTTGGATTCATGATCACGCACATACTTTTCTCTTGTATCACCACTTATTGTAGGATTTATTTCCTTCTCTCTCTCTCTCTCTTCTTATGTCCTTGGAATGGTCGGATTAGGATTAGTTAGGTTATGCTTGCACTCGAGTAGCTTGTGGTAGGTAGATTAGGAAGCATGAACCAACCTTACGTGAAGCTCCATCTTAGATTTGCAAGTACCACAACCCGAGAGATGGTCCAATGTTGTGCAATAACAAAAATTACACATTTCATACTCGGGACGATCGGGGTGTTTTTATTATGCACTAATAGTTTTGACATGCTCGTTGGGACAGTCTAAATCACATTAACACATCATTTCATCAAGTTGATGTGTTCTTGGTGAGATTCATCCTTTTGAGGCACATGCAAGCTTATTTGGTGACTCCATCTAGTTAATGACCGATTATCGAGTTGCGGACCTTTTCATCCATTTCCACCCATTTTCATTCATCTTTCTTTCCACATCTTTCATATTCTATAACTCACGAAGTTGTGCAATTGTGAATTCATTTCCTTCTTGGAACTCACACTTGCAGCAACAACAAGTGCAATCCACCTCCAATGCATTTCTCAACTCCTTTATATCAGTATTATGATCAAATCAATAACCTTTATGCTTACCCATATGAGTAGTGTCAAAACCATTTTGGCCAAGGAGCTTATCGAGAATAAGGTGACGCATATAATAGTGGGATGACTACATGGAAAATCTTGGTTTGTTGGAGAATATCTAAGGGATGGACACATGGATGGTAGAGTCTAGGATACAACACAAATAAAAGAATTCAAGATTGGCTATAAGGAACCTTGTCCATGGGGAGGCCCTTTTTAAAGACATTACTACCTTCTGTGGAGAAGCTTGGCTTCATGGTTGATGTGCTACCTCAACTTACACACGGTCGATTGAGTATATTGAGGTATGTGAGAAAAGTGCAAGACAACCTTGTCAATTGGTAAGTAAATCATCAACTCCCCACCCTTCATTTTCTATTTCTCAAACTTTATCATTTCAGCATGATCACAAGTCAATCCCCTCACTTTCTGCTCCAAGTGTTGATTTCCCTTCTCCCTCTCCTAGTCTTCCATCTCATTTCAATTCTTCTTCCCTTCTCCCTTCCAAATATTCATCCCCTCCAAAAAAAAAAGAATTTCCACTCCCCTCTCCACCAAAAACAATAACAAAACTAGTTGAACCCCAACCTGCCACTCCTCTTGTTTTCCCAAGTCCATGTTGGGAAGAGACTCAAGAATCTAGTCAAGGAAAATAACAAGAAGGGGAGCCCAACAGAGAAATAAATGTAAGAAAATTTGAAGATTTGGGCTACCAAATTTGAGTTTACAAAGATCCCCTTGATGGTTAAGCCAACAGAGGAGGTCATAGTTGAAGAGCCAGTGGTGGTTGAGGCTGAGTTTGTAACAAAAGAATAATGAGAACAAGAGGAAGAAAATCATAAATCTGTTTATGGTACTTTCTCTAAAGAGGATGCTGATCTAATCCAAGATGAACAACTAGTTAAGGAGGAGGAATAACTAGCTCTAAGTCCCATTGAAGAGGATAAGATGGGAGAGATCAAATCAAAGTTGAGACCACTCAATGAAGAAAGCATCATTGAATATTTTTTGCTTTCATTTCAAGAACCGATTTGATCAATGAACCCATAATGGAGGAGAATCATACAATTTCAAAGGCTTTAAGCAGCGCGAGCCACAAAAAGAACTCGTTAGTGCATAATCACAACACCCCTAAATGGCCTAGGTGTGGAGTGTGGAATTTGGTCTGATTTCATAACATGGGACCATGTCTCAGCCGTGGGACTTGCAAAACTTGAGATGGACCTCACGGAGAAAAGCTGATTCTTGCTTCCTAATCTACTTGACACAAACTACTCTAGTGCAAGTAAAACCTATTATATCATAATCAAACCATTCCAAGGGGACAAAGAGAGAGAGAGGGTGAAAGAACCTACACTAAGTAGTGATACACCAGAAAAGGAAGTGGTTGGATCACATATCGACTTCTACGAAGTGGAGAGAGGTGAGAAGAGGAGAGGGTGGACAGAATGCACCATGGAAGAGAGATAGATTTCACACGGAACACCACTTCAAAACCCATTAAGAACACTTTCAAAACCTGCAACAAACATTAGAGTATGCATAGTATACCCTACAATGATGAGAGGTAAGAAGAGACAACAAAATAAGCCAAGGATGGACAGATTCATCACAAAATAGATTTTATTGCTCCAAAATGTTACACGGTACATCATCAATGGGAAAGAGGCAATAAAATTCCATTACAAAGATATGGGTGAAGGATTAGACTACGTATTCCACCCTATGGAAGATAAAGAGAGGGGGTAGAGGAGAAAGAATGACCAACCTTTTGAATATGCCCCTCCTAAACAATATATAGCAGAATGAGAGAGAAAGAGGGAAGAATTTGAATCTGATTCAACCACCTTGAGATATGCATTGAATCCCACTTTGATATTTCAACCCTGTCAATCAATGACCCTCTCAAATCCACCTACAATTTTTCCATTTTGGTTCCTCAAAGATCAAATTAAATCTAGTTTGGTAGTTGAAGAAATCATATTCTTCCTTAATGGCTTGGAAGACATTTTCCCAATTTTCAGCCACTAAAGCAAGTTAAGAATGATATATTATGTTTTTATGGCCTATAGGTTGTCGAGACGTTTCCAAAAAGTCTTCTCCTCCTAAATATGAGTTCTCAATTAAAATATATAGCGGTTTTAATATTAGGGTCACAAGCGCACAATATTTGAAAGAGTTTATCTATCTTGGTTCGTAATGGTGACCTCACGCATGCTTGGGATTTGGCCCCTACCTTTTGCTTCTAAAATTGCACCAGATCGACATGTCATAGCATCCACAGGCTCTTTGTATTTTCCTAAGTCTCGTTGCTTGGCAGGATCAAAAGTATGACCACGGGACACGTGGAGGCTTAGCGCTCATTTGGAAACCCACCCCAAATTTTTACCTTTCAAGGAGTGTCATGTGAAACTTGGCTCCTTTCACCGAGTCGAAAAATTTTCAATAGCCAATGCAAATTTTTGGGCCCTAGACACGTGGAAGTATGGAACTTATTTCAGTCTTTAGCTTGGGATTTAATATTTTGAGGTGTGCCACTTAGACACTTGGAATGTTCTATTGTCTCCTCCATACTTAGCCAATTTCGGGGCTCATTCTGAACCATTTGTAAAGCCTAAAACCTTTGAGTCTTTTTATTTTTATTTTCCTTTAAGCCTTTTTTTACTTCCTTTTGTTTTCTCCTTCTCCAAACCTCGCTACTCCAATTTGGAAACTACCAACTAGCTTATTGGATTGAAGTGTAGGCTCACTCGAGAGATCCATATTTTTGAATTTATTTCCTACACAGGCCATGTTTGATCAATTTTATTAGGGGGTAAAATCGGGATAAAAATTTAGCCACTCGCAGGGGCATCTTCCTGCTAGATGAAGGGACCAGTAGCCTTGAAGCATACATTGGGCAAGGATTCAAGAATTATGATCTGAAATCGATCCTTTCTCCGATCCGCGAGCCCGATTGTTTACTCTTGCTGACCTTGAGCCTTTCCTGAAACAAATTTTCTTCAAAATGTTTTTAATTTCTCTGCATTTGTTTTATTTTTAAGTTAGCAACTATTACAGAAAACTATGGGTCTTCTGCCATGAATATTGAAGGGCTTGGCCTTGGTAGCTCTTGAGCAATACGAAAAAAACTTATGTACAAAGACAAAATCATACATGCCTAAAATAAGACATGCACAGTTTACACAAGCACTACTTCTTCTAAAAACAAAGTCTACTCTTACTTCTCTACTAACTAGATAGAAGAAAATCTTAAGCAAATCCTCGCCACAAACAGGGAGAAATAGCTTCCTTTTCTAAAAAGGGGTGGCCATGTAAATGGTTTGTCACTAAAAATGGCTACCTGAATGAGTGAAAAATTAACAATAAGTCAATCCTCCACCCAAATCATCAAGGTATCAACATCAATGGGAAATACCTCCTCAATTTGATCTACATTAGACTCCTGGAGGTGTTGTTGGTGACCCTTGGCACTTTGACGCTCTTCCTCATGCTTAGAAGAAAGCATAACTTGTTGTGGCTTCTCCCTTGGCTCCAATGAGGCCAAGTATCTGATTGGGAATGGTATGACCCTTTGAATGTGCCCTTTGCTCTAAAAATTAACTCCAAAAATGTAGTGTTTTTGTGGACCATCTTGGGAGGATGGTGTGATAGGGGTGATGACATACTCTTTCTCTTTCCTTTCCTCCTCTTGTGAACAACATGAACGATTCATATCTTCCAACCTTGGTTCCAGAGGGTTGTAATGAAGAGTAGGTTTTTGTCCTTGAACACTTTGTCCTTCATGGAAGTAGGCTCATATGCTTGGAATGTGTAAGATGGAGTAGTAAATGATGTGATCTCCATTGGCTCTTCTCCATTAAAGCAATCCTCCAAGTCGAGACAGACAATATACCTCCTTATTGTCCTACTGCAGTGCTCTACCTCCTCCATGGTGTCCTTCGTATCTGAAACTTGATCACCATGGTTTTCCTCTTCCTCAAACAAGAAGTTTGAAATTTCAAACTCTTCTTAAAGATTAGAGTTTGAAGGGGTGAAGTTTAAGCTTTGATGTTGAAGTTGAGTTTGATCTTTCAAACTTCACGTTTGAGGATGAAGAAAACCATGGTGAACTAATTGTAGATCAAGAGTACAACATGGAGAAGGTAGAGCACATGTAACAGACAACAAAGAGGAAAAAATCCTATCACACTTGGAAGATTGCTTTGATTGAGAGGATCTCGAGGAGATAACATCATTTTCTCCTCCATCATCCACTTTCCAAGCATAGGAGCCTCCCTGCCATGAAGGAGAACATTCAAGTACAACAACCTACACTTCATGGTAGCCCTCGAAACCAAGGTTGGAAGGTATGAATCTTCCATTTTCTCCAAAGGAAGAGGAAGGAAAAAGAAAGAGGATGTCACCATCTCTCTCACACCATCCACAGTGGAAGGTTAACAAGAAGAATTCATTCTTAGAGTTGAAGTTCAAAATAATGGGCACATTTAAAGGATCGAGCATGCCCAATCAGGTACTTAGCTTAATTGGAGCCAAGGGAGAAGCAAAAACTAGTCATGCCCACTGCAGCCATAAGGATGAGATCCTAAGTACTAATGATCAACTACAATTCCTCTTCAATCCAAATGAAGATAAACTAAAAGAGGCATTTTCTAGCTTCCGAGTTGCCACCTTGATGATTTGGGTGGAGAAACAACTTGTGGAAATTTTTTCACTCATTCAAGATGCCATATTTAGTGCCAAATCATTTGCATGGTTACCCCCTCTTGAGAAAGGGAAGCTACTTCTCCCTACTAATTACAAGATTTGTTTGATTCCCTTTTCTCTCTGGTTAGTGTAGGAGTAGGCTTAGGTTTGTTTTTAGAAAAAGAAGTGCTTGTGCACACTCTACATGTTCCACTTGGAGCATGTATGATTTTGAGTTTTGTATATAGAGTTGTGGTGTTTTGTTGCTTAATCATAGTGCATTGGAAGTAGTGGTGTTAATCTGTGGTCGAGTGCATTCTAGCTCCAACGGTGTCCAAGCGGCTTAGGGATCAGATTTTCAAAGTTAAGATCAATTTAGGCGAACAATTATGACTCCATACCCAATGGATTCTTTAAGGCAACCGATCATTTCATGTAACGGGTAGGTGATCCCCATGAGACGCCTAATTGTTGACCAAAATAAGGCCACACTTATTTTGGGTCAGCGAGAGTATTTTCCCTTTTTTTTCTTTAATCCTCATTTTTACATGTTTTAAGCACTTAAGACTCCCTTGAGAGAATTTCCATCGAGATAGGAAAGTTATTCCCCTTTCCAGAGACATAAGGAAGTCCTCCTAACTCCTCATATTTTGTAAGTTATGGGCCGTCGGACCTTGGAGGAATTTCTTTTCAAATGCAGGCTGACAGGCCTAGGGAAGATTTTTGCCCATCGAAAATGGAGGCCGGTGAGCCCAAGGATGAATTTTCACCAAAGCAGATCTACTGTCTGCGGGAACTTTATAACCTTTACAATTTTTTCAAATGGTGTGATTTTCAAGTGTGGGCCTGCAAGCCCATGAGGACTCATTGATTTTTGAATAGTCACAAACCCGTAGAAGGCTCCACGTGTCCAATATGCACAACACAATGCTGCGTATAAAGATCATGTCTCCAAATGAGCACCAATCTTCCACATGTCCTTGGGTGCGAGAAAGGCATCAACACGAATCTTCTATGTATGAAGAGCTAGCGGAAGGTGCCACATGTCTCAATGGTCTAATTTCAAAGGCACGACCTGAAAGGCAGTCCCCAAACAAGCGCTAACCCACCATGTGGTTAAGGTCCAAAAGGATAAGATTAGCCATTGAAAATTCCAAGAGCCTACATAGGCTACCACGTGTCTTCCTCGCGCAACTTTAAAAGAAAAATATGGGGGCAGTTTCCAAATGAGTGTGAAGCCTCCACATGTCTCATGTCGGGCACAGTGTCTCCGCCAACAAGAGGGATTCAAACAAAACACAAAGGAGCATAGAGGAGCCTATGGACACCGCCATGTGTCAATCTGACACAATTTCAAAAGTGAAAGGTAGGACCTAAATATTCAAGATGCGTGAGGCGCCACATGGACCCTATCTCGAAGAGACTCTTTTGAATATTATCACCTACGACCCACGAACCTTTAGACAACCATATATTTTTATTCGAAGCTCGGTTTTGAGTGGGAAAGGCCTCGTTGGAAAGGTATCAACCACCTCCATGCCATAAAAATATAAAATATTATTTTTAATGGGCCTTGATGGGGGAAAAATAATAAAATGTCTCTTAGACTATTAATATGTGATTCAATTGCTCCAACAACCAGATCGGATCCAATTTAATCCACCATTCTTCCTTTTTATAACACAAACAGACATGGGAACTACAATTGACAAATTGTGGGTAGATTTATAGGGGAATTGATGGTTGGTGGTTGACCCTTTAGGTAAATTTAAATTTCTCCCAAGAGTGGTTGGAGCAGAGTTCACATTTTCCCTCTCTCTTTCTCTGTCATTCTTCTATATATTGTAAAAGAGGGGTATTTTAAAGAGGTTGATCATTGTTTCCCTCCTACCCGCATTGTCTTTCTTCCTTATGGCAGAATGTGCTATCTAATACTCTTCTCATGGCTCTAAAATGGCACTTTCTTGCCTCTTTCCCACCGATGATTTATTGTGGGACTTACGGAGAAATAAAAATCTATTTTGTGATGTCATTTTCCATCCTTTTTTATTTTATTGTCTCTTCTCGCCTCTCATCATTTTAGGGTATACCGTGCATATTCTAATGTTTGTTGTAGGTTCAGGGAGCTATGTTTAATGGGTCTTGAACTAGTGTTCCGTGTAAAATGTATCTTTTTCTGCGTGGTGCACCTTTTCCACCCTCTCCATTTCTCACCTCTCTCCACTTCAGGTAGTTGGATTCCTGATCAGTCACTTCCTTTTCTGGTGTATCACCACTTAGTGTAGGCTTTCTTTCCTTCTTTCTTTCTCCCTATCTCCTTGGAATGGTTAGATTAGGATTAGTTAGGTTCTTCTGCACTAAAGTAGCTTGTGGAAGGTAGATTAGGAAGAATGAACCTACCTTCTCTTGAGGTACATCTAAGGTTTGGAAGTCCCACAACTTGAGAGATTGTCTAATTTTTTGCAATCACATTGAATGCCCCATTTCATACCCAAGACATTTGGGGATGCTTTGTGATTCTGCACTAACAAAGTACCAAGATGACATTATTGCATTCTCTATGAAAGCGTAAAGTCACTTGTTTTGCCTAAGGAAAGTGTTTTAAAGATGGAGAACATTCGCAGTTTCTTTGATTCCAAAAAAATGTATATTAATAGCTCATGAAGAAAATATCTTAGGCCACATTGTGTCTAAATTAGTATTTAAAGTTGATCCTGAAAAATATTAATGCATTCGAGCATTGCCACTACTAATCCATCGAAGGTTCTACAAATTTTCTTGGGGAGGATCAATTTTGTTCGAGGTTCGTGAAACATTTTTCCACTCTGAAGTCAAGGCAAGACCTATGATGTTGAAAAATAGCTTTACATTTCAAAGTGGAAAATAGAGGGAAAATCATGTTTTGAATCCACCAAGAATTTAATATCTCAATCTACGAATCTCATCAATCAAGTACTTTTCAAAGGACTTCATACTTTATGCCTTTGGCAATTCAGAGATTATTTCTTCCATCTTTGTGCCCCTAAAATAAAGAGGTTTCTAAGAAACCATTTTCCTTATTCAAGAATATTTTAGAGGACTATGAATTAGGTTACTCCTTCATTGAAATCACGTTTTCATAGTTATTAGTAGTTTGAAAAACTTCAAACACTTGGTCTCAAACAACAAGATCTAGTTGCTAGTTTCTCATGCAGGAATCAAGGAATTCCTATTGAATGGGGATTTGAATGAGAAACACGTTGGATGGATCACTCGTGTTATGGAATAAATCATAGAGATGAAAGTCACCAAGTTTTTGTGGCAAAGGATTGTTTGAATATTTATCTTCCAGCCAAGATGTGGAGACAAGTGATTAAAAAGAGGTTTTTTAGTGTTGCGAGATAACTAGGAACAAGAAAATGATAGTGTTCCCATTCCTTTTTAGAATCGGGACATAATTAATTTATTACAAACAAGGTTTATGTTCTCAAAATATGAGAAAATCAAAGAGGAGTTATTTCGAGTATACCAAGCCATTCTATATGTTCTTATTGATGGTGTTTTATTCGAAATAGACATGAATGGAGTCCTATTGAGGTGCATTAGAACAAGTCAAACAGAAAAGGTGATACATGGGTTGGACGATGGAGAGACTAGATGTCATTTTTATACGTGGGTAATAACTCTCAAAATAATTAAGGCGAGTTATTATTGGCCCACAATTTTTATTGAATGTAAAAATGTGCATTATTCACGGAAAAGAGAACCTAGAGGAACTTGCATTACATCCTATCTCCGTTGAATAACCATTCATGCAATGGGGATTGGAATTTATTAGGGTCATTAATCCAAATTCAATCTAAGGTCACAAGTGGATCCTAACGGCAATATAATACTTCACCAAGTGGACCGACAATGTAGCACTCATGAAGGAAAATGAATCTAGTATACTAGACTTCTATGAAGGGATATAGACAAGGTTCAAAGTACCAACCACTACTATATTAAACAATTCTGTAGCATTCTTAGGCATGAAGATCATAAAATGGGCTGTTAGGAATGGTATATATTTGAGAAAATCTTCAAATTATTACTCCCAGGGTAATGAGAAAGAAAAGTCCATAAACAATAATTTGTTAAGGATCATTAGGAAAACTTTTGATGAGAATCAAAGGATGTGGCATACCAATCTCAAATCATTGTTGTTGGCTTATAATATAATTTCAAAGAGGTTGATAGGATACTCTCCTTATGATTTATTTTATGGGAAGGAAACAATGTTGCCCATATCACTAGAGCTACTAGCATTAGAGCTAATAAAGAAACTAGAACTATCGAGTTTGAACCTATGGAATATAGGTATAGAGAGCTAATGGAATTGGAATAAGTACGAGATCATTCAATGAAAACAATGAATAAATATTAGACCTTAATCATGAGGTCGTTTGACAAGAAATCTGAAGTAAGGACCTTATAGGAAGGGGACTTAGATCCAAAATGGGATGCGTATCAGAAAAAGATAAGAAATGATTTCAAGTTTTATGCCATATGGAATGGCCTCTACGTGGTCACAGTGGCCTCTTTATGGTCAGAGGATGTTAAGAGTAGCAATGCCTTTCAACTGTCAACTTTAGATGGAGAGGATTTTTAATTCAAGTAAATGGAATCTATCTCAAGCAACGATCTTGAAAGGAATAATTCTCAAACTTGTAGATATTAATTTAGGATTTTAAATTCCTCTAAGTTCTTCCGCATGTTGTCTTATTTTTTATTAGTTTTTAGTTTCCATAATTTCCTTTTGCATAAGTTTTTTTCTTCTAATTTGTATCATTCCACAATTCATTATGCTTCTTGGGAAAGATATATTGTAACAGGAATCTCAAATTTATAGGAAACAATTGTAGACTTCAAGAGATTTCAAATGTAGTATAACTTCAATCGAGTCAAGGAAAAATGTCCATAAGTGTAATTTTTCAGTCTCTAAGGATCATTCACAGTTTGATCTTCTAGCACCTCTACCAAATCAGAAAGAAACCTTCATAGCAACATGTCACAAATGGAACATTTACAAGAAAGAATAAATTTAGAACTTATTAGAGTTCCATGATGTCCCAAATTAGTGAATGTTTTAATTAAAACTCCAAAATGTGCGATGGGTGTCAAGAAATCATTGGATTCAACATGCTCATACTTGGGAGAATCATGTTTCGAGATAGGTTTAGAAGTATTTGTTTTTTCCCACATGTCAAGATTGCAGATAGAAATATATGAAAATCCCAAGTTTAGACAATTTCCCACTCTCAATATTTTAACTTCAAGATTTTACTGCATGCAGATTGGGAGTGCGAGCACTAGAACAAGTCTAGGGTCCCTATTTTTCAAGTGGTTTCGAGGGGATAAATAAGGTCCGAGATCATTTTAGGATGTTAGTTATGACCTTGTGCCCAATAGACATGTCAAGGTTATGTGTCATGATAATCTAGCAGGTATATTCCCCCATGAGTTTCCAAATAGTTATCCTTTTTCCACCTTTGGTAAAATAGATAATAGTGGTAGGTGGGACCAAAACATATAACAAGGCCCCTAAGGGTGAAATTTCGTTTTAGGAAATTATGAGTTTTTAGGGAGCACATTCAGTGAATTTAAGAGTGAAAATAATATTGAGGAATTTTTTCCTCTTCTGGGTTTAGACCCTTAAATATTAACTTGAAAAAATGAGGAAATATGGGACCCATCGAACGCAATCAGGCTAAGATGGGTGAACGAGTGAAATGGTGAAAATCTTGAAAGGATCGGGTAGGGTTAACCTTCTTTTCAACATCAACAATGTTAAAAATTTTGAACTTGGTGATGAAAAATCCGAAATGACGAGTGGAAAATGTCCAATGTTGACGGATCCGAAAGTCCGAAAGGTGAGGTAGGTACTTTACTTTGGATTTAGCATTCAAATATTGAGTTTGGAAGTTTTGGAAATTTGTTCGATGCGTTGAACGTAGGAAAACCTTAAAATCCCACTGAAAAACACTTTGAAACCCCTTAAAATGATCCTATCGAGGCACATTGATGGATTAGCAAAGAACCCTAATGGTGACCCAATTTCTAATTTTAATATGTTTGGCATCCCTTGGCCGTTTTTAATGAAATTGTACTTGTTGGAGAGGGATTTCGGTGAGGAATTTAGTGGATATTTAAAATTTCATAGGCTAGGAGGGTAGGCAAAGACTAATCTATAGAAGTAACCATGTGCAAAAATGATGAGGACTTCTTCGATAATCCTCCATTTTTGACAAACTTATAGTCATTGGAAAGGTATTTGAGAGATATACAAAATGAGATGATCAAAGATAAATAATTAATGAGTTATGTGGCTGAGAACCCATTTTTAAGTTTCAGGAGATAAGGCCATACCTAAGTGTAGTAATGAATTACATCTCTTCAAACATAAGGTAAGGTAGGTAAGGTATATGGATTATGATTTTTGTGGGTTTACCCACTATCATGAGAATAATGATGATTATTTATGGTCCTAGTGGCAATTTTATAATTCTCCCCAATCTATCCTCTCTTTATTATTCTTCTATATATTTTAAGGATGATATCCTTTCAAAATGTTGGATACTATTCAATTTCCCTCCCTTATTTCTTATCTATGATAAGTCTTTAGATATCAAGCCTCCCATTTTATTATTGTAATACAAATTTGTGCATTTGGCCCTCAAATGTAATGTATTGTATCAACTTATTGGAGAAATAAAATCAACTCCATATATTTTTCCACCATCCTTTGTGTTTATAGTATATGATATGATCTTTTATTACAATTACGGAGTTATTGTGCCTTTGTTACATTATCATTGCAAGATCTCAATGGTATTGTGTTTATTTGAAAAAGGGTTTGGAGTAGGTATTTGTATATGTGGTGCTTGACCACCCTCCCCAATTTTCTTGTTTTCATTCTCATGCATTGTAGGTTACCCAACATGCCTTCTTGGTGCATCACCTTCCATTAGAGTGGGTTTCGTTTTCATGCAATCCTTTTATCCTTGTCCCCTTGGAGAATAAATAGAGTAGGATTATATTTTCAACTATTTGTACTTTTGATTAGTTGTCAATAGGTTATGATAGGATGTCAGCCCTCTCAAGAGACATATCACATTTCGAAAAGTCCCATAATTTGGGATAGCTCCATGTTGTAAAAATCACGTTGACTTCTCAACTAATCAATTGTAAGCATTTAGGGGTGCTTTGATTTTGCATAAACAAGACCTACTAACGAAGTAAAGATTCAAGAGGGAAAATAGTTGAACATCTTCCTTATTTTGGAAAGTTTAATGCAAATGAATTTCCACATATGAAAAATATCTAAAGGAAAAATGGTGTGTGAGGTAAGATACTAGGGAAATAAGTATGAAAGAAATATCATTATGTTAAAATACTTCAATGTGTAAGTATTCTTTTCAACTCATAGAATTATTATTGAAAGCACTACAACTCACAACATGGAATTGATTTTTTAGTTTATCAATTCTTGGTGGAGCTCAAGGCTTTTCTTACCTTCCTATCGGCTAATAATCCTTGTCTTGGAATAGGAACCACCAATAACATATTGTTTAGAATGAATAAGAAGATTTTGAATAAATACTTATATCGTTCTTTGATTTCACATTGCTATTATTGTTTGTGATTATTTCATTTTATCGAAAGCTTGATTGACACAACATTACATGTATCCCATAATATAAGGAAACATTTTTTCTATTTAAATGCTCAAGAATTTTGTCCTTGCATTATGTTTTAAAGGAATCCAAACATGCATAAAAGGAGCTGTATACAATGTTAGTTGATTTATAGAGGATATAACTATTAAAGGGAATGAAGAAGGACAATGTGGTTGATAGCCCGCTAACATCTCTATTTTTCCCTCTAGCATCTAGGATCCTCTTTTATCTTATGGTAAGTCACTTATGGACTACAAAATATTTGTGTGAATCACATGAAGGAGAAAAGGTGTTTGGAACACATGGATGATATATGGTCAAATATGTTTACATGATGGTGGTATTGCATGCTGAAATACAAAATTTTAGTAACCATAATAGTGAACTATATAGAAAGGTGGACCCTAATGGAACAACATGAAGAAAATATGTAATATTACAAGAAATTTGGAGAAATTCAAACAGTTCCACATGATATACTACATCAAGGAGTGTAGAATAAGTGACTGTGAAATATTTAATGAGGGAGAATTGTGCAATGCAAATAATAAAATATTTTCTACAATATTGTTCGAATATAAAGAAGAGGATACAAATGGAAAATGTGAGGACAACACAAATGAAAGAAAAATAAGAGAAGAAAAGTATATTATACTATATATAGGAACATTTTCACTTAGATAATTGATATATATATATATATATATACTTTTGTGTGTGTGTGAGTGCAAGATACATGTCATCATTTATCTCGAATGCCAATGGTTTTTTTATATCATAAAAAGGTGAATGTGATGCAAACACTATAATCATGTATTGGTTCTTTTTCCTATTTTCATCATGTTTTTTTGTAAATATACTTGATTTCGAATTCAAAAAGTTTTTTATCTTGTTATTAAAATAGAAGAAAAATCACCTTACTTTATAGATTAAGAATCGGGAAGGAAAACACTATTGTAGGAACCAACGATAGAATATCCCATGTTGACAGAGTGTTTTCAAGCATGCATTAATTATTGAAAGTTCAAAAACATACATATATTATTGAAAATGCTCTTTTCAATAAAAATACACAAAACATGGTACTAAAAAATGAAATGGTTCATGAAATACCCACAGACTAATAAATAGGAAATATTTATCACATGTTAAAAATAAAAATAAAAATGGAATTTATAGAAAAACATTTCCACTTGGTAAGTGAGATAGTAAAAGATGAAAAAGCTAAATGCATGAATTGTATTAATGTTACACATTTCCTTTTCCACAATTAACAAAGGAATTAATCCCGCTTAATTGAATTATAAAACTATTTATATGTGGGTGGTTTTTCCATGGTTACTCAAGGGTTATTTAAGGGTTAATTATTTTCAATGTTTATAGTACCATGGAATATTTTAATAGTGTAATTTTTTAATATTCTAACTTGATGGGTTGATTTAGATATATATTTTATATTCCCTTATAACATATTCATAATTTCATTTTAAAATTGAAGAAAGTACTAAGTAATCCTATCTTTTGGCCACATTATTTTACTTTTATTTCCTCATTCCGCCGATTTCTATCTACATGCCCCATCTATGTCACCACTTTCCCATCATTTTAGCCTCAACTGGGGTGCCTAAGGAATTCTGGGGTGTCCATGGGAGCTGTTGATGTGTAATCACATCACCCATGTTTCTTTGCAATTCGAAGGATTGAGGTTGTCGTATGATTGCATAACATGGAATTTTCCCAAACTATGGGAATTTGCAATCGGAAAGCTCTCCGGATGAAGGCTAGTTCCTATTCCTCTATTCTAATGCACATATTCAAATTTTAGAGGATCTAATATAAAACCTACTATAACTTGCCAAAAGATAAGGTGAAGAATATTATAAGAAATTCAACCTAAACTAACAGAGGTGTTTCCTCAAAGGAATGTTGAATAACATGTCTTCAATGGAAATAAATGTGAAAGAAGATTTAAGAGGATGAACATCAACACATATCAGTTTCTTATCACCAATTAATTCACCATTTAACATAGACCATAATATTTATAACACAATTCAACATACACAATTAACCAAAATTGCACTCAGAGACTAAGAGACTACAATGAACATAAGAGAGGGTTGAAACTCATCCACATACATGTATTATTGCTCCCAAAATTTGATATAATGCATTACAATGGCCAAGAGTTACAACTTGAATGGGAGGTTTTAACCCTACGCATTCACTTACAAACAAGAGAATAAGGGAGGGTGCAAAGAAAAATTATCTAACATTAGAAAAATGACACCCTTTACAATATATAGGAAGAATGAGAGAAAAGAGCAAAGAAGTTTTCAAAATATTGCTTCAATGACCCTAAAATACATTAAACTATCTTTCAAAAATTATAGGTGCCATTACAAAACCCATGCCCCTTGTACTTTGCATTGTTGTAGAAGAAAGGAAGCCCATACTTCATCATTGTGGTAGGTGAGAAAATTGGAACGTCCTGTAAAATGGTGGAATTTATTTGTTCATTTTGAAGAACGTAGTCCAAATTAATGTCGTAGTTGTGTAGATGATATTGAGATCTTTCAAAAATTTCCTTTCTTGTACAAATCTAAGCTCCCTAGTCAAAAGTTATGGCCATCTAAAGATTGGGGTGCCATACTATATTAATTACGGGTGGTTGGCTCTATTTTTCCGACTATGAAATTCTTTGTAACCTCAAAATCTCAAAATTTAGAATTTTAGAATTCAGGACTTTGGACATTGATGCTTTGGAAGTCATTGACATTGTTCACTAGTAAATCAGCTTAAGATTTTGAACCTCTAAAACTACAAAGCTTGATATTTGGACTTCGGGTTTTAGATATTATGCCTTTCGGAGTTCTTTCCATTGTAATCCCGAAATGAATCTCTCAAACCGGGACCTCGAAAGTATGAAATTAGAACCTTCTAAAGTACAAAAATTCTGCCACGTTGACCTCAAGTAAAGTTTGACCCCAAAATTAGAACCCTTTCGGACTTCAGAATTTTAGTATTTCGGGCATTAGCTCTAATTTTTTCATTATTCTTGGTGAAGACCGCAAATCTCTTAACCTCTAAAGTCTAGAATTTTGAGTTTCAAAGTTTAGACTCTCAAAATCCATTTTCATGATGTCATTGAACCCGAAAGGAGTTGCCTAGAAAATGCCTAACCTTTCGAGAGTTTGGAATTTTGGGCTTCGAACCTTTCAATTTTTTTAACCTATTTGGCTGCCGAAAATCCAAACTTTAAAACCTCCAAAGTCCAAAAACTTCAGACTCAAGTCCTCAATTTTTCATAACTCGACTCCAATCTTCCTTAAATTTATTTCCTTTAACATCATCGCCATTGCGAGCCAAACTTTGTAACCTGTTTGGCCAATTTTGAAATGCAAGCTCCCATGACTGAATCAATCCCTCCATTTTCTCAGTGTACAAGTTCATTTCTATCCATTTTTCTTGATGGGAAAAAATGGATATCGACACCCTAATCCTTTTTCTACTTTTATCACACTTTTTGGGCTATTTCTAGCCATTTTTCATTGTTATATGTTTCTAGTCGGCCATGTGAGGGTTAATTACTAAATTACATAAAGAGAACCCTATAAATAAAAAGTAATGAGACCATAATGTGGGACATAAAATTATTCTATTTATATCACTCATCTAGATTTGCATCCATATATTTCATTTACATTCACATATCTCCCTTATCAAGGCATAACTTATTGAGTCTGAATCACACTTCATGGAGGAGGACTATATTCTATTCTATGCACACATATTATCAAATTTTTGCATTTAGGTATTGCTAACTATTTCACATAGTGTGACTTGCATAAGAGCACCTAATGCATGGCATGCACACACACACTAGAACTATATTTGGGTCTAAAATGTGGTACAATGCTCAAATATGTAATCTCATTGTTGTAACAATTGGGGTCAGTCCTACCCATTCATCTCGGATCTTTATTTTTTAGGGTTTTGATACTTGTCGATTCGTATTCATGTAGGTCTCTACATCATCTTTGATTATTGGTGACATACAACATGGGAAAGTGAACCTAATGTGATACACAAAAATGTTTTAGAGAACCTCCAAACCCTATGTGAAAAAGTTTTGGAGATTTTTTTTTGCAGCACAAGGGCACTCAAATTGCATACCACAAGAACCATGGGCACCCCAGCCCCTATTCCAGAACTCCAGTCCACTCGGATCCTCAAGATCCAACTTTGTCGGGACCTCTCGCATAGTCATTTTTTCTTTTGTTTTCTCGATTTTTCCGCAACACTCTTTGATAGTAACCTCTTATCACCCGAGTTATTTCATTACCTTCTTCTTACATATTATAGATTTATTTTATTATTATAATCATTTGGTAATTTCTATATTGTTATTGTACAATGTTTTTTTGTTTTATATCAACCTAGATTAAATGAACTACCCCATTATAAACCAATTTTATTTCATCACTAAACTATATTAGTGATATAAAAATTTCAGAAATGAGTGAATACTAAAGTTCTAACAGAATGAATATTACTTATCACTTGTGATGATCAAGCAAAAAGTTACTATATTATTAAATAATATCACATAGTCAAGAATATCGTGGAACTTAAGAATAAATATGTTGTGCTGCACTTTTTGTAGAAAAATTGAAGGGCCACATATTCAATCTATTTATCAGCGATAGGAAAGCCACAAATGACCCCGCCTCTTATATAATTGAATGAAACAAAAAATTAATATGGAAAACATCTTAAACTATTTAATTATTTTAATTCTTATAATGTTAAGGGATAATGTTTTAGATATGGAATGGAAACTTGGAATGAAAATGGTGTAAACTAAATACCTGATTATTCCACACTTATGAAAGAACTCAAGATGTTCCCACCTAAATAATATGTTCTATCTATACTTCACTTTCATTATTTTCAAAAAGGTTTCAAAATTTAAAAGTGGTAAAAATTCAATAGGATGCAATTTCAAATCTAATGAAATTTTTTGTTTTCTGAGTAGTTTGTAGACACTTATTTGAGTTTTAATCTCGAGGAATTAGGGAACAATATTTAATATTTCGAGACCATCCCTGTTGGTACCCAATTTTTTTCTCTTTTTACAACCAAACAACAACACTTATTCAACATGGAGCTTAGAGGTAGCAGATCATAAATATATGTCATTTTGTAGACTGGAGGAGATTTGAATGTCCCTTTGTTAGTTGGGTTTGTGGAGAGATGGGTAGCACCTTAAAAGGATATGATCTTATCCTAACTATTTTAGGTTGTGCCTTTGTACCAAGCTAAGAGAACCTATGTTCAGAATCCCTCTCGTTATTTTGGAAAGAGATATAGGTACTTTATTTTACATAAATTTTGTAGAGAAGACCTTGGGAAAATATTATCAACACACAGATCCGACTCTCACAAGTTGTCACTTCCAGATCATGGAGAGATCTTCACAAAGAAGGTGAAGGTTACTAGAGAACTTTGAGTCCCCGCTTTCTTCTCGCATGTTTAGGTGATGAGGATTGCTCATTGTTAAACGCACATGAAAAAATGGGTATGATGGGTAAGATTAGTTGTTTTTGAATAAAATTTTGGTGGGAGGTGGGGGGGGTGAAACTAGATTCACCGTGATCCTTGAGGAACCTTACAAAAGGGAAAGTCGATCAATAGAATGCCACGAGAATAGATAAAATGTTTCTTCAACTAGAATATGTGCTTCAATGGAGGCCCATATTTGGACTCTTTCACACAATCTCTTAGATTCTATCAAAAAGGCTCGAGTTAGAAAAACCAACAAAGCATCAAGGTCAAGCCAAATCACACCTAAGGTACACCCAAAGGCTTACAGTAAAATCTCTATCAACGAGATGAGTGAAAAGTGATTTTAAATCATTTATTACAATCCCAAATGAAATCTCTTATGAAAAATGGAATTGTAGATGCCAATAAACTATCATAAAGATTGAGGTCTCTGTGTGATTGAATAATATTTCAACGAGAATATTGCAACAGAAATATGTAAAACTATTTGCATACATTCAAAAGTGAAATCAACACATTTTTCTAAAGACAACACAAAAATAACTCGAATTCGATTAAATCTATCATCACGAGAAAGTTTCTAGAACAATATCAGAGCTTTTCAATGGTTGTACACTTTCAACCACCTTGACATGATCATATTTTAATACAAAATAAATATACAAGATTCTTGAATGGTTTCTTAAAAGAGATGGGCTCTATCAAGCTTTCGATTACAAAAATCATTCAGCACCCTAACACTCCAACAAATCCCAACCACTTGCACAAAAAATTTGTGCCATTTATAACATTTACAATAGAGTCCCCTCTCCCCAAAAGACAAAAACATTAAATGCACTAATGCTCACCATGATTCTTTCATGATTCTCATAATCAAATATGCAAGAAGTCTCTCGGGTGTTTAAGGGGGTATATTTCATCGATTGCCTCCTACATTCACTTCCTTGGTCTTATAGATCATTCTTCTTTCAATTTTCCAAATCTATTGGCCCTAATTTGTCAAATCTGGCCCCTTGCATGCTCGGGAGAGGAAAAATAGAACATCTGATTACACACAAAAGTATGACCATTTTAATGGTGAAATACATCCTCTAGATCTTCCCACCAAACTTCAAATATTAACATTAACTTCCTTCTCTACTTAGCGTGTAGAAAAGACCAAGAAATCATGGAGACTCGCACTTCCAGAAATGTTTCAAAGAAAAAGGGAGGAAAATCAGATTTAGACTCATGGCAGTTGTTGATCTTTAATTTGAATTTGAGTCGTCCATGTCACAAATTCACACTCTAGAATAGACCAGGGGGATTCCGCTGACTTTTTACAACCTTTTGAAAAAATGGAAAAAATTTCCATTTTTTCCTGCACTTCCACTCTCGGAAAATGAGCCTGACATGTTCCTAAATATGATTGGAGTGGAACCACACTCATTCTATCATTTTACTCCCTTTTGGAAAAAGGAAAATTTTCCAAATTTTCCCTACAACTCCGCCCTTGGGAACGATCTTGACACGTGTCCCAATATGATTGGAGCAGAACCACGCTTCCTTTTTTACTTTTGACCCCTTTTTCCCAAAAGGAAGTTTTAAAAAAAAATCCCCAAGACCCACACCTACGCCGTTAATCGGGGCAAAACATTGACCTTTTTCCCTCATTGGGCTTGTGGGCCATTTTGAAATTTTAATCCTTAAGGGGAAAAAAATCCAAGTTGCCTCCAATGGCCTCGCCTCTTTGACTTTTCAAACTGCCACGTGTCACCATGGTGCACCTTGAGGCGGTCCCAAAAATTTGATACCTTGAACGAGTGTAGGTTCGCCACATGCCCTGTTTTGAAAAGGTTTTCCTGAATGCTCTAAGCTCGAGTGGAAGGTGCCACATGTCATGATCTGAGGTAGTCTCCTTTTGGCTGTTAAAAAGTCTAATTAAAATGTAAAGTTAGCAGAGGCCTCCACGTGTCATCCTAGCACTTCTTCGTAATGAAACTCAAGGGCCGGTCCTGTTAGCACCAATTTGGAACTATGATAATTATTCACCTCAGGGAACTCCTCGTGCTATGATTATTTACTAATGCACAACCTTTAGTTTTGTAGATGAAATATGGAAACACAACAACAAACATAACACAATAATACCATAGACTATGATACAAAGGAATGATGACAAATCTGAAATATAAGTGTAAATTATAATATCAACATGAAATTGTAACAATCTCACCCATGAGATACTTCAAGTGTTACTGAATTCACTTGCCTTCTAACAATAACTATGGGAGAAACTTCACAATGGATTTTTTAACATGCCTTCAAAATTATGGCTTCCTTTACACACTTACTCATACAATAGTTCTCACTACTTCCCTGTATGCTAAATGAGGGAAGGTGACCTCTTTATTTATAGAAATTCAGGCTTATCCACCCTATATCTAATATAGGATAGGAAATCTCTTCCGGCCAATCATATTCCATGCCTAAATTCTTGCCTTTACATGTAGGCTTATCTTTTAAGATAAGATAAACCTTATCATCTCACATGGGTTCCACCTTTTTAGTCTTTTCCACAAATAAAATACACAAAATATTTATGACATCACTCTTTGTCCTTATTACAAATATAATATTTCTAATTCCTAATCATGTTGACCCTACTTCTCTACTTACCCCAACTTTGACATTTTAACATTACCGAGAGCACTTACGACAAATATTTACTTTTTACGACAACATTCCTATTGTAATTTGATGGTTACCGTACTTCTACTTTATTGGCGGCACCATACCGATGATGCCATTATCTTCTATTAGACGCCACTACTAATTGTACTTAAAAACATCTTATTCCTAATACATAAATTAATAAAATAGAAATTACGTAAGAAAATTTTAATGTCGACATTTTACCCCTTCCTAGCTTCTACTCCATTCTCGAGTAGACTATTCCGTGCTTGGAAAATCTTTAACTTGTTGTCGTGGTCGACCCAATCTATAATGGGAGTTCCATCCAATTCCTCCAATGATATGTACCATTTTCATCCACAACTACTATTTTCTAGGGCCCCATCCATTTGGGAAGAAATTTTCTCTATTTTTTTTTTTTGTATCTTGAATCATATACTAGAACTAAGTCATTCAGATGAAATGGAGACCAACAGATCTTTTGATCAAAGTATTCTTTCTACTTCATTTTCTTCTTATAGCTTGTATCCTTTGCTATTTCCCTCATTTCCTCTAGCAAATGAAGATGTACCAACCTTTCTTTTACTAAATCACTTTCATCCATCCTTTCATTTTTCATAAATCTCACAGTGGGAATATCAAACTCAATAGGAAGAACTGGATCAATGCCATAAGCCAACTGAAATGGGGAGTATCCTATTGCTGACTTTGATGTTGCCCTATATGCCCATAATGTTGCACGACTCCTTTTATCCCACTTATGTACCTGCAAGGCTGTATCTTTTGCTAGAATTTGACACAACACAAAATTTTTTTGTTCCACCTGTCCATTTGTGCTTCGCTTGTATGTTTTTTCCTTCCTGTGCTTAATAGAAAACTTGTTGACTAGGACTGCTTTACCACCTCATTAATTAAGTGAATTCCTTGATCTGTTACAATTTCTATTGGGCAACTAAATCTAGTGACAATGAGTTCATATATGAACCTTGCCACTTCATCCATGGAAGCTTTTTTCAATGCCATTACTTTAACCCACTTAGTTAAATAACTGTGGCAACTACAATATACTTATTTTGGTGTGCGGTAGTTGGAAGTGGACCTACAATATCTATTCCCCACTTTTCAAAAGGACCAAGTAGAATAATAGGGCATAATGGTGCTGATGAAGTCTTACGGTTACCATGTGTTTGAAAAATATCACATGTCTTACAATAATTATAACAATATCTAAAAATAGTGGGCCATTGATAACCTGCATCCAAGATCCTTCTTGTTGTAAGTTGTCCAGGGAAGTGTCCTCCACATGTACCATGGTGGAATTCTTCTATCAACTTCTTACCTTGATCACGTCCAACTACCCTCTTCATCTTGTCCATCGTGTCTTATTTGAAATAATACTCCATGCAGAATAGAATATGGATGACTGGCTTGGGTAATCTTCCTCTTGGTATTTACATTAGCACCATCAGGAAACTTGAATTCATTCAAATAATTCCAAATATCTATGTATTCACTAGGGATTGTGTCAAGGGATAACAATGCTACATCTGGGAAATCATCATCATCACAAGATGAACCTAAACCATCATAGGCTCGAGAGAGTGCATCTGCATTGACATGCTTCTTTCTGGCCTATCTATAATATCAAATTCAAATTCTTGTAGAAAAATTATCCATCTTGCTATCCTCCCTGATGGGTTAGGCTTATTTACAATATATTTTAGAGCCTGATGATCTGTTACAACTATAAATTTCTTCCCTAGCAAGTAATTTCTAAACTTATTTACAACAAAAATGATAGCTAGAGCCTCTTTTTCTGTTATAGTATAATTTACCTTAGCACTACTCATTTGTCTACTCCCAAAGTAAACTGGATGATCATTCCCATTTTCATCCTTTACCTCAGAGTAATTCCTAGTGCTGCATCTAAAGCATTAGTATACACAATAAATGGCTTGCTCCAATCTGGATTCTTTAAAATAGGTGAAGACATAAGGGCTTCCTTCAGTTGTTCAAAAGCTTCATGTGCCTTCTTTCCTAGTTCATAAGTAACATCCTTCTTCAAGAACTGGGTTAGTGGCTGTGCAATCTTTGAGAAATTCTTGATGAACCTTCTATAGTAACCCACATGGCCTAAAAATGAGCTTGACTTACTTCTATTCATAGGAAATGGTAACTCTTTGATTTTGAAACTTTATCAGGATCAGTACAAATGCCATCTCTCGCATACAACATGCCCTATAAAAACACCTTTAGAACATCCAAAGACACACTTTGTAGGGTTTAGTGAGGCTTGTACTTCCTCTAACCTTTGAAATGTTGTCTCCATCTAGTGCGGCAGTGGTCCATCTTGCTCCCATAGATGCAAAAATCATCCATAAATACTCGATGAAGTTTGCAATGTAGGGTTCAAACACCCTATTCATCAAATTCTGGAACGTTTCCAGAGCATTACACAACTCAAAAGGGATAAATCTATAAGCAAACATTCCCCAAGGAGTGGTGAACATGGTCTTCACTGATCTTTTCTCGCTATATGAACTTGATTATATCCGCTATATCCATCAACAAAACTATAGCACTCTGGCTAGCTACTTCGTCAAGATGTGATCCGAGAATGGAAGAGGGTAACGATCCTTCTTTGTTGCCTTGTTGAGATTCTTATAATCAACACAAATGTGCAGTTTCTCATTCTTTTTTATTGAGATCACAATGGGAGATACCCATTTTGAATTCTCCATAGAAAATGTGAATCCCGCATCAAGCAACTTATCTATTTCTTCTTTTATAATCTTGGAAAAATTAGGATTAGATTCTATATGGAATGTTCTACCAAGATTACTTGACGGAGTTCCTTGTAATCAAAAGTGAATAGGTGTATGTACCTTTGAAAGAGCTAGAGGTAGGATTCCTTCTCACTCTCCATCACAACATCACCAATCTTTATTTGTTGGAGACGATCATCAATTTCTTCTTTAGATAATTTTATGGGATCATGATTCAGTGTGACTAGAAGGATATCCATGACCGAAACATCAACCTCAATTTCTTCATCTTCTGTCTCCACTTCACTGGTACTAGAATAATCAGAGAATGTCCAATCATCAGTTTCATCACTTGAATCCATAGGCTCTACCTTATGATGCTGAGGGATCACGTTTGTCTTCACCCTCTCTCTGCCATGTCCAAGTGTCATGAATCCTTCATTCTAGTAGTTTCTTGCATGAAATATCCTTAGCCATGGCCTTCCCAACAACATTGGGTACGCAACAGTACCATTTTTCATCACCTGAAAGTCTACCACACATACAACACCCATAACAGATATTTTCACATTTGAAACAACACCTTCTAGTTTAGTTTTTCCCTTATTTAATGACCTTAACATAAGTGTTGAGGGGCGATCAATTTTTAAACCCAACATATTCATTACAGACTCGGTCATTACATTAACTACAACACCTCCATCAACTAAGACATCATGAATTGAAATACCATTACATAATACCTCATCTTGTGGAGCATAGGGATCCACCTCTTCCTCCAAAATAGGTACCTCAACCTCCTTACTTTGTCGAGCATTTATTCCACTTCGCAACTCCGCCTCTTCTCGAGAAGACATAGCCAAGAAGTTGACCATATGTAATATTTACAGCCTTTTGGGTGGATCTTCTAAGATGGATTATGGTCCTTGTCCCGTGAAATTAGAAAATCCTGCACACCCAACTTCCTTCTCCTATGTTTCTTACTAGTTTCTCCTTTCATCTTCTTACGATGATTTCCATCTTGGTTATATTTTTCTTTCTTTCTTTTTGTTACAAACACATCTGCTTCATTATTTATGCTCCTATCTATTAAATCAAAAGAATTCATAGGTGATTTTCCTTTATCATTATCTCTTGTACCAGGATATGTAGATGCTCGCCTAGATAATTATATTTATAATGACCCTTTTTATGACAACCATAACATACAACTTCAGTTATATTTCTTGTTGGACCTCTATCTCCTCCCCGAGAACTAAATTCCTTTCCTTCAAGAAGATTAATAATTAACTCGACCCATATTCTTGAGAAGATCTTCATACTCAGTAGATATACTAGGGAAAATATTTGTGCTCACCGATAGTGGTTGCGGATTCGGACCAAAGGTGTTGGTGTAGGCTCTACCTTAGCAAAAATTTCTTTGGGATCCTCTTCCATGCTTTCTTCCATCCTTCTTGCAATCTCCTTTGCTTGTTCAAAGGTAGTTGGGTGGTCATACTTCACTTGTTGTCTGATCTCTAGCTTCATCCCAAGAATTAAGTGCTTACATAGGATATTAACCATGCCATTCATCAACCCATCCGCTAATCCTTCCTTCCAGATCTGGGAATCGAGCTTCCTCCTTAGCTCTAGAACATGAGCATGATGATCTCTTATCTTCTCCTTCTCTTCTTGGGCTAGCTTTTTGATCTCGATCATGAGATCTCGCATTTTTCTGTTTTTCACCAAATTCTTCAAGAAAACTTTCGAGTTAATAAATCCCATGATTTTTTCACATTATCACCTAGTGTTTCAAACCACCTAAGGGCTGAACCATCCAAAAGGTAGGAAAAATTCAGTCCATTATTCCTTCTTATAATTCCATTACAAATACAAGATCATTTAAAATCTTGAATGAAAGAGGAATCATCTTCATTAGATTGGGCTGAAAAAATAGGAATCTTCCCCATTTTCAAAAGTAACCACAAGTGAAATACCAACCCACAAGTACAATCAACAAGACTTATGTGCACAAATAATTGGAATCACTATAATAGAAAATAGAAATGACCATGGTAAACTATGGTAAAACTTGACTTACTGCGGTAAAAACTAACTTTACTGTGGTAAACACTATTCACAATAAAAAGTGAAGTTACTACGGTAAATACTATTCATGGTAAAAAGTGACTTTACTGCGGTAAATACTATTCATGGCAAAAAGTGACTTTACCATGGTAACTACTATGCATAGTAAAAAAAAGGTTACCCTCCAAATGTTTTTGACTAAGTGAGAATATCTCTCTAGAAAATCCACCAACGAGGAATGATCCTAGAATGGAACCAAAATGTTAGAACAAATCCAAAGACTATGATAATTCTTCACTAAGAACTCCTCGTGCTATGATTATTTACTAATGCATAACCTCTAATTTGGTGTATGAAATCTGGAAACACAACAACAAACATAACACAAGAATACCATAGACGTGATACGAATGATGAAAAATCTGAAATATAAGTGTAAATTATAATATCAACATGAAATTGTTATAATCTCACCCATGAGGTACTTCAAGTGTTATGAATTCACTTGCCTTCTAACAATAACTATGGGAGAAACTTCACAATGGATTATTTAACACACCTTCAAAATGATGGCTTCCTTTACACACTTACTCATCCAATATTTCTCACTACTTCCCTCTATGGTAAATGAGGGAAGGTGACCTCTTTATTTATATGAATTCAGGGTTATCCACCCTATCTCTAAGATAGGATAGGAAATCTCTTTCAGCCAATCATATTCCATGCCTAAAATCTTGCCTTTACATGTAGGCTTATCTTCTAAGATAAGATAAACCTTATCATCTCACATGGGTTCCACCTTTTTAGTCTTTTCCACAAATAAAGTACGTAAAACATTTATGACATCACTCTTTGTCCTTATTACAAATATAATATTTCTAATTCATAATCATGTAGACTCTATTTCTCTACTTACCCCAACTTTGACATTTTAACATTACTGGACCACTTACAACAAATATTTACTTTTTACCACAACATTCCTATTGTACTTTGATTGTTACCGTACTTTACTTTATTGGCAGCACCGTATTGATGACACCGTTATCTTCTATTGGATGCCACTACTAATTATAATTAACAACATCTTATTCCTAATACATACATTAATAAAATAGAAATTACGGAGGAAAATTTTAATGTTGACAGACCTCGAATATGAATGGTTCGTCCATGTGTCTCCATGGCGCAACTTCAAGATGGTGTGCAAAGTAGAGACCCTAAATGAGCACAAGCTCACCACGTATCCCATTATGCCAAACTGCTCCAACCGCATAAATTTTTTTCTATGTCCGGGCCAAGTAGTAGAAGCCTCCACGTGTCCTCCCGATGCTACTCCAAGGCAAAACCCAAAATTAGATCTTCAAATGAGCGTCATGCCTCCACGTGGACACATTTTGAGTTGAGGATTTTTATGTATTTTTCTAAGTATTCAACCGAGTGCATCCGGAAAAATATGCCATGTCCCCGCCGATGCTAGGATGTAAATTTGATCGGGAGAAATGCTGTCAAAATGGAAAAAATAGAAAAACAATTATTTTAGCCAAGGAATGAATTTTTGTTTGAGGACAGAAAGTTTAAGAATGTTACAAGGCTCAAATACATTCCTCAGGGACACATCAATTCATTCTTCTTCAAGTAATTAGGGCAGAAAAGACAGGGAAGATGAATCCCAACCATGGAGAATAGAAAACATGGGGGAAACCGAGTTTCTAATTGAACAGAGCACAGGAGACTCAAAATACAAAACCCTAAGAGATTTACAACCCAGAACCAATTAAAAATGGCCACAAGGATCAACTAGGCACAACACGAGGAAGGAGAAAATGATAAAGGTCGTAAATTAGTAAATTTTTAAAGGCACAAATGGGGCGAGACTATTTTGAGCACCAACACCGGCTCCAACTCAGGATGGGCACTCCCTGTGAGTGCCACAAGAACAAAAGTAGACCAAGTGCCAAAATATCCATTGGGAAATGGAGTCATCTTGCAGAGCATAGAAATAGAGCCACCTTCAAAAATAGATAGAGAAACTAACAAAAATAGGTCACCAAGGACCAGAACGAGAAAAAAAACAAAAACAAGGAACAAACAAAAAATATACACTATATAGCAGATTTTTCCTTAATTCAGGGGAATCAATCCAAGAAATGCTTCAAATTCCTACCATTAATAGGAAATTTGAGAAGTTCAAAATCTAAGTCCTTAAGGAAGAAAGTGTGTTCACAAATCCTGATATCAATAGAGTAAGGTCCCATCCATAACGAATCAAACTTGCCATGCTTTCCCTTATCCTCATGTTTGCTATCCAATAAAGCAAAGCACAAGATCTCCAATATTGAAGGCTCTAGGAGTTACCTTCTTGTTAAAAACTTCTTCGATTTCTCTATTAACTTTATATACCTCTGGTGGGATGCCCTCCTCTCTTCATCAAGCTCAACAATCTAGTTAATACGAGCATCATAAGGACCTACCTCTTGATCTTATAGCTTCTATATGAACTCATAAGAAGATAATTGCATATGAAGGGGCAACAGGCCCGAGTCCCATACAAAAATACAAATGGACTCTTTCCAGGTGACCCTCTTGTGACAAAGTGATCCTATCGGCCGAAACAAAAACTTCAACTGTTCAGCCCACTTTCTCTTGTTCTACTCCAATGTTCTTGTAATGATCTTCAACAAATTTTTATTATTGGACTCAGCTTTTCCATTTCCTTGGGGATTGTAATTGGAGGAATATGTCAAGTTGATTCCATACTCCCTGCACATTTCCACTAAAGGTTTAGCTCTAAATCCCATGGCGTTATCAGTTATAATCTTGATTGGCATCCCAAACTTGTAGATGATGTTGTTCAACACAAAGTCCATGACAACTCGGTCTGTTGCCTTCTTGGTGGGGATTTCTCCACCCGTTTAGTAAAATAATAAGTTTCTACAAGAATTCATTTGTATCCAATACTTGAAGGGTCTGAAATCTCACCAATGAAATCCATTCCCCATTTCTTGAATGGGGCTTCAATTGATATAGGCTGCAAAGGAAGGGAACCTGAAGCTTTCAGTCTTGGAGAGAAGTGTTGGCAGCTTTCACATCTTCTAACCAACAAGGTTACATCCTTGAAAAGATTTTTCCACCAATAACCAGCCCTTAAGATCTTATGTGTTGTGACTTTTGTAGCAAAGTGCCCCCCAAAAACTCCTCCATGGAGATCAACAATTGTCTTGGGGATTTTTCTTGATAATGCACCTAAAGAGGACTCCCTATGGGTTCTTCCAAGCTAACCCGTAATCGGTGATGACATGTTTTTGGGAAGCCAACTTAAGGACTCTCTTCTAGTTTTTACTCAAATTCAGGGTAGTTCAGGTATCTAAGGTAAAAAGTTACATCTTTGTACCACTCAAAATTCATCAATGCTTGAAAAACACCTACCCTTTCTTCTTCTACCTCATTTACCTCCATAGTCTACAATTTTCTCTCTACCGTAAGCTTATCCAAGCCTAAAACTCTCACCAATTCATAGTTTGTATGTCCATATCATATTCCTGCAATTTGTTCACCATCTACATCTTTTGCTTGAGACTTACATCTCTCGACAAGATGTCTTTTACCATGGTATGGTGAACATACATAAAATCATTTGAAATTAGAATATAAGGCCTGAAAACCTTTGTTGTTTTTACCAAGGCAAATGCCTACTTTTCCATGATAGTGTACTTCAGCTCAGACCCCTGTAAGGCCTTACTGAAAAAGGAAATGGGCCTTTCAGCCCCTTCATCATCCTTCTGCAGCAAGACAGAAGCAATAGTGTTCTCTAAAGCAAAAGAGAATAGTTGAAAGGGCTTCTTATAATCTGGAGCTGCCAACACAGGTGCATGCTTGAGTGCCTCTTTAATCCCATTGAAATCTTGGATGACAGCCTCCTCCCATTTGATGACCTAGTCTTTCTTCAACATGGAAGTAATTGGAATGGTCAGCTCAAAAAGTTTGATATGAATCTTCTAATGAAATTTATTTTCCCAAAAAGGACTGAATTCCTTTCTTAGTCTTTGGGATTGGGACCTTGTTGATGGCTTCTACTCTTTCTGGATCAATCATCACTCCTTCTTGTGACACTATGTGACCAAGAAACTTTTCCTTCTACACTCCAAAATGGCATTTCTTTAGATTGAGTGAGATGCCATATTCTCTACATCTTATCAAGCATCTTCTCCAAGTGTAGCAGGTGATCACTTCTCTATTTAGAAAATACAGTTACATCATCTTGATATACTACAATAAATTCATTAATGTAACCAACAAAAGCAACATCTATTGCTCTTTAAAAGGTGCCTCCAACATTCATCAAACCAAAGGGCATCCTGACATAAACATAGGTCCCCAAAGAGTAATGAAGGTTTTCTTGATCCTTTCGATTCCTTCACCAAAACTTTTTTATAACTAGAGAATCCATCCAAGATGGAAAGCAACTAAGAACCAGTCACTAACTGCAGAATGTGCTCCATGTTTGGTAAAGGATAGTTTTCCTTCATTGAAGATTTGTTCAGATTCCTGAAGTCCACACACAACCTCGATATCGCCATTTTTCTTTTCTCGATGGTACTAGGTTTGCCACCAAAGAGGTATATCTTTTGGGATGGATAATCCCTCCATCTCTTAGTTTCTTTAGTTCCTCTTGAATTTTAAGAGATAGAAGTGGATTGATTGGCCTCTACTTCTACCTGAATGGTCTTGCATTAGATTCTAAGGGGATCTCATGCTGAAAAAGTTCCTCTCTGTATGCCTTTAGTTCGGAGTAGGTCCAAGCCATGCAATCTTGGTATTTTTTCAACAATTAGATGTATGACTGTTTCTTATCCTTGTTGAGATTACTACCTAACCAAATTTTCCTTGGGTTCTCCTCTATACGAAGATCATTCTCCTCAATATCCCTTGAGGCTACCAAACATCTATTAACAATGCAATCAACATTATCAAAATTGGATTCAAGAGCCACTAGCCCTCTAGGAATAGTGTTGGTCTTCAGCTAGATAATACCCTTGCCAAACAAGGTTTCCTTTCCTTACATTGCACATATCACCGGCTCCCAATAAATAATTTGATGTAAAATTCTCCCTTGTTTTGTAGGAATCTTCTTATTTGAGCATCATCATCAAAAACCTGCCAATGCTTGATATTGTCAGGAACAGAAGGTCTTGTCAAAACCTCAACCTCATATTCACAATATGGGGACATTGTGCAATTGTCAAACCGAGAACCCAACACTGCAACCTTGTCAGCAAAGTCATTAAATTTCCTATCATGATGGAAAATGTTGAAGGAGTCAAACATCTCAATAAGATTCCAAATTCCATGTTTATATTGTTTCATTCACTGATTCCTTGTAGCATATAGTCTTCTGACTTGTTTGAAAATTAACTCTAAATCTCCTTTCACAATAATTTCCTTGACACCATATTTCCAAGAAATTATTAAAAACTATAAATAGTGCCTCGTACTCAACAATGTTGTTAGTGCATTCAAAGTTCAGCTTGAAGGAGAAACACAAATCTTTCCTAGCTTGGAGAAAGAAAAAAACACTAGCACCATTCCCAAACCTAGATCAAGCTCCATCGAGAAAACAATGTCCAAGGATAACCCACTTGTTCAAGGCATTTTCATTCTTGAATCTTCTGCTCCATTCCATCAACAAATCCCACAAAGTTGTCTGCAGCCACATTTGTGTACAATACCTCATAAGAAGCATTGTTGGGATCCTCAATAAGATGCAACATTTTATTTTCTCCATACAACCTGACAAGGCTACCTGAAATTTGAATGGTATCATAGGACATATCCATTTGGACACTCCTACCAACACTTGCATCCCATTTTCTTGACAGTAGCATTGCCCACTTGGCTGGGAAATCAACAATGACAACATCAAGTTTTAAATTTTTACCTGGGTATGCTGAAAGTTGCACCACCAAACCCTTCACACATCCTACCACTGGCACTTCTTTGGAGTCCATGGCATTGTAATTACCATATTTTGTTGTTACCTTAATATTCAGCTCATTCATGACTTCCAGAGGCATGACATTGCATGATGCCCTTGAGTCAAACATACAATTATGGAGCAGCCTGTCTTTGATAACTAGAGTGGTGAAGAATGGATCCACATTCATCTAAGAGTCCACCAAGGATGTTCCCAAATAGACCTCAGGTGGTTCATCTAGCTCTTCTGATGCTGGTGGTGCTTTTGGTTCTTCAATAATTGGAGGAGTCTCCACAATATTTATATTTCTGCATAGGGCAGTCTTCTCTTCTTTTAACCCCAAGTATTCAAATGCTCTCCTTTTGTGCTCAGGAATCCTAAGCAACTCAAAATTGGGAAAGAGACTTTGATTTGACTCAACACTTGGGAAATATCATATGGGACATTCCTTGGAAAGGCAGTATTGAAAGGAAATCCAACTAACTCATTAGATGGCACATGATTCTTGTCAATTTGGGCATGGGGAGGAGTATGATTCTTGTTTGGAACTACAGGGATTTTGACAAATGTATCTTTCTTGGGGGCCTCTTTAGGAATGTTTTAAATTAAGGGAGCTTTAGGCTTGACTTGAGGTCCTTCTCCTTTGACAACCTTACTTCTTTTGTTATATTCCTTCTCTTGGGTCACAACAACATTCATCAACAAATGTCTATCTTCCTTAGATGGGATTCCTCTGTCATGCTTTTTTATCATCAAATCCCTTACATATTCAAAGTCGGTATTGAGAAATTCAAAAGCGTGTACATTATCTACTTCAAAGTTAGTATGAATGTAGTCCCAAAAGGTGGCAGCAGTTCTAGCACTTATCACCTCAGTTGAGGTTGCCCCTTGTTGTGATCTGGTGGAACAACCCATCGGTAGACATCATTATCATTATCATCAGGTTCTTCTTCTTCTTTATGATCTTATTGATAAGGAGAATGAGCCATGAAAAATTTGTCACACCAATCAATGACATATGTCTCCTCCACCACAAGCAACTCTAGCAGCCAAAGGATCGACACCATTCTATTTTCTCTACCTTGGGGTTGTCTATTTCCAAATCCAATAGGTCCCTTGCCTCTATCATCAGCTCTTTGGTGATTTTGAACCTGTCTTGGCCTTCTTTGCTTGTGTTGACCTTGTGAGCTCTGCCCAATTCCTTTCTCAGCCTAGGCTAGCTTGTAGGAAATCTCTTTGATAGCCCCTACCAAAGTTTTCACAACTTCTTCTAAATCAGCAGCCTTGCTTGTCTGAGGTTTTTCCAAGTTAACCAGATTTACACCTTCCCTCTTTGGAGGCTTCCCAATTGCCTTGATATTGTTCTCTATTTGCAAATCCATGGTGAAGGCTTTCCTTAAATTTGTGGGGTTTTTTTCTATTAAATAAAATGCAGCCTTTTAATCAAATGAATCTAGTATATTTTATCAAGCATGACTCATCACAAGGCCTTACTCTAACATCCAATCTTCTCAAGGTCTTATTAAACCTTGTGTTGAAATCATGTACTAACTCATTAGGATTCTTTTTGATGTTTTCAATTTTTTCAAAAGAAACCTAGGGTCAGTTCTATCACCATACTGCAATCTAAATGCATTGCTCATCTCATTCCAAGAGTCAATAGAGTTATCTAGTAAATGCTTTATACCAGTCCCTAGCATCCTCTTCCAAGGTATGGATAAATAGCTTGATATATACATCTTCATGTTCAATCTCAAAGTCTTCCATCATATTGATAAAAAGCTTTAGATGCTGATCTCTAGTAATAGCATTATTTCCTGGAAATTTGGCATTTTGTTCCTTACATCTTGAGGCACTACATTTGGATATCTAGCCATTCCCACAAAGTTTATAGGTCCAAAAGTGTTTACAACAAAAGGGGGTCTAGGTGGAGGCTGGGCCATGTTTCTTTGAGGAGGTGACCTTGGAAGGGTGACAAATTGATGAGGGCCTAAAGGTCCTTGGAACACAGGAATATAATTTTGAAAATGGAAGTCTCCCAAAGGCCTTATCTCTTAGAAATATCTATTAACCTTAGAGAAGACAGTGCAGAGTGTGAAGAATACCTTTTGAAATAAAATGAAGGTCCCTCTCTAGGTTTGGAGAGTTCAATTCCACAAAGAGGCTACCTGATTCAAAATCACTTTAATGGAAGTCTTTAATGATAGGTCAATCACTTTCATCAATGGATATCCCTCTCCTTGTTTGCTAATCCCCAACATCTCTCAAATCTTTTCTTGCTTCTAATTTTTCTCTTCCTAGCTCTGGAAACAATGTCCTAGTAGGATCCCTAGCAAAGAAAGACCTTCTTCCTTCTAGCTTGGCAAATATTAGTAACAAATCTGACTATGACAGAGTTTTAAGACACTGGTACTTATTAAGAATTAGATCAACATGGATTCACCACTAAGGATTTCCACCTTAGTTGTGTAAATGCACTAAATATGATCTGTCAAATGTCTATCAATGCTAGGAACTAGAAATGAAAAGATTCTAACCTTTCTTTACCTAGATGCATCAAATGAAAGCTAGTGCATTAGGTGTGAACATTGAAATAATTGTACATGGCACTTAGAGCATACAAGAAATGTTTTACCAAGGTTTTAAAACGAACTATAATCACAATATTTGTAGCGACACCACAAGTGTTGGTACCCAAATTTGTTATCCTTGTAAAGCCAAGCAACAACACTTGATTCAACATAGAGCTTAGAGGTAGCCAAATCATAAATATATGTCATTTTGTAGCCAGGGGAGGAGATTTGACTGTCTCTTTTTTGCTTGGGTTTTTGGAGAGATGGGGAGCACCTTAAAAGGATATGATCTTATCCTAACTATTTTAGGTTGTGCCTTTCAACCAAGCTAAGAGAACCTATTTTGTAACCTCTGTTATTTTGGAAGGAGATATAGTTACCTTTCTTTTACATAAATTTTGTAGACAAGACCTATGGGAAAATATGATCAACACACCAGATCTGACTCTCACAAGTTGTCACATATAGATCATGGAGATATCTTCACAACAAGGAAAAGGTTACTAGAGACATTTGAGACCCTACTTTCTTACGCATGTCTAGGTGTTGAGGATTGTTTATTGGCATAAAAACATGACAAAAATGGGTAGGATGGGTAATATTCTTTGTTTTTTAATGAAATTTTTTTGGGAGGTGGGGTAGGGTGAAACTAGATTCACCAGATCCTTGAGGAACCTTACAAAATGGAAAGTCAGACCAACAGAATGCCATAGAATAGCTAAAATGTTTCTTCAACTAGAATATGTGATTCAATAAAGGCCCAGATTTGCACTCTTTCACACAATCTTTGAGATTCTATCACAAAGGCTTGAGTTAGAAAACCCAACAAAGCATCAAGGTCTAAGCCAAATCACACCTAAGGTACACCCAAAGGCTTACAGACAATCTTTTTCAACAGATGAGAGAAAAGTGATTTCAAATCATTTATTCGAATCCCAAATTAAAGATCTTCTAAGAAATGGAATTGCAGATGCCACTAAACTATCATAAGGATTGAGGCCTATGTGATTGAATCAAATTTCAACACAAGATTGCAACAGAAATAAGAAAAAATATTTGCATACATTCAAAAGTAAAATCAACACATTTTTCTCAAGACAACACAGAAATAACTTAAATTTGATTAAATCTATCAGCAAGGGAAAGTTTCTAGAATAGTCTTAGAGCTTTTCAATGGCTATACACTTGCAACCACCTTGACATGATCATATTTTAATACAAAAGAGATATACAAGCTTATGAATGGTTTCTCAAAAGGGATGGGCTCTATCAAGCTTTCGATTAGAAAAATCAGTCTAGACCCCTCACACTCCAACAACTCCCAACCATTTGCACAAAAAATTTGTGCCATTTATAGCATTTACAATAGATCCCCTCTCCCCAAAAGACAAAAACATTTAATGACAATTGCTCGCCGTGATTCTTTTTTGATTGGCATAATCAAATCTGCAAGAAGTCTCTAGGTGCTCGAGGGGGTAGATTTCATCGAATTCCTCCCACATTCAACTCCTTGCTCTGGTATATCACTCTTCCTTCAATTTTCCAACCAATTCTACCCCTAATCACAAATCGGCCCCTTGCGTGCTCGAGAGAGGGAAAATGGAACATCCGATCGGGCACAAAATTCAAACCATTTTAATGGCAAAAGATGTCCTCCAGATCTTCCCACCAAACTTCAGATATCAACATTAACTTCCTTCTCTACTTGGTGTGTAGAAAATACCAAGAAATCATGGAGACTCACACTTCCCAGATATGTTTCGACAAAAAGGGGGAAAACTAGATTTAGACTCATAGCAGCCATTGGTCTTTAATTTGAATTTGATTTGTCCATGTGGCGATTCAAACTCTAAAACAAACCTAGGGGCTTCCATTAACTTTTTACAACCTTTTGAAAAAATGGAATTTTTTTCAATTTTTCCCCGCACCTTCGCCCTCGGAAATAAGCCTAACACATGCCCAAATATGATTGGAGTGGAACCGCACTCAATTTTTTCCATTTTACTCTCTTTTTGGAAAAAGGGAAAATTTTCCAAATTTTCCCTGCAGCTCTGCCCTTGGGAACGAGCCTAACATGTATCCCAATATGATTGGAGTGGAACCATGCTTCCTTTTTTACTTTTGACCCCTTTTTCCCAAAAGGAATTTTTTTCAAATTTCCCCCAAGAGCGCGCACCTCCGCCGTTGACTGGGGCAAAACATTGACCTTTTTCCTTCATCGAGCTTGCGGGCCATTTTGAAATTTTAATCCTTAAGTGGAAAAAAATCCAAGCTACCTTTGATGATCCGCCTCTTTGACTTTTCAAACTGCCATGTGTCACCATGGCACACCTTGAGGTTGTCCCAAAAATTTAATACCTTCAACGAGCTTGGTCTCGCCACGTGTTCTGTTTTGACAAGGTTTTCCTAAATGCTTGAAGTTTAGTGGAACATGCAACATGTCATGCTTTTAGGTAGTCTCCTTTTTGTCACTGAAAAGTCTAAGTACAATGCAAAGTGAGTGGAGGCCTCTACGTCTCAACTTGGCACTTCTTTAGAATGAAACTCAAGGGCCAGTCCCCGAACATGCGCGATTCCTCCACATGTCTCCATGGCACAAGTCTAAGATGGTGTCCAAAGTGGATACCCTAAATGAGCACAATCTCACCACATGTCCCATTACGCCAAACTTATCCAACTGTATAAATTTTTTTCTAAGTCCGGGCCAAGCAGTAGAAGCTTCCACGTGTCCTCCCGGTGCTACACCAAGGTAAAACCCAAAAGTAGATCTTCAAATGAGCGTCATGTCTCCACATGGAAACATTTTGAGTTGATTATTTTTATGGATTTTTCTAAGCATCCAACTGAGCTGCGTCCAGCCCAAAATATGCCACATCCCCTGTCAATTCTAGGATGTAAATTTGACCGGGAGAAATGCCCGTCAAACCATAAAAAATAGAAAAATGATTATTTGAGCTAGGGAATGAAATTTTCTTTGAGGAAATTTTAGGAATGTTATAAGGCTCAAATATGTTCCTCATGGATGCATCAATTCATTCTTCTTCAAGTACTTAGGGCAGAAAAGACAGGGAAGACAAATCCCAATCGTGGAGAATAGGAAACATTGGGGAAGCTGAGTTTCTAATTAAATAGAGCACAGGAGACTCAAAATGTAGACCCTTAAGATATTTACAACCCATGAATCAATTAAAAATGGCTACAAAGATCAACCGAGAAATAGCACGGGGAAGGAGAAAATGATAGAGGTCAGTAAATCAAGTAAGTTTTTCAAAGGCACAAATGGCACGAGACTAATTTGAGCACAAACACATCCAATTATTGGTCATATGAGCACCAAGTAGATTACAAGTACCGGTTTAACTTTTTTTGATTGAGAATTCATACGATTTATAACTTTGTTGAGAACAAATTGGTATTTAATATACAAAGAGGGATTTCCAAATAGATTCATCATTTTCTTAATTGAAGATTTCATATATTTTATTTATTAATGGTAAAAGGTTCTTTTCTTCTGGGATCCTGTTATCTCTCAAAAGTGCACCCTGTAGAGAGATGGTTAAAGGTGTTGTAAGCTTGAAAATGGATCTCTCTCTTTCATAGATATAATGGAAGCACCTCTGGTCTTTGTGTATACCTATTATTGAGGTGAGTCTATGGTAACAAGGCTGGTTACTTCTTGAGGTATCCTAAACTAATTTTATGGGGTTTGAGGGTAGAAGATGACTATAAATGGATTCAAAACTGGGGTGATACACCAAACATATTTGAGGTCTTTGACTGAGTATATCCAAAATTTATATGAAAAGGATTCTAGATGCACAAACCAATAGTTTTCATTGGAATATTAAGGCAAACACTTGATGCATTGAGGGAATAATTCACAACAATATTATTTAAGCTATACATGCACACCGATATTCATGCAAAAATACTAAATTTGCAACAAGGTAGGATGATTAACCAAGGAATTTGACATTCGAAGAATTAATAAAACATAGACAAGACAACAAATAATTAGAAAGGAAAAATATACTTCTCATTCAAGGGGCAAATTGGCAAACTTCGTTAGTATTCCTTCATCCAAAAGTCCCTCTCTTTTTCATTTCCAATGCACATAATATATAGCAAAAATTATTCACCCCGCCCTTCCTAAAAATAGACTAATATTTTACTCACCCATGCATCTTATTTTTATCCTTAAGGAATAAAAATAAGCATTCTAATAAAATGAGGCATTAATAACCTTTGGTTACAAAAATATGAATTGGTCAAACTACGCTTATTATTCTATTTTTAATAAAGCATGGGTGAATAATTTTGCTAATAATAAACCTTTCTTGATGAGCAAGTCTTCTCCCATGTGCATGCACTTCTATCTTCAACCGCTTGATATGACATATGCGGTTCGATCCACATTCCTCCTTGGATGCCCATGCAAAAGTATAATATGTCTCTATGTGAGAGAAAGATATTTATGTTGATTTAACATTTTACAAAATTTACGCAATGCATGGGGACCACCTTTATGATCATATGCAATACACTATCCCTACAAATATAATACTTTTGTTTTGTTGTCAATTTCTAAGTAGGGACCAACTTTGATGTGAAAACTTATCGTCCTCCTAGATTTGACCACCCTTGTTGACATGGCACTTTTAAACCTTTGCGACAATAGATACTTGGGCACCTTTTGATTTTCATACTATATCACTGACCGCTTTTACTAATTCTTCACTATATAATCCTTTACCCCTTCATATTGATTTGGCATGGACATAAGTTATGATGTTGTTGGCTTTTGGTTTTTGTGATATTAAGGTTTTAGACCTTAGAAGGTCGAAAGCAATGATTTTTCAAATAATGATGAGGTGGTGAAGTAACATCACCTAGGAATTATTTTCTATGATTGTTCTCATTAAAAATGTGAATAAGACCTTAGATAGGTCAATAAAAAAATTCTTCAATAAAATCGGGTTCCCCTCCAATGTTGAGTCGACCCTTGGAATCGAGTTCGGTGGTAATTATTACATAGTCAATAGGGCTTTGACATGGCTTAGTACATGGACTTTGTGTATGTATTGGAATTAATATTGTATCTGGACCATATGATATTTACCACACAATGCTCCTATATTGATATATCTACACCCTTGGTTAGGGTTTCGACCTTACATTTAATATTGTAGATGATTCAAACCATGATGGCGAGGTAGTTGGCGGTGGTTAAGATTTTTATCGTTGATCTCCACACAGATTGATCTTGTCCATTGAACCTTTAACTCAAGCTGAGTTAAGCTCATTTTTTTAGTTCGATGAGTAAAAAAATTGACCATGATTAAATCGATTGATTTCTAATTTTTTTTTCTAGACGGAGCCTTGGCAAAATTTTCTTCGCCACCATTGTTTGAATCTTTTGAGCTTGTCTCCTTCTACAAAATGGTTTTTTTAGCTCTTGTGCATCTATACTTTCATGTGTTTGATCTATTTAGAGCTTCTGAGACATTATGTGCATGTCATTCTTAATTATTCTTGAGATTTGGCTCCGGTTCATATTCTCATGCTCAAGTCTACATCATCATTTTATGATTCGTTCTTGAGCTTCTTCCTATCATAATTTCATCTACTCATGGAGAGTGAACATGGAGCTCCTTGTAACTCTGATCTTCTATTTATCCCTTCTTTGGCTTTGATCATGCTATGAGAAATTTTTTCTTGGTTTCTATATTGGCCGAGCGATGCTAAAGTTGTAAAATGGGTATTTTGAGATTTTAGAGCTCTTCAATCTTGAAGGAGGGTTTGTTGCTCTAACTCCAACTAGTGAGTTTGTGTTCTATTTTCAAAACTCTATACAAAACTTGTGAAAATATTTCACATTTGTTAGAGAATGAATTATTTCCTTTATCTATACCTTTCACTGTGGCATAAATATGTTGATGACCCTGAATCTTAGAGATCTAGTTTATTCTTATATAATCGCCATTTTTTATGACTGTACTCTCTAAAATGTTAGATCTATATATTTTAAGATATGAGTTTTCAGGTTCTACCTTGCTAGATCTATCATTTACAATTTTCTTAAAGCACCATTCCATGAAAATGAAGTTCTTTGAGCCTTTCAAATTATGATACCATCTCGGTTTGCGTAAATTATTAAGTTTTCCTTTTCTTGTGTTATATATTGTTTCACAACATTGCTCACTTACTGTTATTGAGGGATTCATAGCTCTAATTTCCCTGTATGACATGCTAGTTTGTAAATAAAGATCGGGTTCACTCTGAAATCTTTCATTTAGTTATAAATCTACATTTTGGTTACTCGTTGAAGATTTCAAAAGTTTTTTTTTTAGGTTTTGTGAACACAACATTCATTTTGATCCATCATTGAAACTTCATGAATCTGTGAGATTTTAAATGCTATAGCTAAATCTTGTTTGTACTATGAACACGTTTTCTCTTAGCTTGGATTCTTGTCTCGTTTCTATTCCTAGACATGTCTACTTGAGATGTAACTGTCAGATGTCTCATTAAAACTTGGTACTCTTGTATTACCTTTTCTGTGTAGTTTGATGATGTCATCCTGAGTAATTCCTTTTACTTATTTTCTTCAATGCTCATAGCTACACATGCATATCCTTTTCTCTATCTTTGATGCCTAGGGGACCAATATGTATTGTTGTTTCCATTGTAAGGTTTTTTTCTCTTTTCACAATTAGAAATCTCATGCTCAATTCCAAGGAATATGTGTTCTAGTTGTACTTGATATTTACTTGCTCAATCTCGACTGGTATTTAATGCATAAAGTTTGTAGAACCATATTAGAAAATTAAAGTGCAATAAGCCTCTGGTTTTATCTTTTAGTGATTTTGTTCTGATGATAAGCTTCCGAAAGTAGCACTTTGATATGTATATTTGTTTCCCTTTGCATAGTAAGTTTCATTCAATGCTCTCGGTGTATCTCCTTTCAAGAATGTAGTTTGTTGTATTTGATGTTTATTTTTGATGCTTAACTTCGCATTATACAATTTGTATTTGTAGTATTGGTTCATTTGTTCAATTTATTTTCTTCAGATAGAAGTTATGTTCATATGCTAATGTTGAAGATAATTCTATCCACACTTGATTGCTCCATGTCTTTAGATAACAAGACTACTAAAATACTTAGAGTATAGAATATAAGCTCATAAAACAACAATTTTTTGATTATATACCTTGTATTTCTCATTGAACCTTGATGTGTTTTTGTTGCTACTACTCCTGGAAGCATGGTTGTTTAAAAAACTACATTTATTTTGAATGGCCATAGATGCATACTTCCAATCTACACTTTGCTCATAATTTTTATTTGGTATTGTAGTGATATTTATAAATTATTTTTTCGTTGATATCCAAAGTTCTTATAGATGCAAATGTTGTACTTCATTATTCGGGATAAATTTGATTCATTGTAATTTCACCGCTTTCGCTATGAGAATGTTTTCTTTAATCTTTTGAAAAACGAGATCACTTAAAAACTTAAATTCCTTCGATTATGTATTTGAAAATCTGATGCATACCTATGCTTTTATTGTCATCATCATATTTAGTTTGGTGCATTCTAAACTTTAGATACCAAAATGTATTTGCCTTTTAGATAATGTATTTCGTTATGAACCCTTCCTCCTGGGTATAGCATCAGTAACTTGTCTTGCTCTAAGAAAGTTTCCTTCTTTGCAAGATGTCTGTTAATCGATGAATGATCTTTGCTATATTTATGTGCCATATTTTCCACCAATCTGTCAATCTTGAAGTTGTAGTTGATTTTTTTGAACTTATACTTTTGAGAATTCCTTTTAAATGAATAAATTTGTTTGAGTTAAATTTATGAATACCTATACCATGAAATGATAATCAAATAGTTGCACTTTTATTGGAAAGGATAACTCTAAATCATGAAGCTTTATGATATGCCCTCCTGAAATTTTTGTTTGACTCCTTTACTTTGTCTACAACTATGTAGATCTTGTATAAAATTTTCATTTTGAAGTTTCCTCTGATTTGCATGGCTATTATGACTTTTAGATCCACTGTGTTGTTTCCTTTACAATCAAAATATTAATAGTTCTTTTCTTGATACTGTAATCCTATAATTTCGGAAGATAAAATTGATACTTTTTGAAATAATTCTCTTCTCATCTTACGTTATTATGTATTTTTGCTTATCTCGTAGCTAACATTAATTTAATCCTTTCTAATAGCCCTTTTTCATATTCAAACAACTATTTTTGTTTATAATCCATTTTTGAGTTGATGTATGAGCATTATTGTAAGCATTATTGAACCTTTCTTGATGAATCCATTGGTATTGTAGCATTTCTATAGGCATTTGGAAAAGAGTACCTGGAAATGTTAATTTGGTACTTTCTTCCTCATTTATATTTGACTAAGATGTAACACTTCTTTTCTTTTAGATGGTAACTGAATCCTTCATCTATTAAATTACGGCTTGTTGTTGGAAGTTGAGTTTTGGTAACTATTATCTTTCACCATACTATGTGTTAACTCGCTTTCTATTGCTTTCTATATTATATTTTATTTATCTACCGCTTTAAAGCATGTATTAGATTGAAATAGCATGATAAAAAGATGTAAAAGTCCATTTCACATGTCAAATTTTTCTCATATTTCCTTTTTATTCTGTTTCAAGTGTAATCTTGTCTCATTAAAGTTAACTTCATCCTTTAGTTTGAATTGAAATAAATGTACGCTTTCTAATTTGAGTTATAGAAGTATCACTTCTTTCTTCTTACCTATTTCTACACATTTAGATAAATTGGTTAGAAAACATTAGGCTTTTTGGCCTCTCTTTTATTCCATAGTTTTTCCTTTTTCTTCTCTCTCCTTATTTCTGAGTGAATAAGTCATGTATGCTACTACTAGAATAGTGCTTTTATTAGTTGTGCCTTTGATACTCATGTAATTTATACCTCCTAATGTTAAGAGATCCACTTGCATGAATTTAGATAGTATAGGAATATGGATCAACCCTAAGCTCAATATTTACATTCTTTTTTATGTTTTCAGGTACAATGCCATTTTCTAAGGAGCGAGGATGAAGATGAAGTAAAGCTGGAGCTAGAATGCATCAAATGAAATGAAAGAAACCCAAGGAAATGATGGGTTCTTTCATACTCCTTTATTTTATTTTTCATGCATATGTACCTCTTACTTCAGTAGTTGTAATTTACTTTTGAGTTACATCCCACGACTTGTGTGGGAACATTTGAAATTCCTTATGAATAAAACATTGAATTCTGAAACTGAGTTGTGTATTTATTTCTGCATTTCAGCTTTGTATATGGATTGTATGATGAATTAAACAACTCAATAACATAATTGAATGTATTTAATCATGAAGGAAATAAATTTAAAATACCTGTAACTTTTAGCAATGAAATTTGACTACTACAATCTATAATTATGATTGTTGTTCCAAAACTTAACACTTCATCTATTCTACACTTCATGTCTTCATCAAGATAACACATCTGTCCTTCATGGGATTTGTGTTCTTTTTTGAAGATAATCATGAAATTGTAGACTATGTGATCTGTTACATTTGTAATAACACACATAGCTATAAATTTCATGTAATCATTAATTAATCCAAAAAACAATATTAATTGAAAGAAACTCCCCTAGCTTAGGTTCACTTCAACAATGCCATCCATCATAATGAAGTTTTGATTTTCCCATTTTTACACAAGTGAAAAAATTGTCAACATTTTAGTGATCTGTGGGGAAAGCTATCTGCTAGCTTGTAGACCAGTGCCTTTCTCTTGTCCATTGGGCATGGAGTCTAAAAAGCATGTAATCAAAATTTACCTTTTGAAGGTCTAAACCCTTCCAAAATGAACTAAAACTGGGAAGGATATGGTAAACTAGATCACGTGCATGAATGCACTTTATTGAATTGAAAAACATTACAATGTGTAGGAACTGCACTTATTGAAAGGAAAATCCTACTCTAAACAAACACTATAGGATTTTCAATAATAGTGTTTGAGAAACATACCATTCACAAGAATGGGAAGTTCCTCTCCATTCAACCTTGAGATGAAATGCATTGTGTTCTTTTTACAAGTTGAAATCATGTAAGGACCACTCCATATTGTATCGAACTTCATATGATTTCCTGGCTTTACATGATCAACATCCCATTTCAACACAATGTCTCCTTCATTGAAGATTATGAACTTAGCCTTCTTATCAAAAGTTTTCTTCATCTATTTTTGATTATTTTCCATGTTCATATGAGCTTGATCTCTCAGCTCTTGTAACTCCATTAATTCTACATAATGAATCTGCAATGGTTCATTCTCAAGTAGCTCCATCTGATGTAGCAAATCTAATGCAAGTAACTCAACTAAAATAGGCATTCTTGCTTCTCTTCCATAAACAAGCTTGTATGGTGAATTGCCCAACTGATATTTTAGAGTCACTCTATCAGCCCAAAGTGTTGAATTCAACATTAGATGCCAAGCTCTCTGGTTATCTTTGAGTGTTCTTTTGATGATCCTTAAAATATTCTTGTTAGTACTTTTAGATAACCCATTACCTTGTGGGTAATAATTAGATGACAAACTTAAATAAATTCCATGGTTGATAGCCCAATTTGTTACCTTTGCACAAGAAATGCTAAGGCATTATCTAAAATGATAGTTGTTGGAACACCAAATATACAAACTATACCTTCATAAAAGGATAGTATTGAAGTTTCATTAGCATCTTTCAAGGATATTGCTTTAGTCCAGTGTGTAAAGTAATCTATAGCATTCAAAATCCACTTGTGTCCTTGTGACGAAGGTGGGTTTATCATGCCAATAAAGTCAAGACCCCATTGCATGAAAGGTTGATCAATTGAAATAGGTTGTAGGGGAAGCGAAGCTAAACATTCTTTTCCAACAAAGAAATCACATTTCTTACACTTTCTGATCCATTCGAAATAGTATTTGAATATGTTGGGCCAATAGTAACCAACTTTCATAATTTTAAGGTTGTGGTACATGAAAAATGACCTCTGTAGGTCCTTCATGGAATTCAGATAATAATTGTTGAATTCTATCATAATCAACACATCGTAGCAAGATTCCATTTATATCTCTTTTGAATAACACACCATCAATAAAAACATAAGGTACAACTTGTAACCTAAAATACCTTTGTTTATTCTTGTCCATACCTTCGGATAAGTGTCATGTTGTAGATAGTTAACTAAATCAGTCATCCATCTTGATTCCTAAACTTCTTGAACAAGCTCAGGTTGTTGATTTTCTGGTTGCACCATGATATCTGATTGTTGATACGTAACTTCAGCATGTTGTTCTGGATCTTTTGATTCTATAAGCCTACTATTTTTCCATATCAAGCAATTAGATGCTCACACAAACCTTTACCTCAAACTATCTTCACAACATGGATATCAACATCATATTCCATGACTTTCGTTATCCATCCTACTCTCTTCTCATTCAATTCTTTATTTAACAAGAAAGCTTTTACACTTGGATGAGAAACAAGAACATGTATCTTGTTGTTTGAAAGCATGTACTTAAAATTATTTAGTCCTCTGACTACTGAAAGTACTTATTTTTCAAGAAATGTGTACCTTGTTTCATAATCATGCAAACTTTGTCCAAAGAAAGCAATTGGCTACTCAATATTTTCATCATTAACTTGAGTTAATATGGATTGAGATTGTTTCAGCTCCTATAAGTGCATACATTGTAAAATATTTATCAAAATTTGGATTTGCAAGAGTAGGAGCTTGAGAAATGGTTTTTTAATTGCTTCAAACCCTTCTCTCCCTTGCTGGTCCAAGAGAAAGTATTCTCTTTCTTCAACATAGTTGTCAATGGTTTAACCAATGCTACAAAAATCGAACAAATCTTCTAACAAAGTTAATTTTTCCTAGAAACTTTGTAATGCCTTCTTGTGATGAGGAAATGATAGTTGTGATATGGATTCAATTCTGAAAGGGTCAATTGCTAAACCTTGTTTAGAAATAATATGACCAAGTAATTTACCTTGATGTACTTGAAAAGATAGATTTTTGGGATTCAAAGATATTTCAAACTGTTTGCACAACTAAAAAGTCTTCCTTAGATGTATTAGATGTTCATCTGAATTTTTTTGAAAATATAGTAACATCATCAAATAAATTAGTATGCATTTATTTAACAAAGCTACAAAAATCCATGTCCATTGCACGTTGAAACATTGCACCAACATTTGAAAGGCCAAAATACATTCTTTTGTAAGCATAAGTACCCCACTTGGTGGTAAAAGTTGTTTTGTACCTATCTTCTTCTCAGACTAGAATCTGATTGTATCCACTATAACCATCTAGAAGAGATAGTCTATCAGAACTAGAAATTGTTCTTAAAATATGATCCATATTGGGCAGTGGGTAATGATCTTTTAGTGAAGCTTTATTAAGATCTCTGAAATCCACACATAATATGATTTCTCCATTCTTTTTCAAACAAGAACAAGATTGGATACCAAACTTGAATGCTTAACTAGAAAGATAATACCTGATTTCGATCAACTTAGATAACTCTTTTCTCATTAAAGGTTCTATCTTAGGATTTACAGGCCTCTGTTTTTGCCTAATTGGCTTGGAATTTGGTTGTAATTCAATAGTATGTTGTGCCAAACTTGGATCAAACCCTTTCAGATCTTGGTATTTCAAAGAAAAACATCCTTAAATTCCTTACAAAGATTAATAAAGGAAATCTTTTAGCTAAGGAACATACCTTTCGAGAAATAAATTTTTTCCATCATCAACTAAGATCTCTTCATAATTTTCTGCATGTGTTGACATCTTTGTTTTGTCTTTCCTTAACTAATCATCAGTGTTGAATATGTCTTCTAATGTGACCAAGCCTTGAGGTAGTTTATTCGTCTTCAATTGAACAATTTGGTCACCATATAAGTGCTGCAATTTCTCTTGATTTACTACAGAAAATTTAGCTTCTTGTTGTAAAAACCTACAAATTTGTTCATCATTTTCAAAAAACTACCAATTCAAATCATTATCAGGTATAGAAGGCTTGACAATCAGCTTTATGTGAGGCTGAATCTGTTGTTTTTAATTGTTCCAAAGCACTTCAAAACTAGCACCAATTATTGCAAGTCTATCTGCATGCTTGTTTTCTGTTCTAGGAATGGATTAGATATTAATAACATTGAAATCTTCCATTAAGTTTGAAAATATATGTCTATAAGACTTCATTAATGGATTCTTACAAACATTGAAATTTCTTACTTGATTGATAACCAACTTAGAATCACCAAAAATATGTAACATGCTAATACCTCTCTTTCTGGCCCAAAGTAAGCCATGAATTAACACTTCATATTTAGCTACATTACAAGTGCATAAAAATTGGAGACTCAAAGATGAGAAATAAATTTTTTTTTTGGGGAAGTGAGCATCAAACATGCTCCTTGTCCTTTCTTGTTCTTAGCTCCATCAAAATGAAGCTTCCAAATCCCTTCTGCTGCATTTTTTGTTTTGGATAATAAGGGAATTGGTGTGTTTTCCTCATGAAGGAAATACACACAAAACATATGTTCTTCAAATTCTTTGAAAGGATCATGAGCATGTTCTTCATGTGTCTTTTCATCCATAAATAGATTAGAAACACCATCTAGTGTTGAAACATGAGTTGTATTATCAAAATCAAACTGGTCTAAGGCTACATAATTAGCTAATGCATTAGAAGCATGAGGCTTGATGTGAAATATGGCCAATGGTTCAGAATTGATAGTAACTTTGGTCCCATAATGTGTAGTGAAGAACAAAAAGACCAATATGAAGAGAGATAACCTCCTATTTTTGTTGTGAAATCTCTAGATAAGCATATAACAAAGTAAGGAGGTAAATCCACAACAGTAACATCTTGCAATATGGAAACATTCGGACAAGCATGTAATGTTACCTCCATATTTCTGATGACACCAACTGTATTTATTGTAGTTCCATCAAGTTGTAGCACACTCTTCTCTATAGGTTCATAATGCAAACCCAACTTTTTCTACAATTGCTTTTGGCATAACTGTGCTACTTGCACCATTATCAACCATGCAGATTATGAACAAGATGCTCTCCAATAATCAGTGAAAAATAAAATGGTGGTGGTTTCTTGATGTCTTGAGCATTTAAAACCTTTTGAACCATCCATTTAACTTCTTTAATGTGTCTTGTTCCATTGTTCTAAGGACCATATCTATTTTTGAACTTCCTTTTTTGTTGTTTTTGAAGAAATATGTAACTTAGCAAGTTCATGAGAAAGTAGCTCTTGCTGTCCTGGAATACTTAGAGCATCCCACATTGAGATATTAACATTATGCTTTTTCATTACATCAACAATGTTAAAAGAAGCAACAGTTTTAGAAATAGACTCTATTGTTTTAGCATAGGCTTTAGTGAAAATTGATTTGCTTCTTTGCTTTTGATATATGAGGTATAAATAATCTTCTTGGATTAGGTTGTAGAGTTGTTTTTTTGTTATTTACCAGCTGAAACACCTGTTGGTTTTTGTGGAACAACATAACTAGTTAGCTGATTTTTGGTCTATAGTTGTTGTTTTATCAGTGATTGTGGGCAGAACAAGCCTATTTTGTTGTTTTTGACTTTCCTAGGCCTTTTCTTGAGCCCTAGTAGTAACTATAATGAAATCATCCTTACTAAAACTAACTAATTTTTTTCAGGTGCTTTCTGAACATAATTTTCTTGCTTCCCACCCTCCATTTGAGGCATGAACAATGTCTCAAGTTGAGGTTGTGCAACAAGACTTATATTTAGGAAAGCATTTGGGCAACTTGCAGCTGAATGAGGTTGATTACAAGGTTGACACCATTCTTCTATAGCCATATTAACTGGGACTAAAGCATTAGATGAAGTAGGAGCCTTTGGGTCAAACTACCTTTGTGGATAAGGTTTCCTATAATTTTGATTTTGCTGATAAGGCTTGCCTATTTTGCTAGTTTTTTGATAAGGAGCTTAATAAGGCCTGCTAGGTAATGCAAGTCTATTTTCAATCAAAGTGAGCTTGTTTCCCATAGTCTGTAAAGCTTTAAACACGTCATTTGATGGGGCTGCAATATAGGTTCTATAATGGTGATAGGTTGTGGATAGGTGCCAAATCTGCTAAAAAAGGAATTGAAGGCCTTGGTGCTAACTTTTTGGCTTGAATAAGACTATTTTCAACCTTTATAGCAATGTCATAAGCTGTGGAAGAGTGTCACCTCCCATAGAATGAATCATAGTTAAAATATCATTTAATGCTCTAAGATAATAAAGGAAAGCATGGTCATCTTGAGGCTTAACACTTGCTGGGATTCTTTCCCAAGTTCTAGAAAAATGAATATTGAAACTAGCCATAAATTCATGAGGGGATCTTCTAATGGTAGATAGACAATTATTCTATGAGGGATAAATGATCTGAATTATCTTGAAATTGTTTCAGCAATTTACCACCTAACTCATCCCAAGTTCTTATGCTTCCAATCTCTAAATTTCTATACCATTGCAAGGCTTGTCCTTTAAAGGATGCAACTAAAAGTCTCAAAGCCACATCTTCATGAGTAATATTATGATTACACATAGGGCTGCAACATCTTTGATGTTTTTCTGTAGGTGTAACCTAATTTTCACCAGTGAATGAAGGCAATATTTTCATGGTAGCATTATGGATATCATGATAAAACTGGAATTACTAATGGGCTGCCATTAGTAAAGGTCAAAAATTCCTAGGTAGTTGAATAGCCATTTGAAAAATTGGGATTTGAATAGAGAAATTAATACATGGTGAAGGAAGATTAGGAGGAGGTTGTTAAAACCAGGCCTATTATAAGGTAGGGTATTACCAACTCTTCTTCTTCTTGTAGAATTCAAAGGTAAAGAAATAAAACTCAAAAGGAATTCCTCTTACCGATGATCTTGTAGTAACTTTAGGCATGGAACATGCTACAAAACTGGTTGAAATCAACTTTTGAGTCACCAAATAAATCTTTAAATCTTTAGAATAAATTGTTGCAGCTTGTAGATCCAAAAGTAACTTTTGCTTGCTTGTGATTCTACTATAAATTACTTGTAATTTTCTGAGATATGATTTTTGTGTCCCACGGGCATGCCAAAAGTATTATCTCTCAAAAGTGCACCCTATAGAGAGATGGCTGCAGTGTTCTAAGCTTGCAAAATGGATATCTCTCTCTTTCGTAGATATAATGGAAACACCTCAGGTCTATGGGTATACCTATTATTGAGGTGAGTCTCTGGTATCAAGGTTAGTTCCTTCTTGATGTATCCTAAACTAATTTTCTAGGGTTTGAGGGTAAAAGATTACTATAAATGGATTCAAAACATTGGTGATACATAAAACTTATTTTGAGGTCTTTGACTGAGTACATGCACAATTGATATGAAAATGGATTCTGGATGCACAAACCAATAGTTTTCAATAGAATATTAAGGCAAACACTTGATGCATTGAGGGAAAATTTCACAACAATATTGTTAAGCTACACATGCACACTAATATTCATGCAGAAATTACTAAATTTGCAATAGGGTAGGATGATTAATCAAGGAATTTGACATTCACAAGAATTAATAAGACATACACAAGACTATAAATAATTGGAAAGGAAAAATATACTTCTCATTCAAGGGGAAAACTGAAAAAACTACTTAGGAAATCCTATGTGTCAAAAAATCCTCTCTCTTGTGCTTTTCCAATGCATACAATATATAACAAAAATTATTCATCCCACCCTTCCTAAAAATAGACTAAAATTGTACTCACCCATGCATCCTATTTTTATCCTTTATTGAATAAATGAAAATAAGCATGCTAATACAATGAGGCATTAATAGCCTTTGGTTACAAAAATACCACTTCGGTCAAATTGTAGTTGATTGTTCTATTTTTAATAAAGCATGGGTGAATAATTTTTCTAATAATAAACCTTTCTTTATGAGTAAGTATTTCTCACTTATATGCAATTCTATCTTGAGTAGCTTGATGTGACATCTGATTTGATCTCCACTTGCCTCCTTGGATGCCCATGCAAAATAATATCTCCCGTATGTGAGAGAAATATATTTTTGTTGATTTAACATTTTACAAAATTCACCCAATGCATGGGGACCACCTTTATTATAATATGCAATACATTATCCCTGCAAATATAACACTTTTGTTTTGTTGTCAATTTCCATGTAGGGACCACCTTTGATGTGAAAGCTTATCTTCCTCCTAGATTTGACATGGCATATTATTATAATTTAAAATAAAATAGGGTCATGTTTTTTGAAGCAATGCCACACTAGATACTTGGCCACCTTTTTATTCTCATACTATATCATTGACCACTTTCAATTTTTTCTTCACTATATAATCCTTTACCCCTACTATATTGATTTGGCATGGACATAAGCAATTACGATGTTGTTGGGTTTTGGTTTTTGTGATATTAAGGATTTTGGACCTTAAAGGTTGAAAGAAATGATTTTCAAATAATGATTAGTGTTGGCCCCTTTCCACGGTGAATTGACCCTTGTTGAATGACCAATCCTTGGCCTCATTTGATTTAAGTCTTCGGTGGTGAAATAACATCATTGAAGGGAATTATTTTCTATGATTGTTGTCATTAAAAATGTGAATAAGAGCTTGGATAGGTAAATAAAAAAATAATTCATCAATAGAAGTTGATCCCCCTCCAATGTTGATTGACCCTTGACATCGTGTTCGATGGTAATTGTTACATAATCAATACGGTTTTCGACATGGCTCACTACATGGTTGTGCACTTTTGGAAATAATATTATATCTAGACCGTTTGATCTTTACCACACAATGCTCCTCTTCCGTTGATATCTCTACACTCTTGGTTATGGTTTTGACCTTGCATTTAATATGGTAGATGGAACCATGGTTAAGGTAGTTGGTAGTGGTTAAGATTTTGATCGTTGATCCCCACACGGCTTGATCTTTTCCATTCAACCATTAACTCAAGTTGGGTTAGGTTTCATTATGTTTAGTTTGATGAGTAAAAGAAACTAACCATGATTAAATTGATTCATTTGTATTTTTCATTTTTTTGGGTGAAGCCTGGAAAAATTTTTTTGGATCTTGGTTCCTTCTACAAAATGGTTTTACGAACTCTTTTGCATCTGCAATTTCATGTGTCTTATTTGTTTAGAGATTACTGAGTGATTATGGGGTTGTCATTGTTTATTATTCTCGAGATTTATCTCTAGTTCATCTGGCATGGTAGAATTCTTGGTCATCCTTTTATGATTTGTTCTTGAGATTCTTCGTATGAGAATTTAATCTGCTCATGGAGAGTGAATGTGGACCTCCTTGTATTTCTTATCTTTCGTTTATCCCTTCTTTATACGTGATCATGCTATGAGCGATTTATTTCTTGTTTCTATGTTGGACGAGAAATTCTAAAGTTTTAAAATGGGTTTTTGAGCTTTTAGTGATCTACAATCTTGAAGGAGGGGTTTTTTCTCCGACTCTAACTGGTGAATTTGTGTTCTATTTTCAACAAATCTATCTAAAACTTGTGAAAATATTTCATAGCTCTTAGAGAATGAATCGTTTCCTTTATCTATACCTTACACCATTGCATAAACATGTTGATGATATTAAATCTTGGAGCTTTAGTTTATTATTATATACTCACCATTGTTTATGATACTACTCTCTAAAATTATAGATCTGCATATTTTAAGATATGAATTTTCAGGTTCTACCTTGCTAGATTTGTCATTTGTAAATATTTTAAAACACAATTCCTATGGAAATGAAGTTCTTGAACCTTTCAAACTATGATACCATCTAGGTTTGCATGAATTCTTAAATTTTCCTTTTCTTGTGTTCTATATTGTTTCAGAACATTCCTCACTTACTGTTATTGAGGGATTCATAGCTCTGATTTCCTTGTATGAGCTGCTAGTTTGAAGATAAAGCTCGGGTTCACTCTGAAAGCTTTCATTTAGTTGTAAATCTACATTTTGGTTACTTGTTGAAGATTTCAAAAGTTTTCTTTTTGAGTTTTGTTAACACGACATTCGTTTTGATCCATCATTGAAACTTCAAGAATCTGTGAGCTTTTGAATGCTATAGCTAAACCTTGTTTTTACTATGAACTGTGTTTTGTTTTAGCTTGGATTCTTGTCTCGTTTTTGTTCCTAGACATGTCTTCTTGAGATGTAAATCGCTCGATGATGTCTCATTACAACTTGGTACTCTTGTATTACCTTTTTTTGGTGAGTTTGATGATGTCATCCTGAGTAATTTGTTTTACTTATTTTCCTCAATGCTCATATTTGCACATGCATATATTTTTTTCTATCTTTGATGTCCAAGGGACCAATATGTAATGTTTTTTTCCATTGTAAAGTTGTTTTTCCTTTTTGAAATCTTAAATGTCACACTCAATTCTAAGGAATATGTGTTCTAGTTGTACTTGATATTTAGTTGCTTGATCTCGACCGGTCTTTAATGCGTAAAGTTTATGAACCATGTTATAAAATTAAAGTGCAATAATCCTCTGGTTTTATCTTTCAAAGTGGTTTTTTTTTTTTTATGATATGTTTCTAAAAGTAACACTTTGATATGTATATTTTGTTCCCTTTACATCATAATTTCCATGCAATGCTCTCGATGTAGCTCCTTTGCAACTGTAGTTTCTATTGTATTTGATGTTTATTTTTGATTCTTGACTCCTTCATAATATAACTTGTATTTGTAGTATTTGATTTTTTTTTTTCAATTTATTTTCTTAGGATAGAAGTTATGTTCATATGCTAATGCTAAAGATAATTCTATCCATACTTGATTCCTCCATGTCTTTAGATAACAAGACTATTAAAATACTTAAGCAGTGTACCAATCTACAAGCTCCTGAAAGAACATTTTTTTGATTATATATCTTGGATTTCTCATTAAACCTTGATGTTTTTTTGTTGCTTTACTCTCTGGAAGCATGGTTATTTAAAAAATTGTGTTTATTTTGAATGGCCATAGATGCATACTTCAATATGCACTTTGCTCATGATTTTGAATGGACTTGCTTGGTGATCTTTATAATTTGTTTTTTCATTGATATCCAAATTTCTTATAGATGCCCTTTGGTTGACTTGATTAAGGATCAATTTGATTCATTGAAATTTCATTGCACTTCTTTGTGAGAATGTTTTCTTAAATTTTTTTTGCAACTGAGGTCACTTGAAAACTGAAATTCCTTCTTGATGTATTTGAAAATATGATGCATACCTTTGTTTTTATTGTGATCGCCATCTTTAGTTTGGTGCATTATAAAGTTTAGATAACAAAGTGTATTTTCCTTTTAGATAATGTATTTTGTTAAGAACCCTTCTTCATTGCTATTATATGGGATTGTAACTTGTCTTTCTCTAAGAAAGTGTCCTTCTTTGCAAGATGTATATTAATGTGATGAATGATCTTTGCAATATCTATATACCTTATTTTCCACCAATCTACAATCTTGAAGTTATAGTTTATTGCTTTGATAGATTATACTTTCGGGAAATCCTTTAAAACTAAATAAATGCAGCACTTGACTAAATTCATGAAGACCAGATTCGAAATGAGTAATTAAATGGCTGCATTTTCATTGGAAAGGCTAACTATAAATCATTAAATTGTTTCTTGACTCCTTTACTTATTCTGAAACTATGTAGATCATGTATCAACTTTGCATTTTGAAGTTTCCTTTATTTGCATGGCTGTTATGATTTTTAGATCCAATATGTTGTTTCCTTTACAATCAAAATCTTAATACTACTTTTCTTGATACTGTAATCCTATAATTTTTGGAAGAAAAAATTGATCCTTTTTGAACTCATTCTCTTCTCATCTTACATTATTATGTATGTATGTGTGCTTATCTGTAGCTGACATTAATCTTATCCTTTCTAAGAGCTCTTTTCCGTATTTAGACAACTTGTTTGTTTATAATCCATTTCTGAGTTGATGTCTGAGCATTACTTTGAGCATTATTGAACCTTTCTTGATGAAATTTGGAAAATAGTACCTGGAAATGTGAATTTGGTCCTTTCTTCCTCAGTTATATTTGACTAAGCTGTAACACTTATTTTCTTTGAGATGGTAATTATATCCTTCATCTATTGAATTATGGCTTGTTGTTGGAAGATGAATTCTGGTAACTATTATCTTTGACCATACCATGCATTAATTGCTTTTTGTATTACTATTTGATTTATCTATAGCTTTCAAGCATGTATTAGTTTGAAATAGCATGATGGAAAGATGTAAAAGTCTATTTTACATGGCGAAGCCCTGTCAAAATTTTCTTAGATTTCCTTTTCCATTATGTTTCAGCTATAATCTTGTCTCATTCTAGTTAACTTCAGCCTTTAGTTTGAACTGAAATAAATGTACCTTTCTGATTTGAGTTACAGAAAGTATCACTTCTTTCTTCTTACTTGTTTCTGCACATTTAGATAAACTGGTTAGAAAACATTAGGCTTTTTGGCCTCTCTTTTATTCCATAGTTTTTCCTCTTTCTTCTCTCTCCTTATTTATGAGTGAATAAATCATGTATGCTGCTAAAGAATAGTGTTTAATCAGTTGTGCCTTTGATACTCATGTAATTTATACCTCTTAATGTTAAGAGATCCACTGCATGAATTTGGATAGTATAGGAATATGGATCAACCTTGAGCTCAATATTGACAATCTTTTCTTTTTTTGTTTTCAGGTACAATGCCATTTGTTAAGGAGTGAGGATGAAGATGAAGCAAAGATGGAGTTGGAAATGCATCAACCGAAATGAAAGAAACCCAAGGCAATGATGGGTTATTTCATACTCCTTTACTTTCTTTTTCATGCATATGTACCTCTTACTTTAGTAGTTGTAATTTACTTTTGAGTTACATCCCATGGCTTGTGTGGGAACATTTGAAATTCCTTATGAATAAAACATTGAATTCTAAAACTGAGTTGTGTATTTATTTCTACATTTCATCTTTATATATGGATTGTATGATGAATTAAACAACTCAATAACATAATTGAATGCATTTAATCATGAAGGAAAGAACTTTAAAATACCTATAACTTTTAGCAATGAACTTTAAATGCTGAAATGTAATTATGATTGTTGTTCCAAGAAATAACACTTCATCTATTCTACACTTCATGTCTTCATCAAGATAACACACGTATCCTTCGGGGATTTGTGTTCTTTTGTGAAGATAATCATGAAATTACAAACTATGCTATCAGATATGTTTTGTAACAACACACATAGCTGTAGATTTCATGTAATCATTAATTAATCCAACAGAAGAAATATTGAACTGAAAGAAACTCTCCTAGCTTAGATTAACTTCACCAATGACATCCATCATAACAAAGTTTTGAGTTGCCCATTTTACACAAGTGTAAAAACGTCAATAGATCCTACCACATAAGAACAAGAGATGGTCTACATCAATATAAAGCATTTAGAATAAAAGAGGTAAGAAGAAGAACATTTCCTAATAGTTCTACAAAAACATGAAACAAATTCGATTCCCGATGAAAAATAAAAGGAGAAAAGGAAGGACCGAATAGTAGAAAAAGAACCCAAGGACTAGGTAGGAAAACTAGTTATCTTATGAATTTTCTCTTTTGTGAACCATTTTCCAACCTTCGAATCCTCCTCTATTAGAAGAAATACTTCGGATCATTGATCGGTATGTATATGATTTCTTCAAATATAAATGGAGGAGGGATACTTTCCTTAGTTATTCTATAAGAATTTTTATCGGCATTAATATTTTTTGAATAGACCGAAGAGGGATCTATCGGGAGAAGATGGTCTCTCTCAACTACCTCAAAGTAGTGGGCTATGGAATGATATGGAAGGGTTCTAAATTACATTGCGAGAGGGGATAACCGATGGGGAAGAATCCACCAAAGGGGGTATTGATAAAAAAGCGGGGGTATGGAAAAAGATGGATCAATTGTTAAATGTAAAGGAGATAACCCAATCGACAAAGTGGGTTTAGCCACCTTTTGCTTTTAATGAAACCACAATCCACTAAAAATTCAAATTTCAAAACACACGTGGCATTGAAAATATAATTTCTCATTGTCTAGTCTTGATGTCCATATTCTATCACCAATATGTAAATTTATACTCTTAGGGAGATAATGGGAAATATGTAGGTCACAAGAATCCTAGCATAGGTAGTATGCCCGAAAGGCGGTGGAATTATGATATTTTTACAAAGTATCCCAAATTATTACCAATGGATGCGAGGTAAGAGATATCTCATAGTTGAAGGGAAGTTTTCAAGGGATTGTAACCCAAATGGTTAAGGTATCAAAAGAGTTAATCAATGGGTCAAATAGGGGATACTAGGGGTTAGTCATAAGGATGTGGTGATCACCCAATATCCAATAATTTTCTTAAATGCATTCAGGATCCTCATAATATTCAAAGACAACAATGAACTAAGCTTTAAACCAAGGATAAAGATCAATCTTAGCCTTCACCTCGGGATTCTAACTTGTCGTGATCCGTTTGTGAAGCTCGGAGAGCTTGGGCCAAAACTTATTAAATCTGGTTATGAGGATGTGCTTATTATATTAATCTTGAAAGTCCTAGAATTGACAATGCACATCAACTTAAAGCTTCAGTGGTCGAATGTCCTTAGTAGGTAGTATGAATTTTTTTGGGATTCCTCTAATAGGAATTGTAACAAAGGATTTCCCTAACTACACCCCCACTTTTATATTGAGGGAACTAGAGCCATGTCCCATAGAGGAGACAAATTTAGGGATAAAACACTTGCCTTCATTTGCCATTATCTTTTCCCTATGCCACAACCAATTACTCATCCCTCGGACATTTCCAACTGCCCCTATTTGGTCGCCTTAGGAGGATATGTGTAGGCCGCTGCTCACTCCTTCCCTATCCTTAGCAAAGTTACGTTTTATCCAAACTTGGTCCATCCCTTCGTTTTCTACATTAGTAGGGTGATCTTCATCACTGCCCTTGGCGCCACAATTGGATCGGTTTGAGTTGCCTCCATGCTTGGATTTCAGGCTCGTGGAGGAGAGGTTGTCGCCTTGAGATGGAACAGGTGACAAAGTTAGCATTCAACATGTCTTGCTAATTAGGGTTTATAGTGATTATACTAGACTGAACATGATTATGTTCACAAAAATAATGATCATGATAACAAGTATATAATTGGAGAGTAAGATCTGATATACTTACTCTGAGTTGAGGTAACTAATTTATTCTCATTTGTAGCTATGGAATTTGTGAAAGAAAAGGATTAACGACATATAACTACCAAAGTTCTGAACCATGAAAGAATTTGTAGAAACATAATAGAATTAACATCATATATAAATGGAAATGTTATCAATTCCTAGCATGCTGGATCTAAATGTGGTCAGGAGAAAGCTATAAGATAAACAAACTGCGTAATATTTTTCCTATCGGCTGAAATAAAAAAGATTAGCAATGATAAATAGAAAGTTATGAGACACACTAGATACACGTTTCCGAGAAAATAATATGAATATTTATTTCTTTTTCCTACAGATATAACAAACAAGACTCTTTGTAGGGTAAGCTCGGGGTGGAGGCTTGGTCAGCATTTTTCCAGATGTCTCTATTTTCTCAAGACAAATATTACCCATGTTCGTGCCCTGGTTTAAATTTGCACGAACCTAGGGAGATACAAATGGTACAGGTGCAAAAATTAGAGAGCTATTTATTTTTCAAAATCCCTTAATAAACATATAAATATATAATTTCAGAAGTTTTTTAAAGACAAAAACATGTGTAAGGGAAAAACTATTTTATGGTTTTATTCTATACCAAAAAAACAGAAGTATTTAGTCTTTGCGGAAATATTCAGAAATACATTAAGTCTTAATAAAAAAATAGAAACGGATGTCAAAAGATCCACATGAATACATGATATAGAAACCTTTTTGCAAACGCAAAAATCAGTATATGTTGGCGGAAGATAAAATATGCATATATTGTCTTGGTCTCCACCACATTATTGCAGGAGTACAAATTTCACTTGAAGGGGCTGGAAAAAATGGAAACAGTGTGACAAGTTCAAGTTTCTAAACCCAATCTCCATGATTACTTTGTAAAAGTTTTAATATCCATTACAGTGATTTTAAATCCTTTTCAATAAATCAATAAATATCACGATACTGATAACACACTTTTTTTACTAGATGCGATGAAAAAATCTGTTATCTTCATATTAGCTAGATCCCAAATTGAAACCTTCAATTACTACGCCTTCCTTGTGTAAACCCAAAAATGTGTTGAAGGGATTACTCTCATGACATTACCTGCGATATACATTCTCGCTGCCTTCACAGATCAGAAGCCTCTCTAGTGGAAACCATTTTGACGAATCTGAAACCATTGAATTTGGGTTATGGTTTTCTCATTGTTAGGGATTGAAATGTGATCAACAGATAAAATTAAACCATACTTGAATGACCTCCCCGAAAATCTTTTATTTTGAGGATTCTTTTGTTATTTGTCACCCACTTTCTTCTTATTTATGATTTGTAAAGGTGTACATCGTCAATCGACAGTCTCAAAGTATTCATACTTCAACAAATTTTCTACTCACCTCCACGCGGTCAATCCACCTGGGCAAGTGTCAGTGATAAACTAGGGGAATGGAGCAGGTGAATGCCAATAGCCCAATGACTATGAGTAGTTAATGAAACAAAGTACCAATAGTTGTTTGAATTAAATTTAGTAAATGTCACTTTTATACTTAAAAGCTAAATAAAAACAGCCAATAAAGTAAGTCACATCAATAAACTAACCAATGAAATTATGACACATTGACAACCCATAAAATGTGATTTCAATGTCAAGTAATGGGTTACCTTAAATTCATTTGTTTTCAAAAGTACTTATTTTAAATCCCTTAAAAATATATTCTCCACATAATTTAAATGTGTCACGAGAAAATGTGCATAATAAAAAATCATGGTCTATTAAACGGGTTTTTTTATAAATTTTATGATTGGTAGGTGGCTCAAATAACCTCTTACATTAGGATTCACAATAACTTGCTCATTTACCCTAGCCAAACTCTACTTTGAAAAAATCCTTTCAAAGCATAAAAATACCAAAAACTCCTTAAGTATATAATTCGGACCATCTACTATGTCATATCTTCCTAATACTAAAATAACACAATACTAAGAGTTATACAATATTTTGGGTCATCTCTCCTTTCATTAACTAAGTGAAACGTACAATCACGTAGATTATTCATATTCGATAATAAGCCACCATGTGTTTGTACATAACCATTATATACATTTAGAGTGCGGTTGTTTGAAGATCTAAGCTTATAAAATATCTTGTATAAGAAATTCAACGAGTTTAATTCTGTAATGTCCACAATTAACACAAGTAAATAAAACACTAAAAAGCAAGACTCGGAAATGTGAATTTGGCCCTTTCTTCCTCGGTTATATTTGACTAAGTGTAGCACTTATTTTCTTTGAGATGGTAATTATATACTTCATCTATTGAATTATGGCTTCTTGTTGGAAGATGAATTAATAGCATTATCTCGACCATACCATGCCTTGATTGCTTTTTGTATTACTATTTGATTTATCTATAGCTTTCAAGCATGTATTAGTTTGAAATAGCATGATGGAAAGATGTAAAAGTCTATTTTACATGGCGAAGGCTGTCACAATTTTCTTACATTTCCTTTTCCATTACTGTTTCAGCTATAATCTGTCTCATTCTAGTTAACTTCAGCCTTTAGTTTAAACTTAAATAAATGTACCTTTCGATTCGAGTTACGAAAGTATCACTTATTTCTTCTTGCTTGTTTTTGCACATTAATATAAACCGGTTAGAAAACATTAGGCTTTTGGCCTCTCTTTTATTCCATAGTTTTTCCTCTTACATCTCTCTCCTTATTTATGATTGAATAAATCATGTTTTCTGCTAAAGAATAATGTTTAATTAGTTGTGCCTTTGCTACTCATGTAATTTATACCTCTTAATGTTATGAGATCCACCTGCATGAATTTGGACAGTATAGGAATATGGATTAACCTTGAGCTCAATAGAGACAGTCTTTTCTTTTTTGTTTTCAGGTACAATGCCATTTATTAAGGAGTGAGGATGAAGATGAAGCAAAGATGGAGTTGGTTATCGTCAACTGAAATGAAAGAAACCCAAGGCAATGATGGGTGATTTCATACTCCTTTACTTTCTTTTTCATGCATATGTACCTCTTACTTTAGTAGTTGTACTTTACTTTTGAGTTACATCCTATGGCTTGTGTGGGAACATTTGAAATTCCTTATGAATAAAACATTGAATTCTGAAACTGATTTGTATATATATTTCTACATTTCACCTTTATATATGGATTGTATGATGAATTAAACAACTCAGTAACATAATTGAATGCATTTAATCATGAAGGAAAAAACTTTAAAATACCTGTAACTTTTAGCAACGAACTTTGAATCTTCTAATGTAATTATGATTGTTGTTCCAAGAAATAACACTTCATCTATTCTACACTTCATGTCTTCATCAATATAACACACTTATCCTTTGGGGATTTGTGTTCTTTTGTGAAGATAATCATGAAATTACAAACTATGTTATCAGATATGTTTTGTAACAACACACATAGCTGCAGATTTCATGTAATCATTAATTAATCCAACAGAAACAATATTGAACTGAAAGAAACTCTCTAGCTTAGGTTCACTTCACTAATGGCATCCATTATAACAAAGTTTTGAGTTGCCTATTTTTGCACGAGTGCAAAAACGTCAATAAATCCTACCACATAAGAACAAGAGATGGTCCGCATCAATATAAAGCATTTAGAATAAAAGAGGAAAGAAGAAGAACATTGCCTAATAGTTCTACAAAAACATGAAACAAATTCGATTCCCGATGAAAAATAAAAGGAGAAAAGGAAGGACCGAATAGTAGAAAAAGAACCCAAAGACTAGGTAGGAAAACCGGTTATCTTATGAATTTTTCTCTTTTGTGAACCATTTTCCAACCTTATGAATCCTCCTCTATCAAAAGAAATACTTCAGATCATTGATCGGTATGTATATGATTTCTTCAAATATAAAAGGAGGAGGGATACTTTCCTTAGTCGTTCTATAAGAATTTTTATCGGCATTAATATTTTACTAAATAAACCGAAGAGGAGATCTATCAGGAGAAGATGGGGTCTCTCAACTACCTCGGTAGTGGGCTATGGAATGATATGGAAGAGTTCTAAATTACATTGCGAGAGGGGATAACCGATGGGGAAGAATCCACCAAAGGGGGTATCGATAAAGAAGGAGGGGTATGGAAAAAGATGGATCAATTGTTAAATGTAAAGGAGATAACCCACCGACGAAGTGGGTTTAGCTGCCTTTTTGCTTTTTAATGCAACCACAATCCACTAAAAAAATTCAAATTTCAAAACACGCGTGGCATTGAAAATATAATTTCTCATTGTCTAGTCTTGATGTCCATATTCTATCACCAATATGTAAATTTATACTCTTAGGGAGATAATGGGAAATATGTAGGTCACAAGAATCCTAGCATAGGTAGTATGCCACCTTTGAAAGCCGGTAGAATTATGATATTTTTACAAAGTATCCCAAATTATTACCAATGGATGCAAGGTAAGAGATATCTCATGGTTGAAGGCAAATTTTTCAAGGGATTGTAACCCAAATGGTTAAGGTATCAAAAGAGTTAATCAATGGGTCAAATAGGGGATACTAGGGGTTAGTCATAAGGATGTGGTGATCACCCAATATCCAATATTTTTCTTAAATGCATTCAGGATCCTCATAATATTCAAAGACAACAATGAACTAAGCTTTAAACCAAGGATAAAGATCAATCTTAGCCTTCACCTCAGGACTCTAACTTGTCGTGATCCGTTTGTGAAGCTCGGAGAGCTTGGGCCAAAACTTATTAAATCTGGTTATGAGGATGTGCTTATTACATTAATCTTGAAAGTCCTAGAATTGACAATGCACATCAACTTAAAGCGTCAGGGTCAGAATGTCCTTAGTAGGTAGTATGAATTTTTTTGGGATTCCTCTAATAGGAATTGTAACAAAGGATTTCCCCTAACTACACCCCCACTTTTATATTGAGGGAACCAGAGCCATGTCCCATAAAGGAGACAACTTTAGGGATAAAACCGTTGCCTTCATTTGCCATCATCTTTTTCCCTATGCCACCACCAATTTCTCATCCCTCGGACATTTCCAACTGCCCCTATTTGGTCGCCTCGGGAGGATATGTGTAGGCCGCCACTCGCTCCTTCCCTATCCTTAGCAAAGTTACGTTTTATCCAAACTTGGTCCATCCCTTCGTTTTCTACATTAGTAGGGTGATCTTCATCACCGCCCTTGGCGCCACAATTGGATCGGTCCGAGTTGCCTCCATGCTTGGCTTTCAGTCTCGTGGAGGGAGGTTGTCGCCTTGAGATGGAGCAGTGACAAAGTTAGCATTCAACATGTCTTGCTAATTAAGGTTTATAGTGATTATACTAGACTGAACATGATTATGTTCACAAAAATAATGAACATGATAACAAGTATATAATTGGAGAGTAAGATCTGATATACTTACTCTGAGTTGAGGTAACTAATTTATTCTCATTTGTAGCTATGGAACTTGTGAAAAAAAGGATTAACGACATATAACAACCAAAGTTCTGAACCATGAAAGAATTGGTAGAAACATAATAGAATTAACATCATATATAAATGGAAATGTTATCAATTCCTAGCATGCTGGATCTAAATGTGGTCAGGAGAAAGCTATAAGATAAACAAACTGCGTAATATTTTTCCTATCGCCTGAAATAAAAAAAAAGATTAGCAATGATAAATAGAAAGTTCTGAGACACACTAGATACACGTTTACGAGTAAATAATATGAATATTTATTTCTTTTTCCTACAGATATAACAAACAAGACTCTTTGTAGGGTAAGCTCGGGGTGGAGGCTTGGTCAGCATTTTTCCAGATGTCTCTATTTTCTCAAGACAAATATTACCCATGTTTGTGCCCTGGTTTAAATTTGCACGAACCTAGGGAGATACAAATGGTACAGGTGCAAAATTAGAGAGCTATTTATTTTTCAAAATCCCTTAATAAACATATAAATATATAATTTCAGAAGATTTTTAAAGACAAAAACATGTGTAAGGGAAAACTATTTTATGGTTTTATTCTATACCAAAAAAACAGAAGTATTTAGTCTTTGCGGAAATATTCAGAAATACATTAAGTCTTAATAAAAAAATAGAAACGGATGTTAAAAGATCCACATGAGTACATGATATAGAAATCTTTTTGCAAACGCAAAAATCAGTATATGTTGGCGGAAGATAAAATATGCATATATTGTCTTGGTCTCCATCACATTATTGCATGAGTACAATTTTCACTTGAAGGGGCTGGAAAAATGGAAACAGTGTGACAAGTTCAAGTTTCTAAACCCAATCTCCATGATTACTTTGTAAAAGTTTTAATACCCATTACAGTGATTTTAAATCCTTTTCAATAAATCAATAAATATTACGATACTGATAACACACTTTTTTAACTAGATGCGATGAAAAAAAATGTGTTATCTTCATATTAGCTAGATCCCTAATTGAAACCTTCAATTTATACGCCTTCCTTGTGTAAACCCAAAAAAAAAAATGTGTTATACATTACCTGTGATATACATTCTCGCTGCCTTCACACATGAGAAGCCTCTCTAGTGGAAACCATTTTGACGAATCTTAAACCATTGAATTTGGTTTATGGTTTTCGCATTATTAGGGATTGAAATGTGATCAACAGATAAAATTAAACCATACTTGAATGACCTCCCCGAAAATCTTTTATTTTGAGGATTCTTTTGTTATTTGTCACCCACTTTCTTCTTATTTATGATTTGTAAAGGTGTACATCGTCAATCGACAGTCTCAAAGTATTCATACTTCAACAAATTTTCTACTCACCTCCACGCGGTCAATCCACCTGGCAAGTGTCAGTGATAAACTAGGGGAATGGAGCAGATGAATGCGAATAGCCCAATGACTATGAGTAGTTAATGAAACAAAGTACCAATAGTTGTTTGAATTAAATTTAGTAAATGTTACTTTTATACTTAAAAGCTAAATAAAAACAGCCAATAAAGTAAGTCACATCAATAAACTAACCAATGAAATTATGACACATTGACAACCCATAAAATGTGATTTCAATGTCAAGTAATGGGTTACCTTAAATTCATTTGTTTTCGAAAGTACTTATTTTAAATCCCTTAAAAATATATTCTCCACATAATTTAAATGTGTGAAAGAAAATGTGCATAATAAAAAATCATGGTCTATTAAAGGGTTTTTTTTTTTTTTTAAATTTTATCACTGGTAGGTGGCTCAAATAACCTCTTACATTAGGATTCACAATAACTTGCTCATTTACCCTAGCCAAACTCTACTTTGAAAAATCCTTTCAAAGTATAAAAATACCAAAAACTCCTTAAGTATATAATTCAGACCATCTACTATCTCATATCTTCCTAATACTAAAATAACACAATACTAAGAATTATACAATATTTTGGGTCATCTCTCCTTTCATTAACTAAGTGAAACTTACAATCTCGTAGATTATTGATATTCGATAATAAGCCACCATGTGTTTGTACATAACCATTATATACATTTAGAGTGCTCTTGTTTGAAGATCTAAGCTTATAAAATCTCTTGTATAAGAAATTCAACGGGTTTAGTTGTAATGTCCACAATTAACGCACGTAAATAAAACACTAAAAATTATTGGATGTTTTTTTGACGTACGGTGTAGTACACTTGATAGTGCGGGGATCATGTGGGAAACTACACAACACATGATATGTTTGCACGACATTAACTCACATAAGTAACACAAAAACACATGATGCACAACAAGTGGTTTCTTCCCCAAATAAAAAGGCACAACATAACGATCCAACTACAATATAAACTTATAGATAGGGTCTTCAAAACTTAACCGAAGATCTAGAAGTGTTCAATATATGTGCATCATACAATACATTTCCTTTTTCCATATTCCCTCTATATTGATTAACATTTGAATTATGGTGTATCTCGTTGAATAACGATTACCTACTTTATTTAAATTACTTGTTTAATTCACTCATTATTTATTGAGATTGGTATTTACACACAAGGTTATTAGGTATTATCTTTAGGATCCACTCCTAAGGGTATGCATCTTGACCTTATATCCTACCTCCATTACACAATGGGACAAGCGTAAGTCCAAAGGATGAGAAGTTCACATATTGATTTTTGTGTTTAAGGATGTATTGTCTACTTTCATCTATTCATTTATAAATTGATAATTGAGTTAGTACACAATAAGCATTATAGGGATTATGTTATTCATCCATAGCAAGAGGGTTTAATCACATTACAAGGAAGGTCATGTTTCACTTTCCTATGGAAGAACATCCCACGATTACATTTCCCAAGGCCAAGCATCAATTATAAGTTTACTATAGTTACGTGCACAACAATTAGTTAGGGATTTGGAGGCCATAAACATGGAAACACACTTCCTTATTTTTTTCTCGAATAGGTTTCTTAAGTATTGTCCTATGCAAGATGTAAGAGGATTTTCCCAACTTAGGTTCATATGCATTCGTAATGAGTTGTGTAACCATTTTCAAATGAGGTATCTATATCCTTATGAGATTAGTAGTCCTTATCCTTGGATATATATCTATAAGGACAAGATCACATAGTTCCACATCATACATCTATTACCTAATAGGACTAGGGGAGAGAAAGATGGAGTAGGTCATCGCTTAAATTGGTAAGGATCACATTAGGGATTTGTTATCCAATTTTTCCCTCAAGAAAAATTAGACAAACATGACCTTGCACACAAAGAAAATGGAGGGATTGATTTAGTCATGAGATCTTGCATTTTGAGGATGGACAAATAGGTTGAAAAATATTGAGAGCATTGCATAAAGGATTTCTAGAAATGAACAAAATATGAAAGTTACAAATTTCCGATTTCGGAGGTAGATTTGTTCAGAGGTAGGATATGGTCAAATTTTTGCCTTTGGGTGGTCATAGAGAAAATAATGAAGTCCAAATTTTAGATTTTATGATTTTGCAGGTTTGGAGGTTTCGGTGAGCGTAGGAAGGTGAATAGTGAAAAAACATGAAATCGCAAAAGAATGAAAATTGAAATCCAAATTTTGGACTTCAGGATTTTGGAAGTTCAGAGTTAGAAGTAGGTTATAAAATTCCTGAAGTCCGAAAACCTAAACCCCAAAGTCCCAAAACTTGAACCCTAAAATACTAAAAATCGAATCCTAAAAATCTGAAACACTAGAAAATGCAAAGGTCTGAAACCCAAATTTGAAATTTAAAACTTTAGGGTTTCAAAATTTTAGAAATCTGTAATCCCCAGGATTCGCAAAACTCATAATTTGAATTTGAAACCCGATGTCTAAATTTTTGACTTTGGGGTCCGGAGTTTCGAGTGGTATAACGTGCCTAGTCGGATGAACAATATCATCAACCTCGAAATCAAAATGCCCAAATGTCTAAAATTTCAGATCTCGTAGGTTGTGATGCATTTCAAAGTCCAAATAAATAGAGCTAACCACCTATGTTTAATGCGAGAATGGCATGCCATCTTCATATGGCCATAAATTTTGACCGGGATATTAGATTTGCACAAGAGAGGACTTCTTTGAAAAATCTCAAGTACTTCAAAATGAATAAATACGATTTACCATTTTAGAGGGTTTTTCCCAATTTATCACCTACCCAAATGATGAGTTATGATCTTCCTTTCTTGTCTAATGAGGCAAAGTACTTGGAGGTATGGGTGTTGCGGTGGAGGCCATCATTGTTGCAAGATATCTTAATACATTTTTGGGTGGTTGAAGCGAGATTTTGAATTCCTCTCTCCTTTCTATCATTCTTCCAATATATTGTTTGGAGGGGCATTGTTCTAATGTTAGATGATTTTACTTTGCACCCTCCCTTTTTCTCTTGTTTGTAAGTAAATTTTTGTAGTTCAAACCTCTCATTCCATATATAATGCAAGTTTGTTCCTCTTGGCCATTGTAATGCGAGTTTATCAAATATGTGGAGCAATATTATAAGTCTGTAGATAAATTTCAACCCTCTTTTATGTTCATTTATCTCTTCTAATATCTCATTACAATATTGGTTATATGTGCATGTTTAATGGTTTTCGCTTAATGGTTAGCGAATTCTCATCGGTGGATTGATATGTGGTGTATTTTCATCGTACTTAATCTAATAGTGGTTTCCATCTCCTTGAAAAGAAGTTGTTAAACATTCCTTTTGATTCATGACCTTTATTAGTTTAGGTTTCATGTCTTGTAATCGTATTAACCTCTTATCTTGCTAGTTAGAGTAGATTTTAGAGTAGATCCTCTACAATTTGGATGTTTGCATCAGAATAGAGGAATAAGAAGATGACCTTCTCAAAGGTTTATCCCAATTACAAAGTCCCACACTTTGGGATAGTTCTCCATTTTCGACGAATCACACTAACTACCTTAACAGTTCACTTGTGAGCATTCATGGGTGATGTGATTTCAGCATAACAAGTTTACACCACATGGATACCTTTTCTTACCACAATATGGTTTAAGTAAGCTATGACAATGACCTAGATTTCACCTTTCTCCAAGCATATGATCTAGTGGTTATGTTTTCACCAACTAGTCAAAATAAAAAAGTTTGTTATGTTTCACAAGGATCTTCTAGTATTGAACCATAGAAACCCAATGATAAAAGAAATTATATATTGAGATTATTTATGATCATAACTCTTAAGGTGACTTCTAAGATTATTTGGCGGTTGTCACCACTCAACACGTGTGTCAATCCAAGAGGGTTCTACATTCGCTTTGATGTTGGTTTCCTATGAAGCACTACCCTAGGATAACACGTTATCCTTATTGCACACCCAAAAATCAATCATATGAGGGGACAACATACACCATGACAAGGTATAACTATGTCATTCTAATTGTCGAGTTTACGACAATGTTCCTAAGCATGTAGGATATGATGGAAATATAAAATTGGGATCTTATCTACTTAACTAGAAGGTTTCATCAAGTGTAAAGTTTAATGTTTATTCTAAGGCTTTAGTTTTCTTTTCTACAACGGATCATATAAAAGCGATAGTTATACACATAGTTTATACTAGGGTGGATTGTTTCGTTTAGATCTATTTACTACATTTAAATGTAAGAAACAAAACACCAATTATTTAATCATCAATTACACACTATAATTGTACTTTAAGATATTAAATTCAATTTCATTTAACACATATATATCCAAATATTACAATACAAAACTTGGGATCAATATAACACCCATGTTGGGATGAACATTCTCCGTAAACACTAGCATCTTAAAATGTAACAAAACATCACCAATAAACCTTTTCATACATTGTAAAAAGTTGAAATATCATGTACAATATCACTTAACATATATATCCCACCCGTTTTTCTTTAACCATACATAAATTTGAATCGAGAAGACCTTATATTGAAAGGAACATTTCCCAAAGCATGCTTAAAACTAGCATCTCATATTTATTACAATATTTCAATAAAAAAAATTTATGTAACGTAGCAATAGATTTTTTTACATACATAAATTAAAATGATACACAATGAATTACAACTAGACCAATTCTCCATGTTACTTGTATCCTACAAAACCATATGAGCATGAAATTAGCGATAAATCATTGGTATGTCATCCACGTAAATATAACATAATAAAAAAATTAGTTTTCCCATTTACATAATAACTTAAATTCAAAAGGAAAGGGTTAGAGACATATATTTATTTCATTTCATTTCACTTAAATTTTCAACTAAGGAGAGAGAGAAAGAGATAGGGAAGAGAGAGAAACACTATTTTTCCAAAAGTTAAATTTTGTGTGTCAAACCACAAGGTAGAGTTTTACTAGTTATTTATATGTTTCAATAAGTTTCCAGGATGGTTTACTAAACTGACTGGGGTCCTACAAATTTCCTTTTACATTTTCCTACTAGTTGTGAGAACACACCATTTTGGCTCGGAGGCTAGGAAATAACATTCAAAAGATGCCTTCTGTTGGGCGATGCAAAATGGATAAATTCCTACGTGTCCTCCTATTTTTGGTAATTTAAAGGAACTAATAAAATTAAAAACAAAGGAATGTTTTTTAATTGGTGGATAGGCATCTGGAGCCATTGATTATAGTTTAGTCGATTTGACCTAGTAAAAACAGTGGACGCTGACGCGAGGCCTACAAAATGCCCTTACCAAACTATCTAGAAGAGTTTTTCCTAAAACAAAAGGTTACAACCAATTGTATGGTAATAATACTAGAGTTTTGTGAATATGGATAAGCATTATGTTTATCAAGGCTCAAATCACGAGCCGAAATGAAACATAACTTTTAGTTATAACATCTTCCTAAAGTGTAAAATGGGGTAAGAGGGCTCCTAGAGGAGTGGCAAAGAGAGAACAAACATTAGATTGGGGTCAATATAAATCATGATGTGACTCTCCTCATAACAAGGAGCACCCAATATACATGACAACCCTTTTTTGAGGTTTGAAGTTGGTTTCTTGAGTCTCTAAAAATCACGGTTTACTTTTTTTTTTTTTTTGCAAGGAAATGATCGACATTTTTACAAGGAACTCAACCTCAACTTGTTAATGAAAAGGGTGTTGCATTAATCTAGTTTTTTCTTGAAGTATTTTAAATCATCTAAAAAAGAGGGTTTAAGTCCATGGTTGGCTACCAAGGGATCTTGGATCATGTAAATTATGATGTGACATTTTATTTTTTTACAAACAAGTTTATTTAAAACAATAAAATGTATGATAATCTTATGGTTTAAAATTTTATTTCATTAGAAATGGAAAACAAAAATATGATAATTATGATAGATCGGGAGAGATGAACCATGCCTAGAAATACTAGTGTGTCAGTAGAGGAACTAGTAATCTAGGTGGGTTTATACTCTCGATCCATTGAGTCCACCACACATTGTTGCATTTTTCCAAACAATTTAAATGCAACCCCGAGCTATCTTGAATGCACATATGTAATAATTCGACCAAATGAAGAAGTATCTTTCCTTTCATCTTCATTCACATACCTTGAGAAAATGGTGAAACACTAATCCACTACCTCTCTAAAAAATTTAAATGTAAAATGATTTAAAATCAATAGCATTGCAAGGTCAAACCAATCAAATATTAATACTAACCATTCTGCAACCCTTTGGATAAAATTTCTTCTACCTTGAATTAGTATCTTGTCTTGGTATTTACAATGTAGTCAATGTTTGATAGTCTTAAAACCCATGAGCCACCACAATTAGAAGAGGGGGTAGAAATTGCATTTATGTATATTACACTCCAAGTGGTAACTGTACTTGTCAATAAATTGGTAAAAGAAATTGATCTACATTGAATGGAATTATAGAAGAGTTTTCTTAAAAAGGGTTAGAAAATTTACCATGTATCCCATTATTTCTCCTTGTAGGATACGTCCATATAAGACACTTTGTATAGTTGACACCCGAGTTTTTACACTAGAACTACTAACATAGCTATAATAGAAATGATAGAGGCATTCATTCGGGAAGATATGAAAGGAACAATAAGAAAATTGTTCCAAGTTGGGATCTCAGATGTTAATAACACACCACATTAGATTTTCAAAATGGAAGAGCTAAAATACCATTTATGGAAATCCATCATAATCCATAATGCTCAATATATTAAAATAAAATGACTTGAATTACTCAATTAAAAAGATGTACATATAGGGGAGGGAAGTGCAACTACTACCTAAATCGGTGGTGTAGAACTCACACTAATTTATATTGGTATTTAAGTTAACTCCGGAAGACTAGTAAGCTAACTACATATAACTTAGTAGCTAACTCAACATAACTAGTACACCTAAGTAAGATAACCCAACAAGGGAGAACAAAAGTGTATGAATTATCACGATAAAAAATAAAAGGTTAAATATTAACCTACACTAACACCCTCTCGTAAACATATATTAGGTTGGTGAAAATAAGGTGGGTCCCGAGAACAAGGCCTCGATGAGGTACCCATGTACAACAATTGGGAAAATTCGATACCACAAGGTACCTAAAACCAAGTAATAACAAATTAGAGAGAAAATCTCATTTGCAAGATATCCTAAGAAGCTCTGCTCCAAAAACTCATAAAATCCCGAAAGAGTTTTTCGTGCACCGTAGTCTGAATCCACTACTCGCTAATAGAAATAAAAAAAACTCGACACTAGGCTTCCCTGAATAGCTCCATGCAAGGAGGTTATCAATGGAGTGATGTCGAAAGTGTAAAAAACACCAAACATAATTTGATGATTAGATATAAATAGGTGTGCCATGATCCAAGAACAATAACCAAGGACACGAGATCCAAATAACTAGGAGTGTCATGATCCAAGAAAATCCAAGGTAACAAGACAAGGACACAAAACCCAAATAATCAATATCAATGCCACACCCTCCTATTTTTTGAAGGGGTAGTGTTGGAATCCAAATTGATCCTCCCTTGAAACCGAAAGCAAAGATCATAGATTTAAAAAGATACTCAAAGCGAGATGAATCATAAGTTGTTTTGTAGCGGGGAAGGGATTCAACTAGTTGTTTATCACTTAGGTGGTGGGGAAATGGATAACACCATATAAGAGGATTTGATCTATCCTCACATCTTTAGGTCGTGCCTTTTAAATAGGGTGAGAGGACCCGTTTTGTAACCTCTGTCAATGAAGGATATGAAGATATCCTTCTTTGCACAATTTGCAGGGGAACCTTGAGAAAATATGATCAATACACCACAATTTAACTCTCACAAGTTGTCACTTCTAAATAATGGTGATATTTTCTAAGCAAGGTTCAGGTTACAAAAGACACTTAAAACCTACTTGCTTCTATATATTTTTGTAGTATAATTTGTTCATTTGTGGTTACATATCGCAAAACAAGGGTACTTTAGGTAGGCTTCATGGTTATTCAAAAATTTTGGTGGTGATTAAGCAAGATGAAGTTGATTTCACAAGATCTTTGAGAACCTTTACAAAAATTGGAAGACTAACATATAGAATGCTTCAGAATATGCAAAATATTCCTTCAACTAAGGTGTGCACCAATGGAGGCCAAGATCTGCATGGTTTCACACAATCTTTGAGAATTCAACACAAAGGCTCAAACTAAAGAATCAATTAAACATTAAAAACCCCTATTTCCTCACACCTAAGATACACTCAAAGGATTATAGACAATCTTTATCAACAAAATGACAGTAAAGTGATTTTAAATTTTCTATCTCATTATAAGATGAAGGATCTTCTCTTAATGAAATTGTAAATGCCACTAAACTATCATGGGGACAAGATCCTATGTGATTTGGATCGATTTTAACATAAGATTGCAACAAAAACATCATAACCATTTGAATATATTCTAAAATAAAAGTAGACACAATTTTGCCAAAGATCAACACAAATTAATTCTAGATCTATAAGATTTAACAGTACGGGAAAGTTTCTTGAATAGTATCAAAGCTTATCAATGGCTATACACTCGCAACCATCTTGACATGATCAAATTTGAAACACAATATATTAACAGTGTGGATTCTCATATGGTCTCTTAGGAAGATGGGATTTCTCAAATTTTCTCGTAAGAATTAAACCCCCAACCTGTTGTAAGAGTATCCTCATTGCATTTATACAATTCACTCGCTCACTCATCCCAAATTTTCCCCCAAAAATAAGAATATTCGAGGAATCCTTTTCTTGTTACCAATTTATCTCAGAAAGTGATGTTTAAAAATTTACAACCGAAGCTGCTAGGTGGAAAAATCATGAATTGATCATGTTTCTCAGACCTTCAACCATAACTGGGATGCCACACCATATCCTTTTGACAGTCCTTCTAATCATTCTTTTATTTTTTCATGTGATAAATCCTTGTTTCAATCATTTTCAGGTGGCTTTGTATAGCTAGATCTAAAAAGAAATCCTTTTCACCCTTGAGGAAACACCTTGAGAAATGAGTGCCCTCACATGGATGCCTAAATTTGTGCCTCTTAGAAATGAATTTCCATGCATAGATTATTCCACATACATGTGCTTCAAGTCCAAGTTGGCCAAGTGCAAAGAGGAATGAGCGAGTAATCCACCATGTGTTTCCTTGATGCAGTGTGCAAAGGTGAAGTACAAAGGCAAGTTACCAAACAAGCATGGGCCTTCCACGTGCCCCCACAGGCCCAAGAAAACTACCTTTTGGCCGTTGATAAATTCTCGCACAAAAAGGAGCTACTAGAAGCCTCCACGTGTCTCTTTGGAACACTTTTGATATGGTTCCCAAAAATAGAGACCCTAAATAAGCACGGGATCACCACGTGTCCTAGTCCAACAAAGTTGTTGAAAGAGTTTAAGGACCAGTGAAAGGCACCACATGCTTAGGGTCCGAGAAAGTTTTATTGGCCATTGAAAAAGTCTAAGTATGGGCAAGATCTAGTGGAAGCATTCATGGGTCCCTTCATCACTTTCTCAAAAGTAAAGTATAGGGTCAGGTCCTAAAATAGGCACGGGCCCTCCACGTATCCCAGGAATTAGAAAGTTGCTTGAAAATTTTAAGTATAGAGATGAGCCAGAGGAATCCTCCACATGTCTCCTTGGTGTAACTACTAAGGTAGGACTCGAGAGATGGATCCTCAAATAAGCATCGGCCCTCCACGTGTCAAATATTTGAGTTGAATTAGGCCTTAGAGTTTCAAAATGTCTCACCTCCTGACCTTCTAAATTTTGATGTGGGCCCCAGTAGAGTTGTGGGTTATTTCACGACTTGTCTCCCTCATACAAAGAGGAAAAAACTTTAAATGTTCTCCGCAAACCCGGTTCCCCACTTATAACTTGAAAAACTTCCACATGTCCTCCTTCGGGGTCAAAGTAAGACTTTTTCCCTATCGCTTCATATTTGTTGAATAACTAATTAGATGTTATTGATTTTGTGGGGCCAATTTGGTATTTTTTACAAATGTGACCAAAGTGAAAAAATTCATCAAAAATACCCACGGGCCACATCCAATCAGAAAGGACCACGTTTCCACAGATATTGGGACAAAAATTGACATTGAAAACATGATCATGGAAAAATGAAAGGAAGGGAAAACCGAATTCATGCCCAAATTACAACTTCTTCCTCGTGGAAAGAGAAATGAAAAACAATATCTGGACTCAATGTGATCCTCGGCCAAAGGAATGGACATACAATGGCAACCAAATGAAGGAAAAATCTTTCACGCATCAACACAGGGAGATAGACAAAACTTCAAACCATGCGGACTGAGATGTTTTTGAATGAACATGCTGAAATTAAATTCAGCACCAACATCGGCTTCGACTCGGGGATGTGCACTCCTTGTGACTACGACAAGAAAGACATACCATGTGCCAAAATTCCATTGGGCAAAAAATTCAAAGAACAAGAGTTTTGAGTAGAAAGATAATAACCATTCCTTGAAGAATGGCGAGAAACAACCAAAAAATGGTCACGGGGGACCAAGAAAAACCAAAAAAGAAAATACATGAAAGCAGAATGAAAATAAAAGACTATATACTATACAATTGTGCGTGCGTTGATTCTAAGAAATCATTCAAGGAAAAATTTTGAGTGCCTACCATTAATAGGAAACTCAAGCGATTCCCCATCTAAGTCTTTTAGGAAAAATGTGTGCTCTCTAATCCAAAGGTCAATAGAATAAGGGCCCATCCATAATGCATCAAACTTTCCATGCTTTCCCTTATCCTCATGTCTACTATCCCATAGTAGCACCAGATATCCCACACTGAAAGCTCTTAGATTCACCTTTTTATCAAATAGATTCTTCAATTTCTCCCTAAACTTCACATGTCTTTGGTGGGATTCTCTTCTCTTCTCATCCAATTCCACAATTTGATTTATACGAGCATCATAGGAATTGACCTCCTGGTCCTCTAATTGTTGGAAAAATTGGTAAGAAGATAATTGCATATGTAGGGGAAGTAGGGCTTGAGTTCCATATACCAATTCAAATGGGATTTTTCTAGTATCCCTTTTAATAGTGATTCTATCAGCCCAAATAGAAAATTTCAGTTGGTCACCTCACTTTTGTTTGTTTAACTCTATGTTTCTTCTGATTATCTTCAATAGATTATTATTACTTGATTCTACTTGTCCATTTACTTGGGGACTATAATTGGAAGCATATGCTAAATTGATCCCATATTCTTGACACTGCCACTAGAGGTTTAGCTCATAATATCATGGCATTATCAGCAACTATTTTGGCAGGTACTCCAAATCTGTAAATGATATAATTCATAATGAAATCCATGACAATTTGGTGGGTTTCCTTCTTGGTGGGGATTGCCTCCACCCACTTGGTGAAGTAATTTGTGGCCACTAATATCCACTTATGGCCTACACTTGAAGGATCATAAATCTCCCTAATGAAGTCAATCCCCCACTGCTTAAAAGGGGCTTCAATTGATATAGGCTGCAATGGGAGGGATCCTGAAGCTTTTAATCTCCCTAAGAAAAGTGGACAACTCTCACACTTCCTAACTAAAAAATTTTATATTTGAAAATATTTTTCCACAAATAACCAGCCCTTAAGATCTTATGGGTTGTTACTCTCCCTAAAAAATTCCCCCCACAAACTCCTCCATGGAAATCATCAATTATTTTTGGGGCTTCATCTTCAGTGATACATCTCAAAAGAACTCCCTTAAGGTTCTTCCAAGCTAACCCATAATCAGTGATGATGTATTTTTGGGAGGCTAACTTAAGTGCTCTTTTTTATTCTTACTTAAATACTCAGGGCATTGTAGATGTTTGAGATAAAAATAATATCCTTGTACCATTCAGAATTTATCAAAATTTCAAGGATATTCAACCTTTCTTCTTCAACTTCATTTACCTCAACTATTTGTAGGTTTCTCTCTGCCATAAGCTTTGCTAGACCTAGACCTCTAACTATTTTTTTTGTTTTGATAGCCATGTCATATTCTTGCAACATTTTTACCCATTAACATCTATTACTTGCAATTTCCATCTCTGATAGGATATCCTTAGCCATGGTATGGGGAACATAAGTAATGAATTTAGAACTCAAAATATAGGGCCTAAATATTTTTGTGTCTCTGACCAAAGAAAAAGCATGTTTCTCCATGATATAATTCTTTAGTTCTGCCCCTTGTAGTAGTGTTTTACTAAAGAAAAAAAATTTCCTTTCAGCTCCATCATCCTTTTTTGACATGGACATATGCAATGGTATTATCTGAAGCAAAGGAAAACGTTTGGAAATCCTTCTTATAATCGGGGGATACTAAAATAGGGGCATTATTCAATGATTCCTTAATCCTAGTAAAGGCTTGAATAGATACTTCTTCCCATTTGATACTCTGATCCTTCTTCAACATATTAGTGATTGGGATAGTCAATTCAACAAAGTTGGAAATAAACCTCCTAATAAAATTTATCTTCCCAAAAAAGGATTGAATTCCCTTTTTGGTTCTTAGAATAGGAACTTTTCTAATGGATTCCACTCTCTTAGGATCAATCATGACTCCTTTTGACATAATGTGTCTAAGAAGCTTTTCCTTTTGAACCCCAAAATGAAATTTCTTAGGGTTCAGTGAGATACCATATTCCCTGCATCTTATCAACATCTTTTCTAAATGTTGCAGGTGGTCACTTCTCTTCCTGGAGAAAACTATCACATCATCTTGATACACAACAATGAAGTCATTTATATATCCTGAGAATGCTACATCCATTTCTCTTTGAAAAGTATCTCCAACATTCATCAAGCCAAATGACATCCTTACATACACATAAGTACCCCATGGGGTAGTGAAAGTAGTTTTGATTCTTTCTTATTGCTTCACAACTACCTGGTTATACCAAAAAAACCATCCAAAGTAGATAACAATTCTGAACCTATAACTAACTGCAACATGTTATCCATATTTGGCAAGGGATAGTTATCCTTGATTGATGCCTTATTTAAGTTTCTAAAGTCCACACACAACCTTATGTCCCCATTCTTTTTTATGACAGTAGGGTTCACTACCCATGAGAAGTACCTTGTAGGTTGTATAATTCCTCCATCCCTTAACTTTTTCAATTATTCTTTGAGGAAAGGAGGGGATTAATTGGTCTTTGTCTTTTCCTGAATGGCTTGGCATTAGCTTCCAGGGGTATTTCATGTTGAAAAGGTCTTCCCTATATGATTTCAGTTTTGAATATGACCAAGCCAGCAGTCCTGGTACTTTTTTAACGATTGGACATATGACTGCTTTTATTCTTTATTCAAGTTGCTGCCTAGCCATATTCTCCTAGGTTTATCCTTTGTGCCTAGGTCATATTCTTCAACATCTCTCGAGGATGACATGTGTCTATTGACAATGTAGTCAGCATTATCAAAATTTGATTCTAGTGCAACCAACCCTCTGGGAATAGTATTAGTCTTCAACTGAATAATGTCCTTACCAAATAAAGTCTCCTTTCCTTCAGCTGCACAAACCATTGGTTCCCAGTCTACACTTTGATTGGAAAATTCTCCTTTATTTTGCAAAAACCTTTGGACCTGAGCATCATCTTCAAATACCTATCAGTGCTTGATATTGTCAGGGACAAATGGCCTGGTCAATATTTCAACATCATATTCACAATAGGGAGACATTGTATAATTTTCAAACTTTGATCCCAATACTACCAATTTTTCTGCCACTAGTATTATAGCTCCTATCATGATGTATTATATTAAAAGAGTCAAACATTTCGATGAAGTCCCAAACTACATGCCTATATTGTCTCATTATTTGATTCTTTGTAGCATACAACTTTCTGACTTATTTGACTATCAACTCGAATCTCCTTTAACAACAATGTCTCTAATACCATATTTCCATGCAATCCTTAGACCCAAGAGCAGTGCTTCATACTCAACAATGTTGTTTGTGCACTCAAAATTGAGTTTAAAAGAAAAATTAAACTCCTCTTGGCTTAGAGATATCAAGACAATACCAACACCATTACCAGATCTAGAACAAGCCCCATCAAACATCAGGGTCCAAGGAGAACCAACCTGCTCAGGAGACTTACACTCATCAATTTTATGCTCCTTACAATCAAGCATAGCCCATGAAGTTACCGACATCGACATCTGTGTATAATACTTCATAAGAAGCATTGTTAGGGTCCTCAATGAGATGTAACATTTTCTTCTCACCATATAACTTCACAAGGCTGCCCTAAATTGGTATGGTGGCATAAGACATGTCCATTTTTACACTTCTAGTCACACGTAGCTTCCCACTTATTGGATAATAGCATTCCCCACTTAGCAGACAATCCAAAATCACTACATTCAAGGTTAAGTAATTTCCTGGATATGATGCCAATTTCACTACTAAACCCTTGACACATCTAACTACTAGAACCTCTCTTGAATCCATCGAAGTAAATTTCCCATAAGCTACTATTAATTTGATATTCAACTCATTCATGACCTCAAGAGGAATTATATTACATGAGGTTCCTGAATCAAAATGTAGTTATGTAACAACCTATATTTAATAATCGTAGTAGTGACAAGTGGGTCCACATCATCTGAGACTAAACCAGAGAAGTTCCCAAATAAACCTCAGGTGGTTCACCTAGTTCCTCCAATTCTTGTGGTTTTTCTAATTTAGCAATGGTAGGAGGAACCTCTACATTGTTTGAATTTTTACTGTGGGTGACCTTTTCTTCCTTAAACCCGAAATACTCAAACTCCCTCTTCTTCCTTAAGAAATTAAAAAATAGGAACAGATCTGAATCAAGATTTTGGCTATGTCACAAGGAACATACTTTGGTAAGGAAATATTAGGAGGAAGATTTACGAATTTTTCTCGATGGCATGAGATATTCCATAGTTTGAGCATGGGGAGGAACATAATTTTTATTAGGGGTGACAAAGCCTTTACGAGATGCATCTTTTTTAGGGGTTTCCTTAGCGATATTGGTAAGTATTGGGATCTTTGGTTTAGCATGAGGCCTTCCCCTTTGATAAATTTACTCCTAGTATTGTATTCCTTTTCTTGGGAGACTGATGCATTCATTAAAAATTGTTTGTACTCTTCTGAAGGAATTCCTCCATCATACTTTTTAATCATTAATGCCCTTAAGTAATCAAAATCATTATTAGGAAACTCAAAATATTGCACCATATCAATTTTGAAAGTATGAGTGGGAGGAAGAGGTAGTACTCGGTGAGTGCAATCCTAGAATTTAGTAGCGAGTTCTAGCACTTATCACTCAGTTGAGGTTGCTCTCACCGTGAACTTATAGAGAAATCCATCATTCATGCATCATCATCATCTACTTCCTCAACTTCTTTGTATTCATCACATCGGGAATGATGTAGGAAACATCTATTACACCACTCCATATCATGGACCTCTTCCATGAGAAACTCTCGTAGCTAAAGGATTAGGAACCAATCTATTTTTTGGGGGTTTAGTTTGTCTATTTCCTGATTCCACGGGCCCTTTACCCTTGTCATCTGATCTATTATCACCTCTGGGATTATTTTTAAATCTTTCTTGACCTTATGGCTTGTACTCGACCTTTGGAACCTTGTCCAATACCCTTCTATGCTCATCATCGGTTTATAGGACATTTCCTTAACATCTCGACCAATGTTTTTACAACCTCTTCTAGATCCATAGACTTACTTGAGTGAGGCTTCTCTTGATTTATCAGATTGATACCTTCCCTCTTAGGAGGCTTACCAACTACTTTGATATTGTTTTCAATATGCAAATCCATGGAGAAGGCCTCGCCTCAATGTTGCCGGGTTTTTGTCCCTTAAATAATAGGAAGCCTTTTTGTCAAAAGCATCGAATATTTTATCGAGACAGAAACATCAGTTGGCCTCAAGATTACAGGTAGCATACTTAAGGTCTTATTGAACCTATTATTGAATTCATGAACATATTCATTAGGATTCTTTTTAATATTTTCAAATTTAGACAAAAGAAACCTGGGATCTGCTTTTATCCCCATACTCGACAATCTAAAAGAATTTTTCATTTCGTCCATGAATCTATTGAGTTATCTTGCAAAGAATTATACCAGTCGTGCATCCTCCTCAAGACTATGAATAAACAATTTTATATACATATCCTCAAATTCAATCTCAAATTATTCCATCATATTGACAAAAATTTTAAACGTTGATTTTCAAAGTGATAGTATTATTCCCTTGAAATTTAGGCATTCTATTTTTAACATTGTGTGGTACTACATTTGGATATTTAGCCATACCTCTAAAATCTATAGGACCAAAAGTATTTAATACAAATGGAGCTATGGGTGGGTGTATGTCCATATTATTTTGAGGGCGTGATCTTACAGAGAAACATAATGATGAGGTATAAGGGGTATTTTGAACACACGGGAGTACAATTTTCAAAATGAATGTCCTCTAAAGACTCTGTTTTCATGTAAAACCCTATTAACTTTGGAAAACATAGGGACAAATTGAGAAGCACACCTATCGACACAAATGAAGGCCCCTATCCAGTTGGATAATTAAATTCTATATAAATATCATGTCATTCGAGAATCACTTGAATAATAATGGTAATCCTCAATCGCAGTTGATCCATTTCCACAATGGATAACTCTTTTCTTGATTCTTGATTTCAAACTATTTTCTTGACTCTTTTTTTTCTTCTAAATTTGTCTTTCACTATTCCGGAAACAAATTTCTAGTAGGGTCTTTAGTGAAGAAACATCTTCTTCCTTCTAGCTTTGCAAAGATTAGTTATAGATTCACTAAAAATAGGTTAAGGCATCGGTACTTATAAAAATTGGAAACAACATGGAGTCGCCACTAAGTACTTTCACCTTAGTCATGAAAATGCACTATAAATGACTTTTCAAATATCTCACAACACCTACTTCTTGCAAAGCTTAGCAGATCTCGACCTTCCTTTACTAGTATTTATCATTAATGATATAAATTTAGTGCAATGATCACTAGAAACTGGAAATATTGCACACATAACTTGTAACTTCACACAATTATTACAAATCCCAACACGGGATGAAATTTAAACAATATATTTGTGCTTATATCATGTAAGAAAATTTACTAGGGCCAAATGTAAAATGCCTTTGAAGATCCCCTTAATGGTGCCGAATGTTGTTGGTATTCAAATTGATTATCCTTGGAAGCCGAGCATCATCGAAGATTTAACAAGATACTCATAGATAGATGAATCATAAGTTGTTTTGTAGCCGGAGAAGGGATTTAGCTAGCTCTTTATCACTTGGGTGGTGGAGAAATGGATGCCACCATTTAAGAGGATTTTATCTATCCTCATAGCTTTAGCTTGTGCCTTTTTTCTAGGGTGAGAGGACACATTTTGTAACCTTTGTCATTGAAGGATATGAAGAGATCCTTCTTTACACAATTTGTAGGGGAACCTTGAGAAAATATGATCAATACACCATAATTTAACTCTCACAAGTTGTCACTTCTAAAGAATGGGGATATTTTTGAGCAAGGTTCAAGTTACTAAAAACACTCAAAACTTGCTTGCTTCTATATATTTTTGTAGTAGAATTTGTTCATTTGTGGATACACAACACAAACAGGGGTACTTAAGGTAGGATTCATGGTTATTTGAATTTTTTGTGGGGATTAAGCAAGATGAAGTTGATTTCACTAGATCTTTGAGAACATTTACAACAATTGGAAGAATAATAGACATAATACTTTAGAATAGCCAAAATATTCTTTCAATTAGAAGGTGTGCATCAATGGTGCCCTAGATCTACACGGTTTCAAAAATGTTTGAGAATTCAACATGAAGACTCAAGCTAAAGACTCAATTAAACATTAAAGACGCCTAGTTCCTCACACATAAGATACACTCAAAGGCTTACAGACAATATTTATGAACAAAATGAAAATAAAGTTATTTTAATTTTTTATCTCAATAGAAGACGAAGGCTCTTCTCCTAATGAAATTGCAAATGCCACTAAACTATCATAGGGATGAGATATTGTGTGATTTGGAGGGATTTTAACATAATATTGCAAGAGAAACATCAAAACCATTTGAATATATTCTGAAATAAAAGCAGATAAAATTTTTCCTAAGAACAACACAAATTAATCCGGGATCTATTACATTTATTAGTAGGGGAATGTTTCTTGAATAGTCTCAAATCTTTTCAATGACTATACACTCGTAACCATCTTGACGTGACCAAATCTAAAACAAAAGAGATTAACGGGTTTCTCGATGGTCTCTCAGAATATGGGCTTTCTCAAATTTTCTCATTAGAATGAAACCCCAACCATTTGCAAGTGTATATGTACGATAGAAATGTGACAAGAGAGCATGAGAATAGACAAGTAGCCTTTCTTCATACTTGACCTCCTAAGGTCATGTTAAGATAGCCATGGAAATGAAATATATGTTTATGTGGAAAAAATAGTTGGGAAATATTATATCCTCAACACATAATAGCGGGATCTGTGAGTCCAAGGCAAAGAAATATCTCAGAACTTGAATTGGTGTAATGGATCATTTAGATATAATAGCTACTCGGATGCTCCAATAAATGTCAAGCTCTCCGAGATCCTATCTATTAGTTGTTGGACGCGTGGAAAGTGACCTATAGGTGCTTCATGTATATTTCCAGACAAGGTCATGAAAGTGGTAGCGAGATGCGTAGTGGATTTGTAGGAAACTATGCCCGGTTTTCTGGTCTAACCGTAAAATATTAGCTTGATTGGATTCTATATTCAACACATAAAATTGTGTTATAATATCTGGTGGGAGTGGTGAGGATCCAAACACCAAAGGTGTAGGGAAACTAGTGTCAATGTTTAATCGAGTAGCGGCCCTATTGGGTTGTGGGACTTGGGGATCATAACCATGATTTCGTGATTGTTGTGGACATTTTATGGTCGTGAGAAGAATCAATTTCTTCTTCCGACTATCCAATAGTCCTAAGATTTTCCAGCTTCTATGTTTAATAACAGAGTTGTGTGATCTTCTCGAATACCTTACCGGTGTTCCAACAACTTATATATGTAAGCCTATATCTATGTCAATGAAAAGGTCTCCTACGTTTGGCTATGAACTAATGAGTCAAAACCAAATTTTTCTCTCTTCAGGTTTTTTGTATGGTCATGTGAATATCCTATCAAGGAAATCTATAGTTGGTTAGATTTGAGAAGAATTCATATGCTTTTTCATCTTCGATGTTTAATTATCTCAATTGACCACTAACTACTTGTGGGTTTTTTGTTGTTCGGAAGATGTGAATTCAAGAACCCGATCTATATCTGCTAATGTTGTTAAGATATTTGGATAAGGTATTACCAATTCAAATATGTAATCCCCGGGCTCTATGGGTCCTGTAATTGTCATGCAAGAGATAACCAAACTTAATCGAATGAAGTAAAGTAATTATGAAAATAAATCTACGCTATGTTTATTTTTTAATATTTTCAAAGATGTGAATTTGAACGAAATTAAAGATCAATTATTCTAATAAATTTAGATAACAAGTGATTAATCTAATAACAGGATTAAAACAAGAAAGGTAGCTATATGTAGCTATTTTCCTCTACATTTGTGAGTTAATTCTAAATATAAATAACTAACTAATTTAATTAAAGGACCTTCAATATTACTTCAGAAGTGAGGAATCAATCACAACATAGTAGAAGCTATTATTCCCCATAGCTTTCCTGGTAATGTTGAAAGCAAGCTCAAATGAAATAAAATTATGTGCAATTCTAGTTGATATATCAGAATCGCAACTTCGACAATTCAAACCTAGAGTTTACAAAGTCTGCAGAAAATCAAATTTTATTGTAGCTTGTCCCCTTAGGGTGATCTCTTTGTTCCTACATGCTCTCGTGAATCCATAAAAGTGTGAATGTGACAGAGGAAAGAGGAGAAGTTATTTGAATAGTGGAAGCTTGGACGTAAGCTGAATAGAATGCAAGTAGGAGAGGGATAGTGCAAGAGAACAGAGCTTGGCTATGTGATTCCTAGCAAGATTGTTGTAGGGATACAACACAAACACACCAAAATCTCTAGGACCTATACTTCTTGTGACGAAACAACAACCTATAACTCTAAGTAGAATCAAGATTCAAATGAACTTAATCTAGAACTAGAACTGTTTTATACTAATCCAGTTGTTTGGAGAACAACAATGGAACAAGATGAAACTAGAGAGATCCAATGATCTCTAAACTAGAACTGTGGAGCCTTGAACTGAGAGGATGAGAACTTTACAAAATCTAAACCTGTTGAGACTTATTGAAGAACTTTCAAAAACACTAAATAATAAATCATAGAGGGAGAGGGGCCATTTTCTTGTAAAAAATCTTGGTATTTATAGCACTTTGATTTACTAGAAGGTAAGATTGAATTAAAGTCTTTTATTATTAAAAAAGGAATTACTATTTACCAAATACTAAAACTTTAATGCAAGAAAGAGTGGTTTAGAATTACAAGCAAAACTATATTTTTGAATTGACAAAAATGTCGAAAAGTTCTGGAAAATGTGCACATGAATTCCGCCCAACAGAGGGCAGCATTGCTACAGACCACGGCCTTGTCCTAGGTGGACGTCATGGGACTACCGCCCAGGTAGGGTGGAGATCCTGTAACTAAAGACAAAAATGCAAGGAAAAGAGATTAAAGCGGTTAGAACAAAGCATGTGAAGGCTGGATAAGGAATTCGGGATATGAATTTCTATGCAACATAATTTTTGGATCCCAAACACCTTGTGAAGAGATATGAATCATCATTGGGGTTTCTGTAACCTCTTTCTGGTAGTACAATACATACAATTTTGCATATGTACATATTTCCCCTCGAGAAGGGTGTTACCCATGAAGGGGCATAAAATGGTGGATCTAAGTATGGCAGTCCTGAAATGGGGAGTTAAAAGCTATACCTCACACACTTGTGTGTCATAATGTTGCCATCTAGATTCTAGTTATCTCGCAAAATGAAAAGACAACTCAAATGTAGATAGATAAAAGAAATAAAAAAACAAACACTAATTTAAAATGAAATATGGACTTAGCATTTGCATGGGGATAAGAGCTTACCTTTGTTGGCACTCCAACCATGCGAAAGAACATTCAAAAATTCTATAATGTTATATATATATATATATATATATATATATATAAGAGCTCATTTTCCTATTAATTTGTGCATATCAATTTTGTAAGTTTTGAGCTTTGGGGCCCACTTAACCATTTTTGATAAGAGTGCATTCAAAACATTCATTGCAAGATCATGATCATGCCTCCAAGAGTAGGAGATTGACTCGTAAATTCTCAAGGTTAGTTTTTCTCAATTGATCTTTTTTAAACCTAAAATATAAAAATGTTGAAATCTTTGCCTTGGGTGGGTTATTTTCAAAAATATTAGTGTTAAATGAGTCTCTAGGAGGGCGCATATAGGGTAAGCTTTTATTTTTCTCAAAATGGTGTATTTTTGTTGTTTTTAAGTATTTTTAGGGCTTTAGGGGCATATGCTGATTTGGTACAGACCTCCACCTTCCATAGAGTAGTGATCGGGGACCACCATCCTATGATATGCAATCACAAGACTACCCCTAAAGAAGGTGGTGGTCATTGGTTCCTATTTTGGGGAGATGAAGAAGGAGGAGTATATTCGGTAGAGCAGAGAGAGGGAGTGTGATTAGCTCTAACGCAGTGTTAGACATGCTGACCCAGATAGAGCGAGACACTCTCCAGAGGGCCGGTATTTATAGGATTTCATAGGTTCCTCATGTTTCTCTTATCAGCCACATATTGTGTGACTTAGTCTCATACTAGGATATAGACCGGAACACTTTCCAGTTATCAGGTGCTATTGGTGATTGGACTATCATGCTAGAGGATGTATATCATATACTCGGAGTTCTATTTCTTGGGAGGTGGTTGTATCTTAAGATAGTAGGATCCAGGTCTCAAATGATTGATTGGGCTAATTATATGGGAGATGTTGTTGTATCCTTTGGCTAAAAGAAGGGGGTGAATGTCTGATCTATTGTTATTACTCCTATCCCCATCATTCGTAAGGCCATTATGGATATCATGGCCTCATGGTTGATTGGGTGTAAGGGAGGAGATACTCTGTTATACTGCTGGGATCCAATTATTACATAGAGTCAGGCACATATCCATACTTATGCTTGGGGATAAAAAATTATTGGGACCACATACCATGACTTATACAGGGTGGTCAAGTTACAAGGGTAGTCTTTGAGTCACCCTACTCTAGTTATGAGTTGGGTGTATGAGCGTATCATCCCCTATGGGAGAGGTGTACTAGCAGAGGATCTGAGGGATGGTCGAGAATTGAGATGGATGGGGGTATTAATACTTAGGATGCCACATTAGCCAGTGGCTTTACTAACTACTCCAGATATGGAGGAAACTCCTTATCGTGCCATGGTAGGAGTATGTGGGGAGGATATGCTTACATTGATCATCTGCTCTACTATAGGTCAGTTGGTAGATAGGATAGGGAGGGTGGAGGTCCACCCATTTGATCGAGTCCCTTAGTAGTTTGGCCTCCCCTATGTTGATATGCTTCCTCCAGTGGGGTCAGTGTAGAGGATTCTTCGTGAGGACCGGGGAGGTCCTAGAGGAGATCGAGGTTAGACCACGGTTACTCCTGGAATTCATATTGTGGTTAGGTGGGTAGTTCATGCCCGAGGGGTAAAGCTGGTGCTCCTTGAGCACCCTTGCTTCACATTAGTGACACTCTTGCTCATAGTTCGAGGAGATGATCCTATTGATGTAGACTCAGACTCTAAGGAGTTCACAGCAGGGGAGACTAACGAGGATATGATGGGAGAGGGGTTAGAGGTGAGGTAGGTGGGATAGCCAAGGAGGATGATAGTGATTATAAGTGGTATGAAACTCAGGATATCTTGAGGGTAGAGAGGGTGGAGGTGAGTGCAGAGAAGGAGACCTTGGTCTCAAAGGAGTTTCCTTCTCAAGACATTGAGGGAGATGATGAGTTCATGGCAGGACGTCATTTCATTCCATATTTTGGGGATACTCCATAGTCGGCAAGAACTTTAGTAGTAGGTGTGAATCCTAGAGACTCTACCTAGATGCCTAAATATCTAAGTGAGTTACCACTCTTCTTGTGACCTATTAGCTAGAGATGCTACTTGATATTTCCTTTTTGTTATTTTTCTTGATTTTGACTTGTTTTTGGTGATTTTTAACTTGTTATTTAATTTTTTATATTTTCACTAACCCCATAGGGATGGCGGGATCTGATTCTTTAGAATTTTTGGATACCTTGTTACTTCCTTTGGGGAAGACTTGGGCTCACCATCGAGGACGTTAGAGAGCATTTAGTAGCTGGCAGACACACTGACATGTTTTCCCCTATCTTGAAGGTGGCAGTGTTAATCACGTCCCTTTATACTCATGTAGCTAGATACGAGACGTTGAGCACTTGATGAGGAAAATCCGTTATCATAGTTAGACCAGAGCCAATGGTCATGATCATGAGTACTCCCATCATTCATTGCATTCAGAGTGTCATCATAGTAGGATCCCTAGACATGGTCGTGCACCCTTCAAGGGATCCCTCGGGGATTAAGAGGCCATTTCATATTTTGTAGTAGTGATTTTTTCATATGTTTATATGAGTTGTTTTTGTATTTTTCAGATCATTGAGTGTTTTGACCATGCCAGTGCATGATGGCATCAGTATGTAAAACGTGATTCCTATATATATATATACATATCTTTTTAGTTCTAGATCTTATTTGTATCTAGCATTTTGTGATTTGTTTCTCATAAGTACACTAGATGCTTTAGAATCTCTATTTTTATACACTTTTTAGAATGTATGCAATGGATGACAAGTCATAACAAGTGTTTGAATAGAATGTTTCTCTTTTTGTTCGTTCTTGTAATGGTCATATGTGATGATGCAAACATACGTAGCATTGAAATTTTGGATTATTTGGAAATATTCATTACTTCTTCTTGTTTTGGAAAAACATGATGAATATGTAGTGATGGTGACATGAAATTGTCCCATTCGTAACTCACACAACTACTAATATGCAAGGGCACAACACGAGAGTTGGTAAGGGTGAAAATTATATGAGTTTGACTCAACGGAAATGATGATAGAAAGACAAGGTATTGACAAAAACTAAATTTAGACCTACGTACTTACCTTACTCAAAAACTATTACATAGCTCAGGATGTAACTTACTTTCCATTTTATATAGACTTAGATCCATAAATGGCAACTTGGTTGAAAAAATATGGTTTTGAGGATTTGATCTCTTTCGAATTTGGATTCTTAATTTCACTTAGTACACTTTTATTTGAATTTTTAAAATACTAAGATTCATTAATTTACATGAATGGACCCCTATGCCCCGCCCCATGCTACGAGAAATAAGTATGGGCTTATCACCGAAGGTAGGAAATAGGTGAGTTAGGGCAGTTCTTTCCTTTCTCATCCTTATACCACTAGTAAGAGATGCGGGCTAATCACCGAAGGTTGGTAGGGCAAAGAAGTGTGTATAATAAAATATTCTATTTTGTTTAGTGTTTTTATTCAATTTGGATTTGATATTTCTTATCTATGATTTTGGAGTATCCTTGATTCAAAGAGATGTAAGAGGGATAGATGTTACACCAAGAAGCTTCTAGAATAGACCATGTAAGAACAACTTAACCTAGAAGAATAAATGAGTATGACCAAGTATGCAAACCTTGGTATGGTTTTTGTCAAGATTGTGTTTGTCAAAATGATGAGATGATTTGGAAACCATTTTATGATATTATGAAAATCGAAGAGATATGATTCAAATGCTTTTTCCAATATTTTTAGAAGCTTGTAATAAATTGCATAAGAATAAGTTCCTTGACTAAAAAATTTATGAAATGAGTGACGAATTAAACAAATGAGTGACTAATGTAATGTAGATAGACATAATATACAAATGGTGATGTTGATGACCTATGTGTAAAACCATTTAAGATGCAAGGAATTGATATTTTCATTGAATTCCTCACCTTCTAGTGTACACAAGAGATGCACACAGTTTCTATAGTCTTTCATGACTTTGTATTGGGCCAACCACTTGGCTGTGATGAGGCCAAAGATGAGTGATTCGTATCCGGTCCCGTTGCTTGTACATTGGAAGTTTGACTTAAAGTCAAAAGGAAGGATATTTTCCTTGGGAGAAGTAAGGATCACACCTACCCCAGTGCTAAAATGACATCTAGCTCCATCAAAGTGGAGAGTGCAATATTTTCTTGGAAAAATGAAAGTTGGAAAATTATTTGTGTCTTCTTCTTTTGCCTCGGTTACTTCTACCATATAAAATTTGTATGTTGGAAGGGAGCCAATTACTAGGGTAAATCCTATACCCATGGAATCAAATGGTAGGAGAATAGGTAGATATTTCTCTATTAACCCAAAAAAAATTGCGGTGGTTCCTAATGATACCGTCTCTATAATGTTGGTCTCATTTTTGAGTGTCAGAATGCCTTCTACCAAATTTGTGACTCCTAATTCTGCTGTAGGTACCAACTTCACTTCTTGATTTTAATTGACTGGTTTGTTAAGTTGGTTCATTGGGAGTTCAAACTCAAAGTGGAAGCATGTTCTCTTTTTCAAATCTACTAAGTGTATTTTGAAAGGTTAGGTTACCTGCACCACAAATATTTTTCAGTGTAAAAATATTATTTCCTAGAATAACATGGAAGGGATTACATTCATGTAATGTATCCATGGTCGACTAAGAATCATATTATAGTTAGTTTCTCGATCTATAATATTAAATTCGATGAGGACTATCTTGGGTCCTAATGTGACTAGTAACACTATAGCCCAATTAAAGTTTCCTTGAGCCTATCATAACCCCTTAGCATATTTCGTGTTGAGGATCAATTTGTTCTCCATATCCTAGCTTTTGAAGAAAAGTGAAGGGGAATATGTTAACTGTTGCTCTCGTCATCAATCACTATGTGCTTAACTTTATTATAAACCCATACCTGCAAATGCAAGGATGGGTCGGCTCTACTTGTAATTTCAGCATCCGTTGGCATTTTTATTATATAAAATATAAACTCAGTATCCCAATCTGGCTGCCCCAAAGGGTAGACATAAAAGTCTACATGGTTTACTTATGATTCAAGAGGATAAGTGATCTTAATTAGATGACCAAGACCCAGTGCTTCTAAGAGATCAGCCCTGTGAGTGAGAGAGTTTTTCAACAAATCCAAGAAGGAAATGTGGGAGAAGGTCTTTGTTAGGTCATTAATTAGATCATAAGTGCTTATTGGTTTTTCCAAAGTGTTTGTTGAACATTGCTGGTACTAATGGGTAGGTTGGAACTAGTTGGGAAGAATAATCTCAAATTATTCTTATGGTTTCTACATGTAGCTCGGTGTCTAACTCTACCGGACCAACTATATTGGTTTGTGGTTGAGTTCTAATTGCGGTGCGACACCAGTGGAATTGATGAATTTGAGGCTTTATGATCATTATTTCCAGTCATGACACCCTTTTATGTCCCATTTGGATCTAATATGTTATTATAAGAATGATTCGAGAGAGGATCGTTCAAAATCTTGAGGGTAGCATTTTGAGGGGAAACTGATCTCGTATAGGTGTTTGGCATGGGTAATGTAGAATTTGTTAAAAACATATCTACAAAGAATTGTCTTTGATCTTTTGGAAAATATTGCATGAATTTATTATATTTTTGGAAATTCTTAGTATCATGGCCTTGAATCTTGTGGAAACCACAATACAAGTTGAGATTATAGTTCCGAGGTTGTTGGTTTGAAACATGTTGTGGTCCAAAATTCTAATTAGGTTGTTGGTTGTTAGAGTTGAAATTTTGAGGTTATTTCCTTTGGATTTGGTTCTGATATCTAGTTGGGTTTCGGATTGGACCTTGTGTTTATATTTTTATTTGTCTTTGTTTTTGTTTTGTCGTGATGGATGATTAAATTCCACCACATTGATTGTTGAAGAAAATTTATTATTTCATCAATTGTTAACCGGTTTTGGAGTGTTTACAACATTTTCCCTTTTAACTGGTCTATGACTCCATCTGTTGTAACCCCACCATTTTTTTAACGATCTTGTGTCCTTGATTGGTATTCCTAACATTAGGATAAGTCATAGTGTTTTGATTAGGAGTGATTAATTTCCCATTCGTTCCATACGTCTTACGACCATTGACTATTGCCACTTGATTGATTTGGAGAGAACTCTCAAGTACTTCATCATAAGTCCTTAGTGAGAACTTTTGAACTTCTTGCTTTATCTCTCTATTGAGAGAATGAAGGAATAATTCAAATAGTTCCATCTGATCCATGTTCGGAGCACTTGTTGATGAGTAGAGGATTGTATGCCATATTTAATTAAATGAGGAGCAGATTTATTGTGCTCTTGTTTAATAGGTAAAAATTCCCGATCCATGTTCTTAACAATTTGTTCATGTTAAAATATTTGATAAATTCTAACACAAGTTGTTTGAATGAGTGTATTAAGGCTTCGGGCATTCTATAATACCAATCAAGGGCAATACCCTCGAAGGTTTTTCTGAATATCTTAGCAATAACTATATCCCAAAGGAGAAATTCTCGAATGGTCATGGAATAAGCCTTGATATGTGCATTTGGATCTCCCCCCTTTGAATTTAGGAAAATTGGGAAGAGGTCTTGGAAGCATGATGCTTCGTATGGTGAAATATTTATGTTATTTTAAATATTCTCGGTAATTCCCTACATTATAGGTTTCAACCATCGATGGTGCTTATTAAGGGGATGGAGGTCAAATGGGTTGTTGATATGGCATAGCATATGTATTTATAGGGACATAACAAAACCCTTGTGGTTAAGAGAACATCCTATGAGAGGAGAACATGTCTCCCTATGGTGATTTTGAATAAATGTTTAAGTAGGGAGGAGCATTTCTATGATATGGGTTCTTTGGTACTAAACCGAGAGGTATCATACTTTCAACTGGAGGAGTGTTTCAAAATATGGTTCTAGTTAGTGTTTGTTATGTGTAGTTATATGAATGTTGAGGATGCATGCCTAATGTGCCTATTCCTGTGAGGAGGTCAACGTAGTTAGGATGATGTGGAGGTTTGGAAGTTCCTTCTTTCTCGGAATGTGAAGTTACATTTTCTTGAGCAAGTTCTAGTCTTCTAACCCTCTCAACTAAAGCTAAGATGACCTCGATTTGTTATGACACAATTTTTTTCCTTGATGGTTATTGTTGTACACTTGAGGTTGTAGAGGGTATAGTACCCTTCTATAAATTGATCATTACTCTACCAAACTTCAGCAAGAGTATTTTCCATAGGTTGAGGAATGGGGTTGTTTTCTTAGAGTAGGGTGTACGATTTTGTTTACAAACTTCCTATAGGTGGAAGCATGTTTTTGAAGAATTGTTTGATTCTAGCATAGCATTCTAAGTACTCCTCATGCATAAATGGGAGTGGATCTAACTACCTACTAAGTTTTTCTCAAAACAAAACCTAAGGAAATGAAATGGATTCTCCAAGTAAACATCATATTGTTAGAGCCTGAGGGCTCCAATTATTGTGTTTGTGTGAGTTGGTCCAGCTCCTCAATTTGGAATGAAAAACTAGAGCTAGTTCTTTGAGGAGGTGTTTGTGATGACAAGTAATTGGTTAAGTAGTTTTCAGACCATGTAGAAAGTGAGGGTGACGGTTGCCTATTTGTTTGACCATGATATGCTACGAGTCCTGAGAGATGTCTACCATATGCATCGTATCCTAACATATTTGGGGAGTATATAAATACCCGTAGAATAATGGGAAGGAAAGAAGATAGATGAAAGAAATGGAAATGAAAAGGGGGCATTTTTTGCGTTCATGTCGGGTTCACCAATTTTGTATGATAGAAAAGTGACAAAGCGACCATGAGAATTGATAAGTAGCCTTTCTTTGTATCTCATTAATGTTTTGAAGAGATTTGGTGAGGTATTACCTGTTCGAATACGTAATCCCTAGGTTCTCTAGGTCCGTGTAATTGTCATGCAAGAGATAACCAAACTTAATTGAATGAAGTAAAGTAATTATGAAAATAAATCTATGCTATGCTTATTTTTTTGTATTTTCAAAGATGTGAATTTGAATGAAATTAAAGATCAACTATTCTAATATATTTAGATAATGAGCAATTAATCTAGTAATGAGATTAAAACAAGCAAGGTAGCTGGATGTAGCAATTTTCCTATGCATTTTTGAATTGATCCTGAATATAAATAACTAACTAATTTAATTGAAAGAACTTCAATCTTACCTCAGAAGTGAGGAATAAATCATAGCTTATCAGAACCTATTATTCCCCAAAGCTTCCTTGGTAATGTTGAAAGAAAGCTTAAATAAAATAAAATGATTTGCTATTGTATTTGATATATTATAAGTACAACTTAGACATATCAAATGTGGAGTTTACATAGAAGTGGAAAATCCAGTTGTATTGTAGCTTGTCCCCTCAGTGTGATCTCTTCATTCCTACATGTTCTTATGAATCCATAAAAGTGTGAATTTGGTAGTGGCAACGGAGAAGATGTTCGGACATTAGCATCTTCGATGTAAGTGAACAAAAATACAAGTAGGAGAGGTATATCACTAGAGAATAGAGCTTGGATATGTGATTCCTAGTATGATTATTCTTGGGATACAACATAAACACATAGAAATCTTTAGGACCTAAACTTCCTATTATGAAATAACAACCTATAACTCTAAGTAAAATCAATATTCAAATGAACTTAATCTAGAACTAGAAATGTTTTATACTAAGTCAGTTGTTTGGAGAATAATAATGGAACAATATGAAAGTAGAGAGATCCAGTGATCTCTAAATTAGAATTGTGGAGCCTTGAGCTGAGAGGTAGGGACCTTTATAAAATCTAAACCTGCTTGAGATTTATTGAAGAACTTTCAAACACGCTGAATAATAAATCATAGGAGAGGGGACATTTTCTTATAAACAAGTTTGGCATTTATAGCTCTTTGATTTACCATAAGGTAAGATTGAATTGAACTTTTCTATTATTAAAACAAAGGAATTAATATTTACTAGGCAGCTAAAACTTTAATTCAAGCAAGAGTGGTTGATAATTAGAAGCACAACTTGATGTTTTACGTTGAAAAAATCGTCAGAGAAATTTCTTGAAAACACTCACGGGACCGCCACCCACCATAGGGTGGTGGTTACATGACCCCCTACCCTGTCTGTATGGTGGTCACAAGACCTTCAACCAGGTAGGAGGCGGTCCTATAACTAAAGAAAAAAATGTAATAAAAAGAGAGGAAATGGGTTAGAACAAAGTATGCGAAGCATGGATAAGGCATTTTAGGATGCAAATGTATACTTAGTGTGATTTCTAGATTTGAACACCTTACAAAGATATCCGAATCATCATTGGGGTTTCCGTAACCACTTTTTGGCAGTACAATACATATAATTTTTTGTACGTATAATATCCTCATTGCATTTATACAATTCACTCACTCACTCATCCTAAATTTTCTCCCCAAAAAGAAGAATATTCTAGGAATCCTTTGTTTTTTACCAATTTTTCTTAGAAAGTGATGTTTAAAAAATTTACACCCGAAGCTGCCAGGTGGACAAATTATCAACTAATCACATTTCTCAGACCTTCAACCATGATTGGGATGCCACGCCATAGACTTTTAACAGTTCTTCTAATCATTCTTTTATTCTATCATGTGAGAAATCCCCGTTTTAATCATTTTCAGGTGGCTCTGTATAGCTGGATCTGACAAGCAATCCTTTTCACCCTTGAGGAAACACCTTGAGAAATGAGTGCCCTCGCATGGATGCCTACATTTGTGCCTCTCAAGAATTAATGTCTGTGCACAAATTAGTGCACATACTTGTGCTGCGAGTCCAAGTTGGTCAAGTGCAAAGAGGAATCAGCGGAAGCCTCCATGTGTTTCCTTGGCGCAACTGCAAAGGTGAAGTACAAAGGAAAGTTCCCAAATAAGCGCGGGCCTTCCACGTGCCCTGGGCCCAAGAAAATTTCCTTTTGGCCTTTGAAAAAGTCTCAGTATAAAAAGGATCCAGTGAGAAGCCTCCACATGTCTCTTTGGCACACTTTTGATATGGTGCCCAAAAGCAGAGACCCTAAACAAGCATGGGCTCACCATGTGTCTCAGTCTATAAAAGTTGTTGAAAGAGTTTAAGGACCAGCGGAAGGTACCACGTGCTTAGGGTCTAAGAAAGTTTCATCAGCCATTGAAAAAGTATAAGTATGGGTAGGATCCAGTGGAAACCTCCACATGTCCCTTCAGCGCTTCTTCAAAAGTAAATTATAGGGAAGGTTGCTAAATAGGCGTGACCTTCCACATGTCCCAGGCCTTAGAAAGTTGTTTGAAAATTTTAAGTATAGAGATGAGCCAATGGAAGCCTTAATATATCTCTTTGGCATGACTCCTAAGGTAGGACTTAGAGGTGGATCCTCAAATGATCGCCGATACTCCATGTGTCCAACCATTGAGTTGAAGTGGGAATTATAGTTTCAAAATGCCCGGTGCCCCACCTTCTAGCTTTTGATGTGGGCCCAGTGGATTTTTGGGTTATTTCACTACTTTTCTCCCTCGTACAAATAGGTAAAAAAATTCAAAATGTTTTGCCGACATGCTTCCCGCTCAGAACTTGAAAAACGCCAAGTGTCCTCCTTCGGGGTCAAAGTAAGACTTTTTCCCTACCGCTTCATATTTGTTGAATAACTTGAGTTATATGCTATCGGGGCTAGGATGCCAATTTGGTATTTTTACAAATGTGACCAAAGTAAAAAATTTCATCAAAAAGACCCATTGGGCGCATGTAATCGAAAGGACCACATTTCCATAGATATTGGGACAAAAATTAATAGGAAAACATGACTATGGAAAATCGAAGGAAGGGAAAACTGAATTCACGCCCAAATTACAACTTCTTCCTTATGGGTAGAGAAACAGAAAACAATATCTAGACTCAATGTGATCCTCGACCCGTCGACATTAAAATTTTCCTCCGTAATTTCAATTTTATTAATGTATTAGGACTAAGATGTTGTTAAGTATAATTAGTAGTGGCGTCAATAGAAGATAATGGCGCCGTCAATACGGTGCTACCAATAAAGTAGAGTATAGTAACAATCAAAGTACAATAGGAATGTTCTGGTAAAAAGTAAATATTTGTCGTAAGTGGTCTAGTAATGTTAAAATATCAAATTTGGGGTAAGTAGAGAAGTAGGGTCTACATGATTACGAATTAGAAATATTATATTTGTAATAAGGAGAAAGAGTGATGTCATAAATATTTTGTGTATTTTATTTGTGGAAAAGACTAAAAAGGTGGAACCCATGTGAGATGATAAGGTTTATCTTATCTTAGAAGATAAGCCTACATGTAAAGGCAATATTTTAGGCATAGAATATGATTTTCCGGAAGATATTTCCTATCCTATCTTAGAGATAGGGTGGATAAGCCTTCATTCCTATAAAGAAAGAGGACACCTTCCCTCATTTAGCATAGAGGGAAGTAGTGAGAAATATTGTATGAGTAAGTGTGTAAAGGAAGCCATCATTTCGAAGGCGTGTTAAAGAATCCATTGTGAATTTTCTCCAATAGTTATTGTTGGAAGGCAAGTGAATTCAATAACACTTAAAGTACCTCGTGGGTAAGATTGTAACAATTTCATGTTGATATTATAATTTACACTTATATTTCAGATTTGTCATCATTCCTTCATATCATAGTCTATGGTATTCTTGTGCTATGTTTGTTGTTGTGTTTCTAGATTTCATCCACCAAACCTGAAGGTTGTGCATTAGTAAATAATCATAGCACGAGGAGTTCAGATGAAGAATTATCATAGTTCCGGATTAGTGCTAACATTTTGGTTTTGTTGCTAGGACCATTCCTCATTGGTGTATTTTTTGGAGAGATATTCCCACTTAGTTAGAAAACATTTGGAAGGTAACCTTATTTTTACTGTGCATAGTAGTTACCATGGTAAAGTCACTTTTTGTTGTGAATAGTATTTCTTTGCGGTAAAGTCATTTTTACCATGAATAGTATTTACCATGATAACTTCACTTTTTGTGAATAGTATTTATCGAGTAAAGTTAGTTTTTCTTGTAGTAAGTCAAGTTTTACCATAGTTTATCATGGTCATTTCTATTTTCTATTATAGTGATTCCAATTATTTGTGCACATAAGTCTTGTTGATTGTACTTGTGGGTTGGTATTTCACTGTGGTTACTTTTGAAAATGGGGAAGATTCCTATTTTTTCAGCCCAATCTAATGAAGATACTTCCTCTTTCATTCAAGATTTTAAACGATATTGTATTTGTAATAGCCTTATAAGAAGGGAACAATGGACTGAATTTTTTCCTACCTTTTTGGATGGTTAAGCTCTTAGGTGGTTTGAAACACTAGGTGATAATGTGAAAAACTCATGGGATTTATTAACTGAAAGTTTTCTTGAAGAATTTGGTGAATAACAGAAATATGTAGATCTCATGATCGAGATCACAAAGCTAGCCCAAGGAGAGAAGAAGAAGATAAGATATTATCATACTCGTGTTCTAGAGCTAAAGAGGAAGCTCGATGCCTAGATCCGAATAGAAAGATTAGCGAGATCATGGGTTGATGAATGATGTGGATAATCTCCTATGTAAGCACTTCATTCTTGGGATGAAGCCAAAGATCAGATAATAAGTGTAGTATGACCACCCAGCTACCATTGAACAAGAAAAGGAGATTGTAAGAAGGAAAGAAGAAAGCATGGAAGAGGAGTCCAAAGAAATTGCTGCTAAGGTAGAGCCTACACTAACACTTTTGGTCCAGAAACTACAACAACTCGGGTGAGCACAAATCTTTTCCCTAGTACATCTACGAGTATGAAGATCTGCTCAAGAAGATGGGTCAGTTAACTATTAATCTTCTTCAAGGAAAGTAATTTAGTTCTCAAGGAGGAGATAGAGGTCCAAAAAGAAATATAACTGAAGTTGTATGTTATGGTTGTCATAAAAAGGGTCATTATAAGTATAATTGTCCAAATAGAGCTTCTACATCTAGTACAAGAGATAATGATAAAGGAAAAGCACATGTGAATTCTTTTGATGTAATAGATAGGAGCATAAATAATGAAGCAAATGTGTTTGTAACAAAAAGAAAGAAAGAAAAAGATAACCAAGATGGAAATGATCCTAAGAAGATGAAAGGAGAAACTAGTAAGAAACATAGGAGAAGGAAGTTGGGTGTGTAGGATTTTCTAATTTCACAGGGACAAGGACCATAATCCATCTTAGAAGATCTATCCAAAAGGCCTTTAAATATTACATATGGTCAACTTCTGGCTATGTCTTCTGAGAAGAGGTGGGAGCTACGAAGTAAACTCAATGCTCGACGAAGTAAGGAGGTTGAGGTACCTATTTTGGAGGCAGAGACGGATCCCTATGCTCCACAAGTTGAGGTATTATGTAATGATATTTCAATTCATGATGTCTTAGTTGATGGAGGTGTTGTAGTTAATGTAATGATTGAGTCTGTAATGAATAAGTTGGGTTTAAAAATTGATCGCCCCTCAAAACTTATGTTAAGGTCATTAAATAAGAGAAAAACTAAACCGAGAAGGTGTTGTTTCAAATGTGGCAATATTTGTTAAGGGTGTTGTATATGTGGTAGACTTTCGGGTGATGAAAATGGTACTGTTGTGTTCCCAATGTTGTTGGGAAGGCCATGGCTAAGGAGAGTTCATGTAAAAACTACTAGAATGAAGGATTCAAGAGACTTGGATTTGGCAGAGAGAGGATAAAGATAAACATGATCCCTCGGCATCATAAATTAGAACCTTTAGATTCAAGTGATGAAATTGATGATTAGACATCCTCCGATTACTCTAGTACCAGTGAAGTTGACATAGAAGATGAAGAAAGTGAGGTTGATGTTTTAGTCATAGATATATTTCTAGTCACACCGACTCATGAACCCATAAAATTATCTGAGGAGGAAATTGATGATCGTCTGCAACAAATAAAGATTGGTGATGTTGTGATGGAGAGTGAGAAGGAATCCTACCTCTAGCTCTTTCGAAGGTACATGCACCTATTCACTTTTGATTACAAGGAACTCCATCAAGTAAGTCGGGTAGAACATTCTATTGAGTTGGTAGATGGTGTTAAGCCCATAAAGAAATGCCATATAGAATGAATCCTAATTTTTCCAAGACTGTAAAAGAAGAAATATATAAGTTGTTTGATGCAAGATTCATATTTTCTATGAAGAATTAAAAATGGGTTTCTCCCATTATGATCTCAATAAAAAAGAATGGGAAACTACGTATTTGTGTTGATTATAGGAAGCTCAAAAAGGAAACAAAGAAGGATCATTACCCTCTTTCATTCTCGATTAGATCTTGGACGGCAGTAGGCTAGAGTGCTATAGTTTTCTTTGATGGATATAGTAGATACAACCAATTTTGTATAGCAGAGAAATATCAGCTAAAGACCACGTTCACCACTCCTTGGGGAACATTTTCTTATAGAGTTATGTCTTTTTGGTTGTGTAATGCTCTGGTAATGTTCCATTGTTTGATGAATTGGGTGTTTGAACCCTATATTGGAAACTTCATCAGAGTATTTCTGGATGATTTTTGCATCTATGGGAGAAAGATGGACCACCTGCACCATATGGAGACAACATTTCAAAGGTTAGATGAAGCACAAGCCTCACTAAACCCTACAAAGTATGTCTTTAAATATTCTAAAGGTGTTTTGCTAGGGCATGTTGTATCCAGAGATGGTATTGGCACTAATCCTGATAAAGTTTTAAAAATCAAAGAGTTACCATTTCCTATGAATAGAAGTAAGTTGAGATCATTTTTAGGCCATGTGGGTTACTATAGAAGGTTCATCAAGAATTTCTCAAAGATTGCACAACCACTAACCTAGTTCTTGATGAAGGATGTTACTTATGAACCAGGAAAGAAGGCGCATGAAAATTTTAAACAACTGAAGGAAGCCTTGGTGTCTTCACCTGTTTTAAAGAATCCAGATTGGAGCAAGCCATTCATTGTGTATAATGATGCTTCAGATGTAGCACTAGGAAGTAATTTGAGCTGAAAGGATGAAAATGGGAATGATCATCTACTTTACTTTGGGAGCATAAAAATGAGCAGTGCTGAGGTAAATTATACTGTAATAGAAAAAGAGGCTCTAGCTATCATGTTTGCTGTAAAGAAGTTTAGAAATTGCTTGCTAGGGCAAAAATTTATAGTTGTAATAGATCATCGGGCTCTAAAATATATTGTAAATAATCCTAGCCCATCAGGGATGATAGTAAGATGGATAATTTTGCTACAAGAATTTGAATTTGATATTATAGATAGGCCATGAAAGAAGCATGTCAATGCAGATGCAATCTCTGGAGTCTATGATGGTTTAGGTTCATCTTGTGATGATGATGATTTCTCAGATGCAGCATTGTTATCCCTTGACACAATCCCTAGTGAATACATAGATATTTGGAATTATTTGAATGAATTCAAGTTTCCTAATGGTGCCAATGTAAAGACTAAGAGGAAGATTACCCAAGCCATTCATATATATTTTATTTTGTGTGGAGTATTATTTCAAATAGGACCTGATGGATAATATAAGAGGGTAGTTGGACGTGATCAAGGGAAGGAGATGATAGAAAATTTCACAATGGTACATGTGGAGGACACTTCTCCGGACAACTTACAACAAGAAGGATCTTGGATGCAGGTTATCACTGGCCCACTCTTTTTAGAGATTGTTATAATTATTGTAAGACATGTGATATTTGTTAAACACATGGTAACCGTAAGATTTCATCAGCACCATTATGCTCTATTCTTCCATTTGGTCCTTTTGAAAAGTGGGAATAGATATTGTAGGTCCACTTCCAACTACCCCACACCAAAAAAAGTATATTGTAGTTGACATCTAGATTATTTAACCAAGTGGGTTGAAGCTAGGCCATTGAAAACAACTTCTATGGATGAAGTGGCAAGGTTTATATATGAACGCATTGTCACCAAAATTGTTTTCCTAATAGAAATTGTAACAAATCAAGGAAGTCACTTCATTAATGAGGTGGTAGAAGCCCTAGTCAATAAGTTTTCTAATAAGCACAGGAAGGAAAAAAAAATCCAAGCACAAATGGATAGGTGCAATGAACAAATTTTGTGTTATGTAAAATTCTAGCAAAATATGCATCCTTGCAAGTACATAATTGGGATAAAAGGATTCATGCAACATTATGGGCATATAGGGCAACATCAAAGTCAACAACAAGATACTCTCCATTTCAATTGGCTTATGGCATTGATCAAGTTCTTCCTATTGAGTTTTATATTCCCATTGTGAGAGTTATGAAAAATGAAAGGATGGATGAAAGTGATTCAGTAAAAGAAAGGTTGGTACATCTTCATTTGCTAGAGGAAATGAGGGAAATAGTTAAGGATACAAGTTATAAGAAGAAAATGAAGAAGAAGGAATACTTTGATCAAAAGATTCATTGGTCTCCATTTCATGGGAATGACTTGGTTCTAGTATATGATTCCGAGATACAAAAAAAGAAGACACAAAATTTCTTCCCAAATTTATGGGGCCCTACAAAATAGCGATTGTGAATGAAAATGGTACATATCGACTAGAGGAATTGGATGCCACTCCCATTATAAAATGGGTCAACCACGATAAGTTAATATTTTCCAAGCACAGAATAGTCTACTTTGAGGACAAAGTAGAAGCTAGGAAGGAGAAAATGTCAACTTTAAAATTGTCCTCCGTAATTTCTATTTTATTAATGTATGTATTAGAATAAGATGTTGTTAAGTATAATTAGTAGTGGCGTCCAATAGAAGATAACGACGCCATCGGTATGGTGTCTGTAAATAAAGTAGAGTATGGTAACAATCAAAGTACAATAGGAATGTTGTGGTAAAAGTTAAATATTTGTCGTAAGTGGCCCGGTAATGTTAAAATGTCAAAGTTGGGGTATGTAAAGAAGTAGGTCTACATGTTTAGGAATTAGAAATATTATATTTGTAATAAGGAGAAAGAGTGATGTCATAAATATTTTGTGTATTTTATTTGTGGAAAATACTAAAATGGTGGAACCCATGTGAGATGATAAGGTTTATCTTATCTTAGAAGATAAGCCTACATGTAAAGGCAAGATTTTAGGCATAGAATATGATTGGCCGGAAGAGATTTCCTATCCTATCTTAGAGATAGGGTGGATAAGCCTCAATTCCTATAAATCAAGAGGTCACCTTCCCTCATTTAGCATAGAGGGAAGTAGTGATAAATATTGTATGAGTAAGTGTGTAAAGGAAGACATCATTTTGAAGGCGGGTTAAAGAATCCATTGTGAAGTTTCTCCCATAGTTAATGTTGGAAGGCAAGTGAATTGTAACACTTCAAGTACCTCATGGGTGAGATTGTAACAATTTCATGTTGATATTATAATTTACACTTATATTTTAGATTTGTCATCATTCCTTTGTATCATAGTCTATGGTATTCTTGTGTTTTCTTTGTTGTTGTGTTTCTAGATTTCATCTACCAAAATAAATGTTGTGCATTAGTAAATAATCATATCACAAGGAGTTCTCGGTGAAGAATTATCGAGTGCCGGATTGGTGCTTGTGAGACAAATGGAAAGGACAAACCATGACAACCAAATGAAGGAAAATGCTTTCGCGCATCGACAGAGGGAGAGAGAAAACTTCAAACCATGCAGACTGAGACATTTTTGAATGAACATGGCGAGATTAAATTGACCGCTAACAAGTAGAATGAAACCACAAATCTATATGAGTTGCCAAAATCAACTACTTGAACACCGAAAAACTAGTACTTGGTCATCACCGAATAGTTCCTTCATAAGAGAGAAGATGGATGTCTACATCATTTAGTGGTTTGATACCATGAAAAGAATTATAAGAAGTACTCAATAAGAAAGATGTACATATAGGAGGAGGGAAGTGTAACTACTACCTAAATTATTCATGAATAACTCCCACTAATCGATACCGGTAGTTAATTTTCCATGTAAAATACTAGTAAACTAACTCCACATAACAAAGAAGTTATCTCAACACAACTAATAAGCTAACTCCTAACAACTAATACACCTAAGCAAGATAACCCAACAAGTGTAGGGCTAACACAAGTGTAAGAAATATCCTAATAAATAAAGAAAAGGATAAATATTAACCTAAACTAAAAATTAATCTTTGGATCCAATGAAGCCCCACAAAGACTCCAATATGCTACCAAATTCCTTCGACATCATTTGCACTACCAACCACAACTTCTTATCATCCTCTTTTATATACATCCCAAAAAATAGAGGAAGGCCATATTTTTATTTTCAAGACCATTGAATTAGTTGCAGATACAAATATATAACTAGAGAAAACATTTTACATATAATAAGGTGAAGACATATTAGATACATGAGTTTATCTCCCTGCATAGGGCTGTTTTTTCCCAAAATAGATGCAATTTAGGATGACTTATAGATGATACCCCTAATTAAATAGTCCCTTGAACATCCTTCTTTCACTTGTAACTATCCAATTACTTCGAATCTACAACATTGGCTTTGGTTTCATTTCTTAATTCCTTTTGGATCTCAAATAGAGTTCGTGTATTATTGTAACCATACTACAACATAAATGCATTATTCATTTCGGTACAAGAGTCAATGGAAATATCTGGAAAATATTTATACTAGTCCTTGCATCTTCCTCCAAGGTATGGATAAACAATTTGACATATACATCTTCAAATTCAATCTCAAAGTCTTCCATCATGTTGGTAAAGAGCTTTAGCGTTGATCACCATTTATAGCATTGTTTCCTTGGAACTTTGGTAGTATATTTCTTACATCTTGGGAACTACATTTGGATAGCCATCTATCCCTCTAAATTTTATAGGACTAAAGGTATTTACAAAAAAAGGAGGTGCTGGGTGGGGGATGTGCCATGTTTGTTTTGAGGAGGTGACCTTGGAGGAGAATCAAATTGATAAGGGAAAAAGGGTCTTTTAAACATAGGAGTATAACTTCCAAAATGTATATCCCCTAAAGGCTCATTTCTTGGAAATCCCTATCAATTATAGAAAAAACATGGGAATAATTAGAAGCAAATGCTTCAAATTCAAATGAATACCCCTCTCCGGATGGATAATTTAATTCCACAAAAATACTACCTGATTCAAGTGGCACATGAATGGTAATCTTGAATGACAGTTGATAACTTTCATCAATGGAGATCTTTTTTCTTGACTCCTAATCTCCAATAACTCTCTAAGATCTTCTTCCTTCTTACTTTGTTTTTTCTGAGCTCTAGAAATAATGTCCGAGTAGGATCCATAGCGAAGAAATATCTTCTTCCTTATAGGTTTGCAAAGCTTAGTAAAAAATCTCACTTGACAAAGGCTAAGACACTATTATTTATCAAAAAATCAGATTAACATGGAGTCACCACCAAGGAATTCAACCTTAGTTATGCTAATGCACTAAAAAATATGATCTGTCAAATGTTTGTCAACACTAGAAATTGGAAATGGAAATATCTGGCCTTCCTCTACCCATATTTATCAATGAAACTTAATGTAATAACGGTAGAAACTAGAAATATTAGACACAACACTTGTAACTTTGAAAACTTCTTATAGGCTTGAACACACGATGGTGTTGAAATAATGTACGAGCACTTAGAGCATGTAAGAAATGTTTACGGTGGTCTTAAATATGAAGCTGCAATCAAAATCTCCACAGCGGCGGTGCGAAGCGGTGTGGCGGACCAAATGGATATGAATGGGAAACAAATTAACAAATCAGTCTTAGCAACGAAAATCAGGTCCACGGGAATGGCGCGAGAATGGTGTTGGTACCTAAATTGATTCTCCCTCATAATCTGAGTGACATCATGGTTTTGACAGAAGCTTACAGACAAGCGAGATCATGTTGTGTGTTCTTTTTTGTAGCGGGGAAGAAATGCGCTTTCTCTTTGTCACTCGAGTGTGGAGAAATGGGTAACACCCTTAAGAGGATTTGAACCATCCTACTACTTTATTGTTGTCCCTTTCAACTAGGGTGAGAGGAACCTTTTTAGCCTATTGTTTTTGGAGGAGACAGAGATATTCTTCTTTTCAAAGTTCATTAAGAAGACCGTGAAGAAAATATGATCAATACAACAAAAATCTCACTCTCACAAGTTGTCACCTTAGACAATGGAGATATTTTCTAAGCAAGGTTTAGCTTATTCAAGAAAATGAAAACCTGATTGCTTCATCATGTTTTGGTAATATAAATTATGCATTTGGATACATGCAAGAAAAACAAGGGTAGTATGGGTAGGATTGTTTGTTTTTAAATGAATTTTTTTGGGAGGTGAGGTAGAGTGGATTTTTACTTGCCAGATCTTTGAGAGATTTTACAAAAATGGAAAGCTTGACCAATTGAATGCTTCATAACAGCTAGAATGTTCCTTTAACAAGAAGGTGTGCTTCACTAGAGGCCCAGATCAGCATGTTTTCACACAAACTTTAAGGATCCAAAATGAAGGCTCAAATTGGAAACACTTAACTCGAGCAATATCAACCTTTGTTTTATTACACCTAAGATACCCTCAAAGGCTAACAAAAACCTTAATCATCATGCTAGAAGTAAATTGATTTTAAATTTTTTTATTTCACTAACAAATGAAAGCTCTTCGATAAATGAAATTACAAATACCACCAAACTATCACAAAGCTAAGATTTTGTGTTATTAACAAATATTTCAATGTAAGATTACAATGGGAACAAGAAAAACTATTTACTGAGACATTCAGAATGAAGTAGACACAAATTTTCTCAAAGTCAACACAGATTTACTCAAATTTTATTAAATTCAACAAAGCAAAGAAAAGTTTCTAGAACAATCTCAAAGCTTGTCAATGGGTGTACACTCGCAACCACCTTGACATGATCAAATTTAACGCAAAAGACATAAATATATTGTTCGGATAATGTATCGAGAAAGATGAGCTCACAAAATTTTCTCTCGGGAATTAACTTCCGACCTCTAACACTCCAACCATTTGCATGAAAAATTTATGAAATTTATAACATTTCATTTACAATAGAGTTTTCCCCAAAACCAAAAACATTCAAAGCACCATTGCGTGTTATAACTTTGATCGTGACTCTTAGAATCAGATTTGCAAAAAATTTGTCAGGTGCGTAGAGGGAAAATCTCTCCAAATATTTCCAGCATTCAATTTTTCACCTGGTAAGTCATTCTTCATCTCACGCACCAACTACTTCCTCCTCCAATCTGTCAAATCTGGTTCTTTATGTGCTAAGGAAGGAAAGAATGGAAAATATGATTGAATCTTATTGTCACATCACATCTTAATGGTAAAATATGTTTTCATAGATTTTCCCACCAAACCAAGATATCAATTGGTTTCTTTCATACCAAGGAAAGAAAGACTGGATCGAATCTGATAGTCGAATTACATCTTTAATGGTAAAAGACATTTTCGACCTTCCTCACTAAACCAGGGTATCAAATTAATATTCCTATTCATTTGGCATACAGAGACTCAAGAAATGATTAAAAAAACCATGAAAATTTGCATCACCAAGAACTTTGGAGAAAATTTGAGGAAAATTAGATATAGATGCACGTTTAAATCGATTTCCCTTTTGAATTGAGACCGTCCATGTGGGAGATCCGAGTTAAGATGGGCCTGGAGGTACCTTTTTAATTTCTATATCCATTAGAAAAACTGCAAATTTTTGAATTTTCTCCACCTCTGTTCCTTTGAAAAATGGGCTTGACTCATGTCCCAATGTGGGTCCCAGAGGAACCATGGCTAAATTATGTTATTTTACCTATTTTTTGGAAAAAGGAAAATTTTCCAAATTTTCCCCAAGAGTCCACCTCCCCACCTTTTGACTTTTCAAATTGTCATGCATATCAATGGCACATCTTGAGATGGTCCCCACAAGTAGGGACCCCAAAAAAAGTGTAGGATCACCACGTCTCTTAGTCGGCAGTCTCGTTAAAAATTTTGAGAGTTCGGTGGAAGGCGACATTTGTCCAAGATCTATCACAGTCTTCTTCGTTTGTTAAAAATTCGAAGCAAAAGGTAGAGTGAGCGGAAGCCTCAAACTATCCTCTTGGTGTTTCTTCAAAATAAAATCCAAAGGTCAGTCCCAAATCTTTGCGGTCCCTCAACGTGTCTTATGCCCTTTAGGAAATTACTCAAAAATTCTAAGTAAAGGAAGGCCTAGTAGAAACCTCCATGTGTCTTTATGGCGTAACTTTAAGATGGTCCTCAAAAATGAAGACCTCAAATGAGTGTGGGCTCACCATGTGTCACAGGCCTTAGAAAATTTATTTAAAAAATTTACGTCCCCAGGGGAGCTGACGGAATCCTCCACCTATCCCTTTGTCACATTTGTTAAGGTGGGACCCTGAGGTAGATCTTCAAATGAGCATCAGCCCACCACGTGTCCATGACCTACCAAAACTGTACCAATTGCATGAAATTTTTTTGTGAGCACGAGAAAAGTAGCAGAATCCTCCACGTGTTCTCCCGATGCAACTTAAAGACCAAACAAGAAGTGATTCTTCAAACCAGTGCCATTGCTCCATGTGGACAAGTTTTGGGTTAAAATAATCCAAAAAGTTTTTAGAGTGCCCTATTGAGCCACATCCAACAAAAAAGGGCCACATTTCAGTTGATGCAGAGATTTAAATTTGATGGAAGAAACACACCTGTCAAGCCGTAAAATGTAGGGAAACCACTTGTTTGAGCCCGGAGATGAAATTTTCTTCAAGGATAGAGAATTTAGAAATATTGTAAGTTTCAAAACATGATCCTCTAAGCTACATTCAATCATGTTTCCTCAGGTACTTGGGACAAAATGGCAGGGACAACAACACACGACTATGGAAAATGGAAGGGAAGGAACAACACGAGTTTTACGCCCAATTGACAAACACCTTCAGATGGACAGAGGAAAATCAAAAAATTCTGGGTTTTTAAGTGATCTTCGACCAAGGAGGGGACTAATCATGGGAACTAATGGAGGATAGAGTCTTCAAGCATCAAAACAGGTGATAAAAACATAATAGAGGCCACTAACTAAGGGATTTTAGTGGTAAACGGGGTGAGTCATTTGAGCACCAACATTGGCTCCTACTCGGGATGGGCACTCCCTGTGATTGCCACAAGAACCAAACAAAGCAGAACAAGTGCCAAAAAAATTGATTGGGGAAAGGAGTCAGCTTGTAGAGCAAAAACTAGAACCATCTCCTAAAATGAACCAAGAAACCAACAAAACCAGGTCACCAAGGACTAAAATGAGCAAAAACACAAAAGACAGAAAGCAACCAACAAATTGTACACTATACAAATGATGCTCACCTTGATATTTGGGAATCAATCTAGGAAATGTTTCAAGTGCCTACCATTAACAGATAATTTGAGAAATTCCCCATCGAAGTCTTTCAAGAAAAAGGTATGTTCACCAATCCGAATGTCAAATTTACCATGCTTTCCCTTGTCTTCATGTATGCTGCTCTCCCATAACGTGAGAAGATCTCCAATGCTAAAAGCTCGGGAGTGAACTTATTGTCAAATAAATCCTTCCATTTATCTAAGAACTTTCCATGCCTTTGGTGATATACTCTCCTTTCTTCATCGAGTTTAAAAATATGGTTAATGCGAGCATCGTATGGACTAAATTCTTGATCTTATAATTGTTGAATGAACTGATAAGAGGAGAATTACATATGTAGGGGCAGCAGAGCTTAAGTGCCATACACCAATTCAAATGGAATTTTCTAGTAGCTCTTTTAACAAGAATTCTATCAGCCCAAATAGTGAACTTCAAATGCTCACTCCACTTCTTTTTGTTCATGTCCAACGTTCTCTTGATGATTTTTAACATATTTTTGTTGCTGGAATCTACTTGTCCATTGCCTTGGGGGTTATAGTTAGAGGCATATGTCAAATTGATCCCATATTATTTACAAATCGCCACCAAAGGTTTAGCTTTGAAGCGCATGGATTTGTCAACAACAATTTTAATTGGCACTCCAAACCTGAAAATGATATGGTTCAACATGAAGTCCATGTCAATTTGGTGTAATCCTCACTTGGTGGGGATTTCCTCTACCCACATAGTGAAGTAATCAGTGGCTACAAGAATCCACTTATGGACAACAATTGAAGGGTCTAAAATCTCACCAATGAAATCAATTCCCCATTTCTTAAACAAGGCTTCAATTGATATAGGCTACAAAGGAAGGGAGCCTTAAGATTTCAGTCTTCCACAAAAATGTTGACAACTCTCACATCTTCTAACAAACAAAGTTGTATCCCTAGAAAGATTTGGTCACCAATATCCAGCCCTCAAGATATCTTGTGTGTAGTGACTTTTTCCAGCAAAATTCCCCCACAAAATCCTTTATGGAGATCAAGTAATTATCTTGGGGGTTCATCTTGATAATGCACCTTAATCGAGACTCCCTCGGGGTTCTTTGAAGCTAACCCAAAATCAGTAGTGACATATTTATAGGAAGCCAACTTAAGAGCTCTTTTCTGATTTTTACTCAAATACTCAGGGTAGTATAGATGTCTGAGATAAAAAATTACATCTTTCTACCATTCGAGAACTCACCAACTTTTCCAGGCCATCCACACTTCCTTCTTCTACTTCATTTACCTCAATAGTTTACGGGTTGCTCTCAGCCACAAGTTTATCTAAGCCCAAACCTCCTACCAATTTCATGGTTTGGATATCCATGTCATAAGCCTATAGCTTGTTCACCCATCTCGCATATTTTTCTTGAGACCTCCATCTCGAGATAAGACATCTTTCACCATGGTGTGGGGAACATAAGTAACAACTTTAGAGCACAAAATGAAGGTTCTTAAAATGTTTGTTGCTTTTACCAAGGAAAATGCTTGCTTCTCCATAATTTTGTACTTCCACTCATCCCCTTGCAATGCCTTACTAAAAAAAAGAAATCATCCTCTCAAAGCGCCTTCATCATCCTTTTACAAAAAGATAGATGCAATAGTGTTCTTTAAAGCAAAAGAAAACATCTGAAAAGGCTTATTATAATCTAGAGCTGCTAAAATAGGGGCATTCTTTAATGCTTCCTTGATCCCATTGAAATCCTAAATGGAAGCCTCTTCCCATTTGATAACTTGGTCCTTTTTAGCATGCAAGTAATTGGAATGGTCAACTTAGCAAAGTTTGATATGAATCTTCTGATAAAGTTTATTTTCCCAAAGAAGGACTGAATTCCTTTCTTGGTTCTTGGAATTGTGACCTTACCGATGGCCTCTACCCTCTCGAGATCAATAATTAAATCATCCTTTGATACAATCGACCAAGTAACTTGGCATTTTGCACTATGAAATGGCACTTCTTTAGATTGAGTGAAATTCCATACTCTCTGCATCTTATCAACATCTTTTCTAAATGTTGCAGGTGATTACTTCTTCTCCTGGAGAAAACTGTCACATCATCCTAATACATAACAATGAATTCATTTATATATCCTAAGAATTCCACATCCATTTCTCTCTAAAAAGTAGCTCCGACATTCATCAGGCCAAACGACATCCTCACATACACATAGGTACCCCATGGAGTAGTGAAAGAGGTTTTTATTCTCTCTGATTTCTTCAAAACTACTTGGTGATACCCGAAGAAACCATCCAAAGTAGATAACAAATCAGAAGTAGTAACCAATTGCAACATGTTATCCATGTTTGGTAAAGGATAATTATCCTTCATTGATGCTTTTTTCAGATTTCTAAAATCCATGCACAGCCTAATATCACCATTCTTTTTCTAACTAGCACTAAGTTTGCAACCCAAGAAGAGTACCTTATTGGCTAAATGATCCCTCCATCCCTCAGTTTCTTCAGTTCTTCTTGCATCTTCACAGAGAGGAGTGGATTAATCTGTTTATTCTTTTGTCTAAATGGTTTTGCATTAGATTCCAAAGGGATTTCATTCTAAAACAAATTCTCTATGTATGCCTTTAACTCGAGAATAAGACCAAGATAAGCGGTCATTATATTTCTTCAAAAATTTGACATAGGACTATTTCTCCTCCTTGTTAAAATTTCTTCCCAACCAGATCTTCCTTAGTTTCTCCTTAGTACCTGGTCATGCTCCTCAACATCCCTTGAGGATGCTATATGCTTATTCATAATGCAATCAACATTATCAAAACTTGATTCAAGAGCAACTTGATCCCCTAGGACTGGTACTAGTTTTAAGTCGAGATGATGTCTTTGCTGAAAAATGTTTCTTTACCTTCTACTTGCACACATCATTGGCTCCTAATCAATACACCGATCAGCAAACTCCCCTTTTTCTACAAAAATCTTTTGACCCGAGGATCATCATCAAAAATTTGCCAATGTTTAATGTTGTCAGGGAAAGATGGCCTTATTAACACTTCAACATCATATTGACAATATGGGGACATTGCACAATTATCAAACCAAGATCCTAATACTATAAGCTTTTCTTCCATAACATTGAACTTCCTATCCAGATGCAGTACAATGTTAAATGAATCAAACATCTCAATCAAGTCCTGCATCGCATGCTTGTGCTATTTCATTCTCTCGATTCTTAGTTGTATACGGTTTTCTGATTTGTCTCACAATTAGTTCTTAATCTCCCTTAACAATGATGTATTTAACATAGTATTTCCAAGTAATTCTCAAACCTAAGAATAATGCTTCATACTCATCAATGTTTTTAGTACACTCAAAGTTAAGTTTGAAAGAAAAAAAAACTCTTTAAAATTTGGAGAAATCGAACTACACCGGCCCCATTTCCAAATTTGTAAAAAGCTCCATCACACAAAAAGTACATGGAGAGGATACTTGTTTAATAATCTTACATTAATCCTTTTTTTCTCTTTCCCATCAACAAATCCAACAAAGTTATCAGCATCAACACTTGTGTACAACACTTCATAAGATACATTGTTGGGTTCTTCAATGAGGTGCAATGACTTATTTTCTCCATACAACTTGACATGTATTCCCTCAATTAAGATGGTGGCATAGGAAATATCCATTTGAATGCTCCCACAAACACTTGCAACACAATTTCTAGACAACAACATACCCCACTTGGCTGGGCAATCAATAATAATGACATAAAGTTTCAAGTTCCTACCCGGATAAATTTGGAAGTAGTACCACCAGACCTTTCACACATCCCACCATTAGAACCTCTCTGGAATCCATGGAACTACACTTCCCATATGCTCATGTTACTTTTATATCTAGTTCATTCATGAATTCCAGAGGCATAACATTGCGTGATGCCCCGAATCAAACATACATTTGTGTAGCAATCTATCCTTAATGATTAGAGTGGTCAAGAATGGATCTATATTTAGCTGAGAATATACCAAGGATGTTCCCAAATAAACCTTAGGTGGTTCACCTAGTTCTTCCAATGTTGGAGGAATTTCTAGCTCTTCAATGATTGGAAGAGTCTCCACAATGTTTACATTTCTTCATGGAGCACTCTTCTCTTCTTTGAATCCCAAATACTCAAATGCCCTCTTTTTGTGCTTAGGAATGCTACAAATCTCAACAATTGGAACATTAACTTTGATTTGACTCAAACCTTGGGCAATGTCATATGGAACGCACTTTAGCAAGGCAACATTGGAAGGGAGATTGACAAATTCATAAGATGCTATGGGATTTTTATAGCTTGAGCATGAGGAGAAGTATGTATTTTGTATGGGATAGCAAGCCATTTGGAAGGTGTATATTTCTTATGATCCTCTTTAAGAATATTTGAAATCAATGGAGCTTTAGGTTTGGATTGAGGCCCTGCTCCTTTGAAAACTCTACTCCTAGTATTATAATCCTTTTCTTGAGCAACAACAACATTCATCAACAACATCCTACCCTCCTATGATGGGATTCCTCCATCATACTTCTTTATCATTAAAGCTCTCAAATATTCAAATTCATTATTGGGAAATTCAAAATATTGTACAATATCTATTTCTAAATTATGAGAGGGAGAAAGAAGAGGTACCTGGTGAATGCAATCCCAAAAATAAGCTGCATTTCTATCACTTATTACCTTAGTTGAAGTTTCTCCTTGTTGTGAGCTTATAGAGCACTCCATAATGCATGCATCATCATCAGTGTTATTGTCATCAACTTTTGTATAACTTCCACAAGAGTATAACTTCCACAATGGATATCCCCTAAAGGCTCTATTTCTTGGAAAATCCCTATCAATTATAGAAAACATAGGGGAAGAATGAGAAGCAAACTCTTTAAATTCAAATGAAGGCCCCTCTCAGGATGGAGAATTGAATTCCACAAAAGAATACCTGATTGAGAGGCACTTGATTGGAAATATTCAATGACAAGTTGATCACTTTCATCAATGGAGATCTCTTTTCTTGATTGTTGATCTCCAACAAATTTCCAGGCTCTTCTTCCTTCTGACTTTGTTTTTCCTAGCTCTAGATATAATGTCCTAGTAGGATCCCTAGTGAAGACATATATTCTTCCTTCTAGCTTTGCAAAGATTAGTAAAAATTCTCACTTGACAGAGGCTAAGAGACTAGTATTTATCAAAAAATTAGATTAACATGGAGTCGCCACTAAGGACTTCCACCTTAGTTGTGCAAATGCACTAAAAATATGATCTATCAAATGTTTGTCAACACTAGAAACTGGAAATGGAAAGATCTGACCTTCCTTTACCCATATTTATCAATGAAACTTAGTGCAATAATTGTAGAAACTAGAAATATTGCACACAACACTTGTAACTTTCAACACTTCTTACAGGCCTAAACATAGGAAGATGTTGAAAAAATGTAGTAGCACTTAAAGCATGTAAGAAATGTTTACTAGTGTCCGAAATATGATCTCGTAATAAAAATATCCTGGAAACAACACTGAAGTGTGTTGGCGGGCCAAATGGATACGAACGGGAAACAGATCAACAAATCAAACTCAACAACGGAAATCGGGTCCCCGACAATGGTGCCGAATGGCGTTAGTACCTAAAATGATTCTCCCTCGAAGCTAAGCTAAAGCATCATGGTTTTGTGGGAAGCTTAGAGACAAGTAGATGATGTTGTTTGTCATTTTTAGCTAGGAAAGAAATGCAGCTTGCTCTTTGTCACTCGGTGTGTGTAGAAATAGGTAGCTCCCTAAAGAGAATTTGATCTATCCTCACTACTTTATGGTTGTGCCTTTCAAGCGGGGTGAGAGGACCCGTTTGTAGCCTTTAATTTGTGGATGAGACAAAGATTTCCTTCTTTCAAAAGTTTCTTAAGAAGACCTTAAAGAAAATATGATCAATACAAGAAAAATATAACTCTCACAAGTTGTCACCCTAGATAATGGAGATATTTTATAAGCAAGGTTCAGGCTACTCAAGACAATGAAAACTTGATTGCTTCAACATGTTTTGGTAACATAAATTATGCATTTGGATACACGCAAGACAAACAGGGGTAGTATGTGTAGGATTGGTTTTTTTAAATGAATTTTGGTGGGAGGTGAGGCAATGTGGATTTTGACTCACCAGATCTTTGAGAGATTTTACAAAAATGGAAAGCTTGACCAACAAAATGCTTCAGAATAGCTAGAATTTTCCTTTAACTAGAAGGTGTGCTTCACTAGAGGCCCAAATCATCACATTTTCACATAAACATTAAGGATCCAAAATGAAGGATCAAATTGGAAAAACTTAAGCGAGCATTATCAATATTTGTTTTATCATGCCTAAGATACCCTCAAAGGCTAACAAACAACCTCAATCATCATGATAGGAGTAAAGTGATTTTAAATTTGTTTATTTCACTATCAAGTGATAGCTCTTCTAATATATGAAATTGTAGATATCACCAAACTATCATAAGCTAAGATCTTGTGTGATTACGAAGATTTCAAAGGGAACAAGGAAAATTATTTGCAAACTTTCAAGGATGAAGCAAACACAACTTTTCTCAAAGTCAACAAAGATTTACTCAAATTTGATTAAATTTATCAGCAGGGGAAAGTTTCTAGAACAATCTCAGAGCTTGTCAATGGTCTGTACACTTACAACCACCTTGACATGATCAAATTTAACACAAAATAAATAAACAGTTCCTCAAATAATGTCTCAGAAAGATGGGCTCTGTCAAACTTTTCTCTCAGGAATTAGCTTCCGACCTCTAACACTCCAACCATTTGCATGAAAAATTCATGCAATTTATAACATTTCATTTACAATAGAGTTTTCCCCCAAAACTAAAAACATTCAAAGCACCATTGCGTGTTACGACTTTGATCGTGACTCTAATAAGATTTACGAAAAAAGTTGTTAGTGTGCAGATGGAAAATCTCTCCAAATATTTCCAGAATTCAATTTTTCACTTGGTAAGTTAATCTTTATCTCACACGCCAACTACTTCCTCCTAAAATATTTAAAATTTGGTTCTTTGTGTTCCAAGGAAGGAAAGACTGGAAAATCAGATCAAACCCGATAAGTAAGATCACATCTTAATGGTAAAAGATGTTTTCATGTTTTTTCCCACCAAACCACGATATCGATTAGTTTCTTGAGTGTCAAGAAAAGAAAGATCGGATTGAATCCTACTGATCATATTACATATTCAATGGTAAAAGATGTTTTTAGACCTTACTCACAAAACTAGGATAGGAAATTAATATTCCTCTTCATTTGGTGTGCGAGAAACTCGAAGATATGATTAAAAACCATAAAAATTCACATCCCGGGAGCTTTGCGAGAAAAATGATAGAAAATAAAATACAGATGCATAGTTGCCGTTGATTTCCCTTTTGAAGTTGGACCATCCACGTGGGAGATTCGAGTTTAGATCGTGTGTAGATTCCTTTTGCTTTCTATACCCTTTGTAAAAATGCAAAATTTCTCAATTTTCTCCGCCTCCGCCTTTGAAAAATTGGCTTAACACATGTCCCAATATGGGTCCTAAAGGAACCACAGCTAAATTATGCTATTTTACCTATGTTTGGAAAAAGGAAAATTTTCAAAATTTTCCTCGTGAGTCCACCTCCCCACCTTTTGAATTTTCAAATTTCCATGCGTCTCAATGGCACATCTTGATATGGTCCCCAAAAGTAGAGACCCACAAATTAGTACAGCTCACCACGTGTCTCAGCCTGGAAATGTCTCCTAAAAAACTTTAGAGTTTAGCGGAAGGTGCCATGTGTCCAAGGTTCAAGACAGTCTTCTTCAGCCATTAAAAAGTTTAAGCAAAAGGCAGAGTGAGCGGAAGCCTCCAAGTGTCCTCTTAGTGCTTCTTCAAAATAAAACCCAAAGGCCGGTCCCAAATTATGCACATTCCCTTCACGTGTCTTAGGCCCTTTAGGAAAATTGCTTGAAAAGTATTAGTAAAGTAAGGCCTGGTGGAAACCTCCACATGACTTTATGGTGCAACTTCAAGAAGGTCCCCAAAAACAGAGACCATCAATGAGTGTGGGCTCACCACATGTCTCGGGCCTTAGAAAATTTCTTTAAAAAGTTTAAGTCCCCAGCGGATCCAGCGAAAGCCTCCACCTGTCCCTCTGTCGCATTTTTAAGGTGGGACCCTGAGGTAGATCTTTAAATGAGCGCCAACCCACCATGTGTTGATGACCCACCAAAATTGTACTGTTGCATGAAATTTTTTTCTAAGTCTGGGAAAAGCAAAGAATCCTCGTGTGTCCGCACGGCGTAACTTTAAGACCAAACAAAAAGGTGAGTCTTCAAACAAGCACTATTCCTCCACATGGACAAGCTTTGGGTTAAAACAATCCACAAAGTTTTTAGAGTGCCCCTCCGAGACGCATCAAACCAAAAAGGGCCATGTTTGGTGATGCGAGAGATTTAAATTTGATGGGAGAAACTCATCTCATCAGAGCTGTAAAATGTAGGGGAAACCATTATTTGATCCCGGAGATTAAATTTTCTTCAAGGATAGAATTTGGGAATATTGTAAATTTAAAAACATGATTATCTCGAGCTACATTCAATCACATTTCCTCAGTACTGGGACAAAAATGGCAAGGACATCAAAAAATGGTTACGGAAAATGGAAGGCAATGAACAACCGAGTTTTACGCCCAATCGATGCAGACACCTTCAAATGGACTAAGGAATGAATCAAAAATTCAGGTTTTTAAGTGATCTTTGACCAAGGAGGGAATAATCGTGGCAACCAATAGAGGACAGAGTCTTCAAGCACCAACACGGGGAGATAAAAACGTGACGTGACAGAGGCCACAAAATGAGGGATTTTAGTGGCGAATGGGGTGAGACTAATTTGAGCACCAATAAGGCCGAAAAAATGACATTGTCATTAAAATCGAACTTCCAATGGTCTCGATACAGAAAGACAAGGATTTTATAATATTCAACCTTTTTATAAATGATAATAATCCTAATATCTAGTTAAGACTTTTGTAAATTTATCATAAAATCATAATAAACATTTCATAAATCTCACAAACTAAAGTCTGGATTGAAAAAATTTAGTAGGCTTGAACTCCCTGTGTTCTTGAATGCATTGGAGTGGGAGCTTATATAGTCTTCATATGCCAGTAATAAAAGGATAGTATACTTATCCCTTTTTCTTATACAAATGATTTCAATTTTTAAAGTGATTAAAATCCCCTATAGGTCGTATTCGTAGCCTATGTATAGGATTTAGTCAAAATGCATAGAGATAAATATATACACCACCTTGTACATGGCTATTAGCCCCGTATGTTGAATTGTCCGCCGTATTTTTACATTGGGTGGCCGTCATACTGTGTACATATATATAGGATAAATAGGAATAAAGGTGTCTGATACATAGGTCGTATTCGTAGCCTATGTATAGTTTTTAGTCAAAAGACATAGAGATAAATATGTACACCACCTTATACATGGCTATTAGCCCCGTATGTTGAATTTTCTGTCATATTTTCACATTAGGTGGCCACCATACCGGGTATATATATATAGGCACAAAAGGAAGAAAGGTATCCGGTTCAGGCCATTAGGGCTTGTGTACATGGTTTGGAGACTGGAGGTTGTGTGGTGCATGGATCTACGATGTAGAAGATATGGCCAATCCATAATCTAGGTCCAAAGGTAAAGAGAATGCGGGTGGGGGCCTTGCACCTGCCCCCCGAGTGTTTCTTTATTTTAGTTTATATATCTGTGTGTATATATATATGTATATATGTATAAGTTTATATGTGTATATGTATATGTGTGTGTATAAAAACATATTTAATAGATATCTCTTTTTTTTAATTCTTCTTTTATGAGGTATCATAATGAAAACAAAGAGACGATATTCACAATTACATGTATATACCATATGGAAAAATCTATAAGTATATACGTATGTATAATGGAAGGGTTTTAGTTAAATGAGTATGTAGATTTTAAATAGAAAAATGTATATATGTAGAAATGTATATGTATACATGGTCGTAAATATAAGGATATACATTTCTTATACCTTAGGCTTATTAACACATATCATCGGACTTATTTATTTCATTTCCCCATAAACATTTCTTGTTGGAGATGATTGACTTAAGAATATAAATACATTTATTGAAACTAACAAGCTTTCTCCTATGGTTACATTGTCAAATCCTATAGCTCCTACAACTCCCCATGCAATTACTTGGGTGATAAATCTCTTTAGCGATGCTCATAGGGAACCTCTAAAACCCCATCCCTCATGGTGTGATGATGTTTCACATTTGGAAATATCGGAGATCATGTTTGATTGGGCGAGGAGTAGATACTGATTTACTATGGGTCGGATGTTTCTGAGTGGCAGCCTAATATTGACTACGTAAGAGACTGGTGTAAGAAGTAATGGGCATGCTTGTTGGATGCTAAATCTCTTGCATGTCGTAGCTTCCTCTTATGTTTCCGGGGAAGAGTCAAACTTGCGAAGGGTGATTGCGGGAGCACGTTGGTTTTATCGTAGAGTTGTTCTTTGCATTTGAAGATGGTGCATGTAATGCCCCATTCAACATTCCCATAGTCGTTACCCCAAATGACCCTATTTCTAAGCCTGGGAAGGATGAGGATGTGCTCTCATTGACCGTTAGTTGACTTTGTCCTTGCACAGTGAAGATTTAGCACCCTCCCTCTCCATCTTGCCTTCTCGAGTCGTAGTCGACACCTCTAGTTGTGGACCTTGTAGCATCCTGTATGATTATCCTATTAAAGGAAAATCTTGTTCTCACTTTATCGAGCTGCCTATTGATCATTATTAATATGATTTATATTTTTTTAGTTGTAAAATAAATAAAAATAATGATAACAATAATATTATAATTTAATTTCTTGATTAACGATTATTTTATTTTGTGTTAATTTTCATGAACATTATTAATTACCTTTAAGCTATTTTATTTCATTATTGTTCACTCGTGTCAGGAGCCTCGATTCATGTGAGAAGAGATTGTTGGTGGTGGCACCTTTGTCGAGGATGTGGTGTTCTGTTTAATGTTTAATATTTCCTCGTTGGTCGTCTAGGCGTCATGCATGATTTGTAAATATAGATTTTTGTTGATAAAACTTTTTTGTTTATGTGGAGGAATCCACCCACCCCCACCATTTATTTATTCCATGCTGGACGTATACACTTGTTTTATTTTATTTTTGTTTTTTGAAAAGACCTAGACTTTGTTATTTGCATTTAGAAGTGGAACACCTGCCATTCCATCATTTCTCCTTTATTGCTAAATGTGTTGGACATTAGCTAGTATTGAGCTAGCCGCTGGTTCTTCCAAGTCAGTTATTAATGAAATCCACCCTTGTTGTTTAGTGCCCTTCCCCATTTATTGTTCTATTCATGCCATGCCTTTTATCTCGACTTGATGGAAGGAAACGCCAAAAAAAAAATTAAAGTTTGAGTGTCTACTTGTAATTATAGTTTCGTCTAAACCTGCTCTGTATTTTATTTTAGTGGTTGAGTACGCACATATTCCCTGGTTGTGTCTGTGTCTTTGGTGAAGGACTGCGCTGGGGATTGTTGACAGGGCATTGGAAACAATGAAGTCACGCGGGCCGTTGTAAGTGGGTAGCCAAACCCTTTTTCAGGGTGGATCTGGGAATTTAAATGGCTACTAACATTATCCTTACTTGGGTCTATGACATGCATATACCTTCTAGAAGGAACAAATATAAGCTCTTGGGTGTTGTCTATTTAAGGAATATGGTAGTCTAATACATCTTCAGATAAGAAAATGACAAGTTTCTATTCTTGCCAATGTTATTCTTAGTTGAGGACCTCGTCGAAAGGGGTATCTCGTAAATGGGTTTTTGACTTTGATAGGGTAAGGTAATCGAGTTTGAGATCCATTAATTTCCATTTACAAGAATTTTGAATTGGGGTTGTTGCTTATTTTTTTGCTTTTGTAAGATTATGAATTAACAATCTCTATTTCAATGTATTGCATCACTATTTTATATTTTGCTTCCCAATCTATCATGAAAACGTAGTGGAATGTGCGCTTGTCAAATCAATCAAATCAAAATCCCTTGCAAATATGTTTGGGTGGTGAATATCCTCTTCCACTAAACATTTTCTCCCTTCCCGTGCCAAAATGCAGTCATGAATTTGGTCAACCAGGAAGCAACTCGGAGGAAGATTGTTAGATGTTGCAGCAGCGAGGACCTGGGGGATGTCGCTGCATTTTTGGAAGCTCATGACATGCATGATAATTTCTTCTCATTTGTCTACTATGCTAACATTAACCATAACATGAAATAAATTTTATTTTATTTACTGAAGCGGTTGTTGCTTGGTGCTAGTTTGTGGGTTTCTCTATCAATTCCCATTTTCTAGGCCATGTTTTTAGTTTATCACCCGTGTTAGCTACTTCTAAATGATTGGAATGAGGGTTCTTTATTCTTTTGGGTTTTTATCTAAGAAATGTGAACACTGACTCCTCTAAATCATTAAATTGGTTTCGTGAGTGAGTGTGTGTGTGTGTGTGTGTGTGTGTGTGTGTAGTTTGGATCTATTCTTTATTTTATGAATTATTATGTGGTTAAAATGGTGAATGTGTGATGAAAATGATCAATCCTTAGGATTCGGATAATGGGCTACTATTTTATTTTCCAACATGTGTATCTTCTTTTAAGGGCTTGATTAGAGTAGACCAAAATTTTTACTCCTAGCAACATTGGTTTTCAAACCCTTGTGGAGGACCATAGTGTTGACTTAAATCCTTTAATTGAAAAACTCTCAAAATTGTTTTGAATAGTAGAAAATTTTATTGGATCCTTAAGAAAGGAATATACATTGGGAATATTGGTTCTTGAGACTTGGCTTGCTTGGGTTTTGTAATAACCCCATTAGGTTGCATGTTTTGAATGTTGTTTTTCTTGCTTCATGTTACTATTGGAGGTATAAGGCCTTATTGTTGTTGATACCCATTTATATGCATAATAGATTGGTTTTCCTAGCTAGTGGGTGATGCCTTTTACACCATTTGTTTGGCTTGTTGTTGGATTTACACTATTAATTAAGTCTAGATCGGTTTTGGGAAATTCATATGTTAATTTTGGCCTATGTTAGGGGTTTGTACAATCGCTTGGTGTTGAATTTCCATTTGAATAAACTGTTTATTGGAATTTAGTTTAGTGTTTGACTGAAATAGAAAAATAGCGGGTATATCGATAGTCTAAATCTGGAATCATTTTGTGAAGGTTGTGAAGTTGTGTGTGTAAACGTGACTAAGAATAGTTTCACCTTGTCTAAGAAATTGGTTATTTATCATATTCATGTTTGAGAGAGGGAAGTACTCAAGGGTGGTGAGATAAAATAATAAGTTGTTGTTCAAAAGAAATAAGTGATAGATTTTTTTTTGTTTAATAAAGTTTTGTGTGTAGTTTTTAAGGTATTTGGTTAGAAAAATTGTGTCTAAATATATGAAGGAAGCTTATGATTTTGTTTATCTCATTGGAGGACATATGGCTGAGTGAAATTTTGTAAGATTGTCATACTTGTTCCTTTGTGATGGCAAACTTAAAATTTATTAATATAGGTTTAACGGTAATTAAATTTATTTGATCGTAATTTAAATTTTGGTAAGACAATGGCATTAGATTTATTTTAATTGTTTTGATTTACTAAGTATTGGTTATTTCTTCTATCGTAATTTTGATTGTTGTTTATAACATGGCAAGATGATATTATGTTTGAACTTTGTTTTTTTAACTTAATCTATATGTTCCTTGCAAAAAAATTGGTATAGGCATGTTGTTGGGTAAATTTCCTTCGAAAGGGAAATTAGCGGTTAGTATGTGATGTTAAAGTTATAACTTTAAAACTCACACCATATGAATTCCTTAAAGGAATTTTGATTGATGTCGAGTATTGGATTTCAATCATGTAATCTATATGGTTACACGATTGAAATTCCAATTTATACTCTTCACTGTTTTGAACTCATGGGGTCTTTGATCCCTGCTAGAAGGATAGTAGTCTCTTTGTTGTCTCACAAACAATGTTCATAATAAATTCTATGGTTTCCATTCTTAATTTGAATTAGTAAATATTCCAGCATGATTAAGGAGGTTGTTATTGGGTTAGAGCTTAGCACCATTTCATTTTCTAAAATGTTTTTATTAATGTTATTGTTAATGGTAGCATATGACTCCTATGTGTAGTTTTTATCATACTCAATTCTCGTGAAATGAATTAGGCTATAAATGTGCGAGATGGATTGCATGAATAGAAAAAGGAGAGTTGCATCAGTTTTATTTTGAGTTGTTTGGTTCCTTTGGGTTGTGCCTCATGCTGGAAATAAATGATTTAATCCTTGTACAACTTCTAATCGAGTAATGATAAAATTTTCTCTTGAGACAAATTGTTGAGTTGTAAACCCTTTTAAGACATAGTAACAATGTATTTCTAAGCATAAAAAAATGGGTTGGATAATCCTTATAAAGGTTAAACTAAGGTTTATAGTTGAATAAATTAATGTAGTTATGATCTACTTGATAACTGTTGAGCCCTAAGTGATCAAAGAGGAAACTATATTTTGGTAATATATATATATATACACCTTGTTTGTCCCAAAGCTAAATACATCAACATTATCTTTTTATGGTGAATTCTTAAATGATCTTATGCTGAAATCAATGATTAGATTTTGGAGGATAATGAGTTATACAAGTAGGAGGAAAATTGTTTAAGAAACCCTTCGATCTCTCTCTCTCTCTCAATCGTTGAAATGTAATGGGTTTTACCTTGTCAAACTTAATCAAGAAAAGTCTAAATAAAACTTTTAAATAATTTTAATTAATTCTTAGCCTTGAAAACTTGGAAAAAGACTAAGTAATAACCCATGGGACCCCGAAGTGGATTCTTTTGCCCTGTTTCCCCCTTAACTCTTGCCTTGATTCATTGTAATATTTCTTAAGTAATGATAACTTTAAGATCCCTTACCAAAGAAGCTTATCGTTCTAAACCTGAAATGATACTTTACCTCAATCGAGTTGGTGGTTATCACCTATGCAATAGAAGTTTTGAATAAGTGTTGGTGGCAGTGTGATATTATTTAACCTTGTGGGAAATGGAAAATGCTATTTCATCAACGAATTAAGCAATTTATTGACATGTATTAAAATGTTTATCCTCCAAAAAACTTGATCCTAAGTTGATTAGAAAAAACTATAAAAGAAAGAAGTTCACTTTTGTAAGAAGAATGGCTCAAATCAAGACATGAATCTCCTTGATCATAAATTTAGGTCTTGAAATATGTTTCTGGTAAATGCATAACCTTAAAATATTTTACACCATGGGATGCCCTAAGCTGTAACTATGTATTGCGGTTGGTCTCTTATATTGTGCCTTATTGAAGAGTCAAGTGAATTATTCGTAATGGGTGTTGTTTGTTTTCTTGTTGCATATGTGGTCAAGGTTGTGTCAAACTTCTTGAGTGTTGGTTATAGCCCTTTCCAGTCACCGAATTCTCGTGAAAATCCATGCAAGTAAAAAAAAATTATCCGAGTCTTTGTTGTTGTATTTGAGGTGTGTTTTCAACGGTGTTACACTTGGTATCAAAGCGGAGGTTCATGCTCTTGAACCTGGGCCAGATTTGAGTTGTGATGGTGTTACATGATGGTGTTGCATGACGGTGATGGTGTTGCATGATGGTGGTTGATATTGGAAGAGTAATGTGAATTAAGCGTGATGTGAACTATGTTGTAATTTTGATATTGTTAGCACACATGTTGTGTATATCACTTAGTGCATAACTGATGGCATGTTTATGTCTTAAAGATGAGAATAATATATCTCCTTTTAGGAATTCTATCTGAATTTGAGTGTGAAACAATGTTTTTTTGTGATTTGTGGGTGTGTTGATATGTTGTATGATAAGGTTGGTTGTAGTGATTTGGATTTCTTAATGATTTCATTATCATTTTTGTAGAAATGTGTGTATTTCCTTGAGTATATGGCAGTTGATTGTATGTTGAGGTTGTGTCCATCATAATTGTAATTCATCTAATATGTAAAGATTGATGTTCTTATTCAGGGACATATGGTGGGTACATGATCCCTATCGTACAGTGATTAAACTTTGGGTGTAGTATGTGGTAATGTGGTGTGTTGTAAACCATGAATGTAATGTATGTGATATTTCATGTATTTATACCATGCATAAGATGTTATGGTTAATGTGTGTTAACCTCCATTGTATTAGTGATGTAGTTGCATGTTATGTTTTGAACCTTACGCTAACCGAACCTAAGGGAAATCAGTGAAAGTATGTGTGTTTGGAGTGAGGGAATGGGTACCATGGGCTAGTAACTCGAGCTAACATTAGGTTCAATAGATGATGACCACTACTTCTTTCCTCCCTCCCTATGTGGTTGTTGTATGGATGCAACGTTAGTGTAACTATGACTGTGTGTAGTCTTTTCAAGTGGTGGTAGGATAATTTAGATAGAGATAATGACAATTGTACTATTGATATGTTACTTTGTGAGATGAGGCTTGATGTTATGAGTTTGAACAACTTTTATAGTACCCCTTGGTGGCAGATAAGGCCACATAGTCATTGTAATGTGCTATTTTTATATACGTATTTTATTCATAAATTAAACTGTTTATGTTATTTCTACAAGGAAAGCTATTTTTTTATTTTCTTGTTTTACATTTTGGGCATTCCATTAGTTTTTGGTACTAACATGCAGATTTTTCACTAACTATGGCTATTTGGCCATTTTTGTTGATTGAGAAACAGGGACGGAAGCCTGTGATATTTTATTAATCTCAATCAGTAAAAAAGTACATTGAATAGGCTGCAATATTTATAGATATTGCACAGCCATATACATCCAGAAAATGAGTTGCACAGGTGCAACCACAAACCAGAATAAACAAGCTTCCAATAACATCCGGGAAGCAAAATTACATAAAAACAAATATATTGTTTAAAACAATATAACAATGTGAATACTGACAAATATGGTTGATTAACCATATAACTATTTAAAATTAATTAAATAATAATCCTATGCATAATTAAATAATAGGATAATATAATTTATCCTAACATTCCCCCCCTTAATTGTGCATTGTCTGAAGAGATGAGGAGAGAAATGCTCTGAACAACTCGAACTTGTCACGTGCAAGTGACTTTGTGAAAATATCTGCTCATTGTTCAGCTGTTGGACAAAAATGAAGCTGGATGTTGTGCTTCAATACATGTTCGCGTATGAAATGAACCTGAACTTCAATGTGCTTTGTTCTCTCGTGAAAAACTGGATTGCGAACAAGTTTGAGAACACCTTCATTGTCAACATACATGGTAGTCGGTTTGTCCTGTGGTATTCCAAGTCCTTCCAAAGATGCGCGAGCCAAATCGCTTCACAGATAGCTTCTCCTACAGAACGATACTCGGCTTCTGTGGAAGAGCGAGAAACAAAGTGTTGTTTCTTACTTCCCCATGATATTGGTCCAGATCCCATAAAGAATACAAATCCAGAAGTGGATTTTCTATCATCAATGTTACCTGCATGATCTGAATCCGAATATCTAGTCAAGAAGAAGTTTTCATTCTTCTTGTATTCTAGACCAAGATCCACTGATCCTTTGAGATATCTCAAAATGCGCTTTGCTGCTTTCCAATGACAAATTTTGGGTTCCTGCATGAACCTGGATAGATAGCTCACTGCAAAGCTGATATCTGGTCTAGTGTAGGTCAGGTAAATGAGACTCCCAATCAGCTGCCGATAGAGAGTGGCACTTACCTCAGGAGATGGATCTGAACGAGATAATTGTAATTTGTTCTCCATAGGTGTAGCAATTGGTGTGCAATCCATCATCCTAAACTTCTCGAGCGTTGTCTTGGTATATTTCATCTAAGAAACAAAGATGTGATTCTCTTTCTGCCATACTTCCAGTCCAAGACAGTATTGCATAAGCCCGAGATCTGTCATGTCAAATGATCGCTTAAGATCTTTCTTTGTTTCATCAATCATCTTCACTGAACTGCCAGTGATGACTAGATCATCGACATAAACTACAACAATCACCATCTCCCCCCCTTGCTTTTTGAGGTAGAGATTGGGATTGTATGGATTTCTGACGAATCCATGTTGTACGAGATGCTCATCAATCTTGATGTACCATGCCCGGGGTGCCTGTTTGAGGCCATACAGAGATTTCCTGAGTCTGCATACCTTTTCTTCTTGACCAGGTACAACATATCCCTCAGGTTGAGTCATGTAGACTTCTTCTTGCAAATCTCCATTCAGGAAGGCACTTTTTACGTCCATCTGGTGAACTTTCCAACCAAACTGAGTAGCTAGAGCAAAGATCATCCTGATCGTTTTGATCTTAGCTGTGGGAGCAAATGTCTCCTCATAGTCAATGCCTTCTTTCTGTGCGTACCCCTTTGCTACAAGTCTTGCTTTACACTTGTCCACTGTCCCATCTGCTTTGTACTTAGTTTTGAATATCCATCTGCAACCAATGGGTTTCTTCCCTGGTGGAAGATCGACAAGCTGCCAAGTGTTATTCTTCATCACTGATTGATATTCAGAATCCATGGCATCTTTCCAAGATTTTGACTGTAGGGCTTCCTGGACTGTAGATGGCTCGTCTGTTTCAATAACTCTACTCATCAAAGCAAAGTTAACTTCTTCTCTTGCTTTACTGCGAGTCCATGGTCCAGGGGTGGATGTATCCGGTGGAGCATCCAATCTTGCATCTCGTAATGTACTTGTACACCATTTAGGCATACGTTGAGCTGTTCCCATGGGTTGTGGTTCTATCTCGATCAACACCATCATCCCCGTCATCACTTTCATCTTCTCGAGGGAACATTTGCTTCAGTTTTTACAAGCGGTGAAAAATCTACATCTTGCGAGTCCGGAGGAGGAGTCTCGCTTCCTTCTTCTCGAAAAACTCAACATCTCTCGCTTGTGTAGACTTTTCTACGGTCTTAGGATCCATCGATCAGTACCAAGAGTCTCTTCACTATATCTAATGAAGATGATATTTTGTGACTTCATGTCCAATTTCTTTCTGTTCTGTTTGGGTATGTGCATGCTGGCTTTGCACCCGAATACTCTGAGGTGTGCAATGGATGGTTTCCTCTTTGACCATGCTTCTTGTGGTGTAATTCCATCAAGAGCAGTTGTGGGCGCTCTGTTTAACAAATACACTATTGTTTTTTTGCCTTCTGCCCAAAATGTCTTTGCAAGTTCAGAATCATCGATCATGCATCGCACCATTTCCATGATAGTACGATTTCTTCTCTTGACAACACCATTTTGCTGCGGTGTGTGTGGAGGAGGCATTTGTCGACGAATCCCGTGAGTTTGTAGATAGTCTCTGAACTCATCACTGGTGAATTCCCCCCCTCGATCTGAGTGGAGAGTTCTGATGTGATGACCAGTTTCTTTCTCAACTGCCACTTTGAACTTTTTGAACGTTTCAAAGGCCTCACTTTTCTTGCGAAGACAAAAATCCACATTTTTCGTGAATAGTCGTCAACACAGAGCATGAAGTACTGGAACCCTGAATGACTTGGCTGCATTGGACCGCACAGATCGGTATGAACCAGGTCAAGTTTACCATGAGCTCGAAAAGTACTTGTTTGGAATGAAACTCTGTGTTGTTTCCCTGCTAAGCAGTGAGGACACTTGTCTGTATCCTTCTGAAGAGATGGTAGCCCATGTACCATATTACACCGGTGAAGTGTGTCGAGATATTTGAAACTTACATGACCAAATCTCCGATGCCACAATTGAGCTGAGGTGGAGTTTTTAGCCACGAGTGCTTGATCATTTTTGTGAATGAAATCAAGTTGAAACATTCGTCCCACATTTGAGGCTTTGGCATATATTTTCGAGCCTCTGGATTTATCTCGAATCAAACACATTTTCTTGCGGATTGACTATCAAAGTCAATTTTCAGAGTTGAGATCTAGGAGTTGGTGATCGAAAGAAGATTCTTTGTCAACCCAGGGACATATAGAACATCTGATATTCTGCAGTTGCGTGAACCAAGGGGTAGAGAAATGTTTCCAATCCCCTGTACTATATATGAAGAATCATCTCCCAACGAAACATGATTTTTCGATGGCGTGTCCCTCATTGAAATAAACCAGTCTCTGTGGCGGTCATGTGTCGAGTGGCTCCCGAATCAACATACCAGATGTCACTAGATGACGTGGATGGTTCACTTGATCGAGCAGTGAACAAGAAGTCTTCATTGTCTGACTGATCTTGTTGCTCAGCAATATTACCTTGCTGGTGGGGTCTTCTTTTCCAGTTCCCCTTTTTCTGCCCGTGATAATTGTTTGAATGTCCCTTGTAAGTTTGTTGTTGTTGTGGTCTAGAATTGCTTGATGAACCTTTCTTATATGTGTTAAACCAACATTCTTGCAAGTCATGTCCTCTTTTGCAAATGGGACATCGCTTCTTCTGTTGATTGTCCCCATGATACTGATTCTGATGTGGGGACTTTTGATAGGATTTAGGTTTACTTTTACCTTTTCCTTTCCATTTTTGATGTGAAGACATTGCCTGCTCCTCTTCATCATCCTTGTTGTACATTGCTTCCTCTTGTTGCGGCAAAGAGGTTTACTAACTTGTCAAAACTTATTGTTATGAATCGACAAGTTTAGAGTTGTGACAAAAATTCGGTAAGAAGAAGGGAGAGCTCTCAGAACAATGGGAATGAGAGACTCATCTTTGACCTCTTCTCCTAGGGCTAGAAGTGAAGCCCTCAACTCTGCAACTCTTCTTAGGAAGGCTTCAATTTTCTCATTCTGTTTGAATTTCAACGTATGTAACTGACTCTGCAAATTAAGTATGACATTCTTGTTCTTGGCCTCATATATTGTGCTTAGCTTATCCCAAGCTTCTTTTGCTGATGTGGCATCTCAAATGTGGACTTGCACATCGTTGGATACTCCAAACAAATGATGAGCTTTGCTTTCTGATCTGCTCTATCAAATTGTCATTGTTGTGTTGCATCCGTTGGTGATCTGGTTAGAGTACCAGTCACAACAGGCCAGATTTCTTCAAACTCAAGTTGTGTCTTGATTTTTGTCTTCCAAGCAGCATAGTTGCTTCCTCTGAGCAATTGTGAATCCGGAAGAAAAAATTTGGGGGCATTGGTGCCCATTTTGCAGAGATCACTGACAGGGTTTGGCTCTTATCACTCCAGGTATAAGGTCTCCCAATCTATATACCGTCAGTCCGATATACCGAACCTTTCTATATACGCGCCCTTCCGATATACCCGTCGGTACGTGGAAGAAGCTCGCCCTTTCTATATACCCGGCGGTACGTGAAAGAGGCGTTAACGTACGTGAAAGAATTCGATACGTGGTACCAAGACAGTACTGATGGGGTCTGTGCGATTATTGACACCGGCTCAAAGAAATATCCTCATACGCGCGCGTAACTTCGCTATATACTCGGATAATTTCTCAGTCCGGATTTATGTCTTGCAATCGTTCACAGACAGATGGGATGGCTCATAGTGTGTGCACTGTGACCTTATTACTCCCCGTCGATTTATAGGGACGATGCCCAGACGACGTTGTTGCAGCTATATTAGGCGTTAAGTGCAGTAGTAGTCGCGACGGCTTTACCCGTAAGTGCTTCCCAGAGGCACTGTATATACCGAACGCTGCGAATGAGATCTAGGATCTCGTGAGTGTTTCAGAACCAAATTTTACTATTTTTTATTACAATTACGCCGGTTTACGGCGATTACACAAAGTTTTGCTTTACTATGGCAACTTGTAAATTAGTATAATATACAATACAATTTGAATGACAGGCAAAAAATTACAGTTTCGGGGTCCTGGTGACCTCCTGAGCCCTAAATGCTAAAAATTGCAAAAAAATAGCTGAAAATGCAATTTTTAGGTGGGTCTCCTTTTGCAAAAAATGTCTGGAATGAGAAAACAGACCAGATGGGAGAATTTTTTTTTTTACCCTAAATTAGGGATTCTCCGCTAAATTTAGTTAGTCGTAACTAAATTCAAAAAAGCCTGCTAATTTTAGCAGTTCCATGAATTTCGCTTTGATCCAAAAGTAGAGTTTTGAGTGTTTTTTGTGGGATTTGATCCTCAAACCTCTCACTCCTAAGGCACATGCAATAACCAACTTGGCCACTTGGGGCGCTTGGACTATGGAAGGAAGAAATTTGAATTTATTGTCAAATAAATTGACTTACCTTTTAAAAAAATGCAGCTTGGTGAGCCTCCACGTGGCGCATGCTGGTGAAGGGGCGTTTTTAGGGTTGTATTTGCCCAAAAAACGGATCTGGAGCTTTTCTTTTTACCTCCACTCCTTTGTATTCTCCTTTGGCCGCGTTTTTTTGCTTTCCACGCACAGATATGCAAGTACAGGCCGCGTTTTTTGTATTTGGGCGCTGTATTTTCCTCCCGGGGCACGTTTTTACTTTTCCACTGCTTTTTTATTGTCTTGGCCGCATTTTCTCTTGCCCAGGCCATATTTTTTGATTGTTGGGCATGTTTTTTTAATGTTGGGCGCGTTTTTTGCATTGTTTGCCTTTTATGACAGCCGTGGGAGACTAAAAATGGCACCTTTTTTGCTTTGGCTGCGTTTTTGATTCTTTGGGCGTTTTTGATTGTACAGGCCGTATTTTTTACAATCTAAGCCTTCATTTTGCGCATGGGACAGCAAAAGACAGCAAAGGGCGCATCTAACAGCAAAGGACAGCTCCAAAAAAAAGATTTTTACTTGTGCAGGCCGCGCATGGGAGAATGGCGCCTCTTTTTCTCAAAAAAAAAAAAAACGTTTTTATCTCCTTCCACTATATATTTTCCAGCGTGGGCGCCTTCTTCTTCTTTTTTTTTTTTAATTTTCTTTGCTCTGTGTATTCACTGCAGGGGCATATACACAGCAAAGCAAACCTCCAAAACAAGATATACCTCTAAATGCAGTAAAAACAAAACCCTGAAATTTTTTTTTTTAAAATTCAATACCTGTAGCAATTTTTGCCTGTGCTGAGTGCACCAAAAAAAAATTTGCCTTCCAAGTACCTGGAAGGAACAGGCTGATGTGGGGGAGGCAGGGATGGGGCTGGGAGTTTGCACGAGGCTGCACAGGCTCTCAAATGCTGCAAACACGTCTCCAATCTCCTCTCTCTCTGCTGCTCTCTCTTCCACACCTTCACAGGGCCAGAATTTCGCTCTGGTACCAAATGTTGATTGAGAAACAGGGACGGAAGCCTGTGATATTTTATTAATCTCAATCAGTAAAAAAGTACATTGAATAGGCTGCAATATTTATAGATATTGCACAGCCATATACATCCAGAAGAATGAGTTGCACAGGTGCAACCAAAAACCAGAATAAACAAGCTTCCAATAACATCCGGGAAGCAAAATTACATAAAAAAAAAAATTGTTTAAAACAATATAACAATGTGAATACTGACAAATATGGTTGATTAACCATATAACTATTTAAAATTAATTAAATAATAATCCTATGCATAATTAAATAATAGGATAATATAATTTATCCTAACAATTTTTTTCTTCGTTTTGGATCTTCTTTTAAAATTTTAAGAGTTTACCGCCTTGCCTAACGCTTTTACATTGCCACTTGGCATTAGGATTGGATTGCTATGCTTGTGCTATTGTGCTGATGTGTGGAATAGGTTCATGAGATGCACCATTGAATGGTTGGACCTATGGACCCGCGTGTTTTATGGGGTACACCCCAAGGAGTTACAAAAAGTATTTGGTTGTTGAACCATGAGTTATTATATCACTTGGGTTAGGGGGTGTCTGGAATCTATGTGCCTAGTGCCATAGGGAAAAGATCCTCCTTGAGGGAGACATAAGAGATTTGAGTGTGTTTAATTGATTGATGATTTGCGAGGAATACAAAGTTGTTATGATGTGTTGGGTTGTGGTGTTATGATGTACGTGTTACTCAAGTTAGTTTAATTTGTTTTGTGATGTCGTGCATATGATGTTGATGACGTTGTTGACACTATGTACATATAGCTATTTTATGAGTTATGTACAATATTCATATGTGGAATTGTGGAAATTTTAGGTTGTTGTAGTGCACTTGAGTTTGAGTATCATATGACAGTTGTAGATGTGTCACAAGTACTATGATATGTGGTGTGTCTTTTCTCTTCAATTTTTAGTTAAGATCTTGTGGTGTGATACCATCATGAGAGTATGTAAAAGTATGCTCATGAATCATTAGTGTTGTGTACGACCCTGGTAGGGTGTGTGATTGCAGTTCATGTTGCGCCCCCACAAGAATGAACAAAAAAAATTCTACAACAATGAAAATTTAAAGAACATGAATTAAGAAAATTGTAAATGGAAAGAACCTAATTAAATAATAATAAAAATAGGGAACCGCAAATCTTCTGAGAACTTTGAAACATAAAAATGTTGTCAAATGTTTTTAAGGTCTCCACGATGTCATGCTTTAACGATTAAAATTTGACCTAAGCATGCACCTTCGCCTTTATATGTTCCTTGATGATTACTTCATTTACTTCCTTCGGTGTTATGCTGCATCGAGGATGATGATTTTCTTAAGTTAAGGAGAATGTAATGCCCCATTTGATGTTCCCCTAGCTCTTGCCTGGTGACCCTGTTCTTAAGAAATTTGGGAATGTTGAGGGTGTGCTCCCGTTGAGCGTGAGTTGACTTTTTCCTTACGTAGTGAAGATTTAGCACCCTCCCTCTCCATCTTGCATTCTCGAATAATAGTCAACACCTCTAGTTGTGCACTTGTAGCATCTGTATAATTATCCTATTAAAGGAAAATCTTGTTCTCACTTTATCAAGCTCCTGTTGATTGTTATTAATATGATTAATAATTATTATTATTTTTAGTCGTAAAATTAATAAAAATAATGATAATAATAATATTATAATTTTAGTTTTCGATTAATGATTATTTTATTTTATATTATAATTTTATATTTGTGTCAATTTTCATGAATGTTATTAATTACCTTTAAGCTATTTTATTTCATTATTGTTCACTTTAGTGCCCAAGCCTTGATTTGCAGAAGAAAATCTTGTTGTTGGTGGTGCCTTTGTTTAGGACATGGTGTTCACGTTTAATGTTTAATGTGTCCTCCGTGTCCATCTAGGCATAATGCATGCTTTGTAAATATAGCTTTTTGTTGATAAAATGCTTTTTTATTTATGTGGAGGTATCCACCCACCCCACCATTTATTCATTCCATTCTAGTCACTTACATTTGTTTTATTTTATTTTTGCTTGTTGAAAAGACTGGACTTTGTGATTTGTTTTGGAGGTGGAAAACCTTCCATTCCATCATTTCTCCTTTATTTCTAAACATGTTAGACATTATCTACTAGGGGAGCTAGCCGCCACTTTTTCCAAATCAGTTATTAATGAAATCCACTCTGGTTGTTTAGTGACCTACCCCATTTATTGTTTTATTCATTCCATGCCTTGGCTCTCGACTTGATGGAAGGAAACACCAAAAAAAACTTGAAATTTAACTTTCTACTTGTAATTATAGTTTCATCAAAACCTACTCTGCATTTTCTTTTAGTGCTTGAGTACACACATCTTCCTTTTGCGTGAGTGTCTTTAGTAAAGGTATACCCTATGGATTTTTGAGAGGGAATTGGAAACAATGAAGTCATGTGGGCCGTTGTAAGTGGGTAGCCAAACCATTTTTCTTGGTGGATCCGGAAACTTATATGGATACTTACAAAGTATCCTTGCTTGCATCTGTGAGATGCATATACCTTCTGGATGAAATAAATATAAGGTCTTGGCTGATGTCTATTTAAGGAATACGGTGAGTCGATACATCTTGAGATAATAAGAAAGGAATAAGTTTGTTCTTGCAAAAGTTATTCTTGGTTGAGGACCTCGTTGAAAGGGGTGGCTCGTAAATGGGTTTTTGACTTTGAAAGGGTAAGGTAATCGACTTTAATCCATTAATTTCCATCTACAAGAATTTTTTATACTTTTGTAAGATTATGAATTACAAATATCTATTTCAATGTATTGTATCACTATTTTTTTTTCTTCCCTACCTTCCCCGAAAACAAACTAGAATGTGCCCTTTTCAAATCAATCAAATCAGAATCCCTTGGAATTGCATTTAGGTGGTGAAGATCCTCGTGCACTTACCATTTTCTCCTTCCCGTGCCAAAACATAGCCATGAATATTGTTCGATGTTATAGCAATGAGGGCCTAGAGGATGTTGCTACATTTTTAGAAGCTCATGTGAGGCATGACAATTTCTTCTCATCTGTCTACTATGCCAACATTAACCATAGCATAAAAGAAATTTTATTTTATTTACTAAAGTAGTTGTTGCTTGTGGCTATTTTTTTTTTTATTGATTCAAATCTTCCAAGCCATGTTTTTAGTTTTCCCTTGCGTTATAATCGCTTCTTAGGATGATTTTTGGCTAGAATTTGTTCTTCTATTTGTCTTGGCACTTAATCATTTTTTTCTCTTGTTATTTTTGGTATACTTGATGATTGTTTGGATTCCAAACCCCACCCCCCTTTCGTAATTTTATGCTTTTAAGTAAATGATTAGAACAAGGGTTATCTATTCTTTTGGGATTTTATCTAAGAAATGTGAAAACTGACTCCTCTAAATTGTTAACTTGTTTTCATAAGTGTGTGTGTATATATATATATATATATATATTCGAATCATTCTTCATTTTATGAATTATTTTGTGATTAAAATGGTCAATGTCTCGATGAAGACTGATCAACCCCTTAGGATTCAGGATGATGGGATGCATGTTTTATTTTTCAACATGCCTATCTTCTTTTAAGGTATTGATTAGAGTAGACCAAAACTTTTACTCCTAGCAACATTGGTTTTCAAACCCTTGTGGAGGACCATTGTGTGTACTTAAATTCTTTAATCGAAAAACTCTCGAAGTGTTTTGAATACTAGAAGATTTTATTAGACCCTTAACAAAGGAATATACATTAGGAATAATGGTTCTTGAGACTTGGCTTGATTGGGTTTTGTAATAACCCCATTAGGTTGCATGTTTCAAATGTTGTTTTTCTCACTTTGTGTTACTATTGGAGGTATAAGTCCTTATTGTTGTTAATACCCATTTATATGAATAATAGATTGGTTTTACTAGCTTTCGGCAGATGCCTTTTACACCATTTGTTTGGATTTTTGTTGGATTTACATTAGTAATTAAGTCTAGATCAGTTCGGTCAATTTTTATGTTAATTTTAGCCTATGTTATGGGTTTGTACAATCGTTTCGTTTTGACTTTCCATCGAGTAAACTATTTATTCAAAATTTGGTTTAGTGTTTGACTGAAATAGAAAAATAGTAGGTATATCGATAGTGTAAATGCGGAGTCATTTTGTGAAGTTTGTGAAGATATGTGTGTAAACATGACAAAGGAAAGTTTCATCTTGTTTAAGAAATTGGTTATTTATCATATTCCTATTTGAGAGAGGGATGTACTCAATGGTGGCGAGATAAAAGAATAAGTTGTTCGAAAGAAATAAGAAAGAGAGTATTTTTGTTCAATAAATTTTTGTGCGTAGTTGTTTAAGGTATTTGGCTCAAACAAGGTTGTTTTAATATATTAAGGAATCTTAGGATTTTTGTTATCCGTTGGAGGAGATATGGCTAAGTGTAATTCATGTAACATCATCATACTTGTTCCTTTGTGACATCTCACTTAAAATTAATAATATAGGTTTAAGGGTAATTAAATTTATTGGAATGTAATTTAAATCTTGGTAAGACAATGGCATTAGATTTATTTTAATTGTTTTGATTTACTAAGTATGGGTTATTTCTTTGATCGTACATTTGACTATTCTTGATAACATTGCAAGATGATCTTATGTTTGAAATTTTCTTTTTAACTTACTCTATATGTTCCGCACAAAAAAATTGGTATAGGCATGTTGTGGGGTAAATTTCCTTCGAAAGGGAAATTAGCGGTTAGTATGTGATGTTAAAGTTATAAATTTAAAAATCACACCATATGAATTCTTTAAAGGAATTTTGATTGATGTCGAGTATTGGATTTCATTCATGTAATTTATATGGTTACACGATTGAAATCCCAATATACTCTTCACTTTGTTTTGAACTCATGGGGTCTTTGATCCTGCTTTAGAAGGATAGTAGTCTCTTTGTTGTCTCGAAGCAATGTTCATAACAAATTTTATGGTTTCCCTTCTTAATTTGAATTATTAAATATTCCAACATGATTAAGGAGGTTATTATTGGGTTAGAGCTTAGCACCATTTCATTTTCTAAAATGTTTTTTTAATGTTATTGTTAATGGTAGCATATGATTCCTATGTGTAGTTTTTATCATGCTCAATTATCGCGAATTGAATCAGGCTATAAATATGAAGATGGCCCTCATGAGTAGAAAAAGGAGAGTTACATTGGGTTGATTTTGAGTTGATTTGTTCCTTTGGGTTGTGCGTCATGTTGGAAAGAGTTGATGTAATCCTTCTACAACTTCTAATCGAGTAATGATAAAATTTGATCTTGAGACAAATTGTTGAGTTGTAAACCATTTTAAGACATAGTAACAATGTATTTATAAGCATAACAAAATGGGTTGGATAATCCTTATAAAGGTTAAACTAAGGTTTATATTTGAATAAATTAATGTAGATGTGATCTACTTGATAATTTTTAAGCCCTAAGCGATCAAAGAGGAAACTATATTTTGGCATATATATATATATATATATATATATATATATATATATACCATGTTTGTCCCAAAGCTAAATACATCAACATTATCTTTTTATGGTGAATTATTAAATGATCCTATGCTGAAATCAATGATTAGATTTTACAAGATAATCAGTTATACAAGTAGGAGGAAAATTGTTTAAGAAACCCTTCGATCTCTCTCTCAATCTTTGAAATGTAAATGGTTTTCCTTGTCAAACATAATCAAGAAAAGTCTAAATAAAACTTTTAAATAATCTTGATAAATTCTTAGCCTCAATAAAAGACTGAGTAATAACCCATGGGACCCCGAAGCTGAATTCTTTTGACATGTTTCCCCCTTAACCCTTGCCTTGATTCATTGTAATATTTCTTAAGTATGATAACTTTAAGATCCATTAGCAAAGAAGCTTATCATTCTAAACCTAAAATGGTACTTTACCTCAATCACAATTGGTGTGCATATCACCTGTGTAATAGAGGTTTGGAACTAGTTTCCATGGCACTGTGTGATATTATTCAACCTTTTTGGAAATGGAAAATTCTCTTTGATCAACGAATTAAGAAAATTATTAACATACATTATAATGTTTATCCTCTAGAAAAATTTATCCTAAGTTGATTAGACAACAAGTATGAAGAAATAAGTTCATTTTTAGGAAGGATGGCTCAAATCAAGACATGAATCTCCTTGATCATAAATTTAGGTCTTCAAATATGTTTTGGGTAAATACATAACCTTAAAATATTTTACACCGTGGGATGCCCTGAGCTGTAACTATGTATTTTAGTTGGTCTCTTATGTTTTCCCTTTTCAAAGAGTCAAGTGAATTATTCACGGTGGGTATTGTTTGTTTTCTTTTTGTATATGTGGTATAGGTTGTGTTAAACTTCTTGATTCTTGGTTATAGCCCTTTCCGGTCACCTACATTGTTCATGTAACCTCCATGAAAGTAAAAGACAAAATTATCTTACTCTTTGGTGTTGTATTTGGGGTGTGTATTTGATGGTGTTACACTTGGTATCAAAGCAGAGGTTCATGCACTCAAACCTCTGGGCCAAATTTGAGTTGTGATGGTGTTAGATAATGGTGCTACGTGACGGTGGTGATGTTGTTGTATGATGGTGGTTGATATTAGAAGAGTAATGTGATTAAAGCCTGATGTGAACTATGTCGTAATTTTGATATTGTTAGAACACATGTTGTGTATGTCACTTAGTGCATAATTGATGACATGTTTATGTGTTAAAGATTAGGATAATTTACCTCCTTTTTAGGAATTCTATGTGAATTTCAGTGTGAAACATTGTTTTAATGTGATGTGTGGGTGTGTTGATATGTTCTACGACAAGGTTTGTTGTAGTGAATTGGATTTCTTAATGATGTCATTATCATTTGTGTAGAAATGTGTGTATTTCCATGTTATATGGTAGTTGACTATATGTTGAGGTTGTGTTCATCATAATTTTAATTCATGTAATATGTAAAGATTCATGTTGTGATTTAGGGACATATGGTGGGTACATGATCCCTATCATACAGTGATTACACTTTTGGTGTAGTATGTGGTAATGTGGTGTGTTGTAAACCATGAATGTAATGTATGTGATATAACATGTATTTGTACCATGCATAAGATGCTATAGTTAATGTGTGTGAACCACCATTGTATTAGTGATGTAGTTACATGTTATGTTGTGAACCTTACGCTAATTAAACCGAGGGAAATCAATAAAATTGTGTGTCTTTTGAATCGGGAAATGGGTACCATGGGCTAGTAACTCAAGCTGACCTTAGGTTTAGTAGATAATGACCACTTTGCTTATTTCCTTACTCCCTATGTGGTTGTTGTATGGATGCAACCTTAGTGTAACTTTGGTGTGTTTAGTCTTGTCTAAGTGGTGGCGGGATGATTTAGATAGAGATGATTGCAATTATACTATTGATATGTTACTTTGAGAGTTGAGGCTTGATGTTCCGAGTGTCAACAACTTGTATAAATACCCCTTGGTGGCAGATAAGGCCACATAGTCATCATAATGTGCTATTTATATATATATGTATTTTATTCATAAATTATATTTTTTATGTTATTTCGTGAGAACCAACCATTTTCTTGATTGTCATGTTTTACATTTTGGGCATTCCCTTATGTTTTGGTAATAACATGTGGATTTTTTCACTAAATATGGATATTTGGCCAATTTTTTTGCTTGATTTTGGATCTTCTTTTAAAATTTTAAGATTTTACCACCTTTCCCAAGGCTTTTACTTTTCCACTTGGCATTTGGATTGGATTGCTATGTTGGTTCTATTGTCATGATGTGTGGAATATGGTCATGGGATGCACCATGGAATGGTTGGACCTATGGACCCACTTTGTTTTATGGGGTTATGCCCCAAGGAGTTACAACTAAATATCTAGTTGTTGAACCATGAGTTATTATGTCACTTGGGTTAGGGGTGTCTGGACTCTATGTGCCTAGTGCCTTAGGGAAACAAGCCTCCTTGAGTGAGGCATAAGATGCTTGAGGGAGGCAATAAGAGACTTGAGGGAGGCATAAGATATTGAGGGAGACATAAGAGATTTGTGTGTGTGTGTGTGATTGATGCTTTGGGAGGTATACAAAGTTGTTATGATGTGTTAGGTTTTGGTTTTATGATGTACATGTTACTCATGTTAGTTCAATTTGTTTTTTGATGTTGTGGATATGATGTTGATGCCCTTGTTGACTCTATGGTACCATATATCTATTTTCTTAGTTATGTACAACCTTCATATGTGGAATTGTGGAAATTTCAGGTTGTTGTAGTGCACTTACGTTTGAGTATCATATGGCAGTCATATATGTGTGACAAGTACTATGATATGTGGACCATCTCTTTTCTCTTCCATTTTTAGTTAAGCTCTTGTGGTGTGATACCATCATGAGAGTATGTAAAATTATGCTCGGGAATCATTAGTGTTGTAAGACCACGGTAGGGTGTGTGATTGCAATTCATCTTGGGCACCCACAAGAATGAACAAATAAAAAAAAAATCTACAACAATGAAATTTTAAAGATCATGAGTTAAGAAAATTTTAAATGGAAAGAACCTAATTAAATAATAAATAAGAGGTAACTGCCAATCTTCACAGAACTTTGAAAGTTAAAAATGTTGTCAAATGTTTCTAAGGCCTCCTTGTGGTCATCCTTTAATGATTTCCTTGCCTTCCTCTCGATGTTATGCCGCATCGAGGACGATGATTTTATTAAGGGGAGGAGAATGTAATGCCCCGTTCAAATTTCCTCAGCTCTTTTCCTAAGCGACACTATTGCTAAGCCCAGGAAGGTTGAGGGTGTGCGCACGTTGACCGTTAGTTTAATTTTTCCTTACGCAGCGAAGATTTAGCACCCTCCCTATGCATCTTGCCTTCTCGAATTATATTTGACACCTGTAGTTGTGGACCTTGTAGCATCTTGTATGATTATCCTATTAAAGGAAAATATTGTTCTCACTTTATCAAGCTATATGTTGATCGTTATTAATATGATTGATTATTATTATTATTTTAGGTTGTAAAAATAATAATAATAATGATAATAATAATATTATAATTTTAGTTTTTAATTAAAAATTATTTTATTTTGTGTCGATTTTCATGAACATTATTAATTACCTTTAAAGATATTTTATTTTATTATTGTTCGCTCTCATGCCTAAGCCTTGATTCACAAAAGAGGAGCTTGTTGTTGGTGGTACCTTTGTTTAGGACGTGGTGTTCATGTTTAATGTTTAATGTGTCCTCTTTGGCCGTCTAGGCATCATACACTCTTTGTAAATATAGATTTTTGTTGATAAAATGTTTTTTGCTTATGTCGAGACATCCAGATAACCCCACAATTTATTCATTCCATGTTGGTCATATACACTTGTTTTAATTTATTTCCTCTTGTTGAAAAGACTGGACTTTGTGATTTGTGTTTGGAGGTGAAGCACCTTCCATTCAATCATCTCTCGTTTATTTCTAAACGTGTTGGACATTAGCTGGTCGGGGGAGCTATTGGAATTTTTTTCCAAGTCGTTATTAATGAAATCCACTCTAGTTGTTTAGTGACTTGCCCCATTTATTGTTCTATTCATGTCATGCTTTGGCTCTCGACTTGATGGAAGGAAACACCAAAAAAAAAACTTGAAGTCTAACTGTCTACTTGTAATTATAGTTTCATCAAAACTTGCTCTGTATTTTATTTTGGTGGTTGAGTAAGCACATCTTCCCTTATTGTGTGAGTGTCTTTGGTAAAGGAGTACGTTGGGGATTGTTGAGAGGGCATTGGAAACAATGAACTCACGCGGACCATTTTAAGTGGGTTGCCAAACCATTTTTCTAGTTGGATCTAGAAACTTATATGGCTACTTACAATATCCTTTCTTGGGTCCGTGAGATGAATATACTTTCGGATGCAACAAATATAAGTTCTTGAGTGATGTATCTTTGAGGAATACAATAGTCTAATACATATTTGTATAATAAGAAAGGAATAAGTTTATGTTCTTGCCAACGGTATTCTTATTCGAGGACCTCGTTGAAAGGGGTAGCTCGTAAATGGGTTTTTGACTTTGATAGAGTAAAGTAATCGACTTTAATCCATTAATTTCCATTTACAAGAATTTTGACTTGGGGTTATTGATTTTTTTTTACTTTTGTAAGATTATGAATTACTGATCTTTATTTCAATGTATTGTATCACTATTTTTTTGCTTCCCTTTACGCCATGGAAACAAAGTGGAATGTGCCCTTGTTGAATCAATCAAATAATACTCCCTTACAAATTTGTTTGGGTGGTGAAGATCCTCATGCACTTACCATTTTTTCCCTTCCCATGCAACTATGTGGCCATGAATTTGGTCACCCAGGAAGTAATTTGGACAAAGATTTTTAGATGTTGCAACAATGAGGGCCTAGGGGATGTCGCTACATTTTTGGAAGCTCATGAAAGGCATGATAATTTCTTCTTATCTTTCTGCTATGCTAATATTAACCATATAATGAAATAAACTTTATTTTATTTATGAAGTGGTTGTTGTTTATGAATATTTTTGGTTTTTGCTATCAATTTCAATCTTCTAGGCCATGTTTTTAGTTTATCCCCCTGTGTTAGTTGCTTCTTAGGATGATTTACGGATAGAATTTGTTACATTATTTGTCTTAGCACTTAATATTTTACTTGATCTTGTTGTTTCTGGTATACCAATTGTTGTTTGGATTCCTAACACCCCCACTCGTAATGTTATACTATTAAATAAATGATTAGAATGAGGGTTTTCTATTCTTTTGGTATTTTATCGAGAGATGCAAAAACTAGCTCCTCTAAATCGTTAACTTGTTTTCATGAGTATATATATAGTCTGAATCTGTTCTTCATTTTATGAATTATTATGTTGTTAAAATGGCATATGTCCGATGAAAACTAGTCAATCATTAGGATTAAGATAATGGGATGCATGTTTTATTTTTCAACATGTGTATATTATTTTAAGGGCTTGATTACTGATGAGACCAAAATTTTTACTCCTAGCAACGTTGGTTTTCAAACCCTTATGGACGAGCATTGTGTTGAATTAAATCCTTGTTCGAAAAACTATATGGAGTGTTTTGAATACTAGCAAATTTTACTCGATCCTTAAGAAAGGAATATACATTAAGAATATTTGTTTTTTGAGACTTCGCTTACTTGGGTTTTGTAATAACCCCACTAGGTTGTATGTTTGAATGTTGTTTTGCTTGCTTCATATTACTATTGGAGGTATAAGGCCTTATTATTGTTAATACTCATTTATTTGCGTAATAGATTGGTTTTCCTAGCTAGTGGGTGATGCCTTTTACACCTTTTATTTTGCTTGTTCTTGGATTTACACTATTAATTTATTCTAGATCGGTTTTTTGAAATTCGTATGTTAATTTTAGCATATGTTAGGGGTTTGTACAATCGCATGATGTTGAATTTTGGTTTGAATAAATTATTTATGTTAACATTAGTTTTGTGTTTGAATGAAATAGAAAAATAGTGGTTATATTGATAGTCTAAATTTGGAGTCATTTTGTGATGGTTGTGAAGTTGTGTGTGTAAAAGTTACTAAGGAAAGTTTCACCTTGTTTAAAAAATTGGTATTTATCATATTCATGTTTGAGAGATGGAGGTAATCACGGGTGATGAGATAAAAGAATAAGCCGTGGTTCAAAAGAAATAAGAGATAGATTTTTTTTGTTTACTAAAGTTTTGAGTGTAGTTGTTCAAGGTATCCGGCTCAAACAAGGGTGTTTTAATATATTAAGTAAGCTTAGGATTTTGGTTATCTATTGGAGGAGATATGGCTAAGTGTAATTCATGTAACATCATCATACTTGTTCCTTTATGATGGCTCGCTTAAAATTTATTAATATAGGTTTAAGGTTAATTAAATTGATCGCTTGTAGTTTAAATCTTGGTAAGATAGTGACATTATATTTATTTTATTTTTTTTATTTACTCAGTATGGGTTATTTCTTGTATCATAATTTTGGTACTGTTGTTGGTAACTTGGCAAGATGATCTTATGTTTGAACTTTTCTTTTTGAACTTACTCTATATGTTCCTTGCAAGAAATTAGGTGTAGGCATGTTGTGGGGTAAATTTCCTTTGAAAGGGGCAATTAGCGGTTAGTATGTGATGTTAAAGTTCTAAATTTAACCCTACCAAACCTTATTAATTCCTTAAAGGAATGTTGATTGATGTCGAGTATTGGATTTCAATCATGTAATTTATATGGTTACATGATTGAAATCCCAATACACTCTTCCCTTTCTTTCAAAATCATGGGGTCTTTGATCCCTACTAGAAGGATCAACAAATGAAGTAACTTATTGAAATATATTATAATGTTTATCCTCCAAAAAAATTGATCCTAAGCCAATTAGACAACAATATAAAATAAACAAGTGCACTTTTGTAAGAAGGATGGCTTGAATCAAGAGATGAATCTCCTTGATTGTAAATCAAGAGATGTTTCTAGTAGATGAATAATCTTAAAATAACATACACTATGGGATGACTTGTGATGTAATTATCTATTTTGGTTGGTCTCTTATGTTGTGCCTTGTCGAAGAGTCCAGTGAATTGTTCATAATGGGTGTTTTTGTTTTCTTGTTTCATATGTGGTCTAGGTTGTGTCAAAATTATTTAGTGTTGGTTATAGCCCTTTCTGGTCACCTTTGTTTTCATGTAGACTATATGAAAGTCAAAAAAGAAAAATATGAGTCTTTGGTTTTGTATTTGGGGTGTGTTTTTGATGGTGTTACAATGCACAAGTTTGTGCTCAGATTATAATATCTAGGAGCTCCTGTTTGGATTCATCTCCTAGGTCGCCATTGGAATTCTTGCAACTTAAAGTATTTTTGTCATATCAATATCAATGGGTGTTATCATTATAGTTAATCCTTCTACTAAGGCACATTCTAGGTTGATGTGTGCCTAGATGTGCATCAAAATCCTTGAGGGAACAAAAGTGTGTTCTAAAATCTTCCGAAAATTTTGGATGACAAATGTGTGCGGGTTGTTGAATTTGAGAAGTCATATACCATCTATGACAGTCTTTGGAAGATGGGCTACGAACATAAGGTGTGTTGATTTAGTGAATGTATAATTATTTTGGAGAATGCTTCTAGTGGTGACTATGGGTTTCTGTCCACGTGGTGGATGATGAATAAGAAGAAGAGGATTCTGGGCAGATTAGGCGAAGTGGAGGACGTTGGTGAGACATTGGCATTATCATTGGGCGAGTGAAAACTAGTACAAGAGGAACAAAAGGTTTATGTCACTGCTAGAAACCATCTTGAAGCCAGTATAATTGAGAAGGGGTGGTGTTTTGGTTGTAAGGATGTTTACATGGCCAGTTCCAGCATAGACCCAGGTCGGATATTTTCAATTTCTAAATTGAATATTAGATTGTTGGTTGGTTCCGCCTCGTGTCTTAATGACATATGAATTTTTCCTAGGAGCAATGTGGACATTAATAGATCAAGTGGTCCTGGTGGGTAAGCATGTCCTTTTGTGAATTCTCTTGAACTAGGATTTAATTCAACTAGTAGTCTCATTCATGGAAAACAGTTCGGTTCGGGTCATGTCAAGGGTAACCTGGAGGTTTACCTCACATTGGATGGTGATTTATTAAGGGGCTGGAAGACCAAGGGATTTATGGGGTTTGATGGACTACAATTCAAAAAAATTGGCTCAATTCGTATGTGTGATGCGGAGTTCTTTGGAACGCCCACAAAAATACATTCTAAGAACATCTTTGAAACCTTAAAAACTTATCCCGAAAGTTGTGGAATTTTTTTGTTTAAGTAAAAAGGTTATGAGGACAAAAACCCTTGGTACATTAAATTCACCTACACAAAAGTTCTCAACATTACGATTGGGGATCCAGGTCTAGTTCAAACATTGAATATTTTAATTTCTCTCTAAAGTCAATTAATTAACATTTGTCTAGGAAGGTACCATAATTTGGTTTTCTTGGTTAAATTATTTCTTTTCTTTAATCAATGAGTAATCCAAAAATGGTCAACCTTATACTTAGTCATTTCGTTTCGTTATCCTATTAGCTTTAACATCCCACATTTCATTAATTTACTAAAACCTTCTAGGAAATAGGAAAAATACTTGCACACTAAGGTAATTAAATTACCCCATTCATCCATCTATACATACCCTTAAATTTTAATTAAAAAATTCTATAAAAATATATGCATATGAAACAAAATTAGGGTTGATCCTCGACCCTTAGATTAAACCAATCTTGGCCACTAGATCGTAGGGCTCCAAAATAACCCTAAAAATCCTTAAGAATTCGTATTAAAACCTTTCCTTTATTTTATTCTCCTCATTTGTTCTTTTTTTCTTTTGTTTGATTTATAGGTTGGAGAAAAAGGAAGCCATGGGAGAAAGAGATGAAGAACTATGGAGGTTTTTCTTCAAGATCAAGTTTAGATTTGATTAGATGGTAGTCTTTATTTTTGTAATCTATTTCATTCAAGGATAGAAGGATGTTTTCATTTCCAAAATTGTTTTATTTCAAGCCATTTGTATTTGGGGTTCACCATTTGGGGAAAAAAATTTCCCCATTAATATAAATAATATTTAGCACTTTTAGTTTTCCATTTTGATGTTTTACTTGAACAATGAATTATAACCATGTTTTCCTTGCGGGAAGTTTCTTATGCAATTTTACAAGCTTAAAATTTAATTAAATCAAGTTAAAATTTACGAAGTGACAGAAACTCGCTAAGAGCATGCCGGTGATCTTGGGACCGCTGGCATACCTAGGTAACAAATCTTGAACCGGTGCCTTATGGAGTGGTGGTTCTGAGACCGCCATTTTTCCCGAGTGATGGTTACGAGACCGCCACTCTACACATGGCAAAAATTCTATTCCTTAGGAAAAGAACCATAAAACCTGAAAATTTTCCAAAAACAAAAGTTGCTAAAATAATTAAAAATACATTTTGAACTTGATTTTATGTGCCTATATTTTCCAATTGCAGGATTTACATCCATCTATTCATTTAATAGTTAAAATTACTCATTTTAAAAGAATTTCTTGTTCAATAAGTAATTGACAAAAATCAATCATTTTGTTCAACTAATTTTCTTTCAATTCCTAGAGTAAAAAGATCTAAATCTACTTTAGTATTGTTATTTTTCCTTACTACAACAATGTAATATTCCACCATAATAATATACTTCAAATTTTTATCTCTTTCCATTTTCACAACAATTTCTTTACTCAAAAGAAGTATAACACTTTATTCTACATTCAAGTTTTCCATGCATACATTATTTGCATCTACAACTTCTATATTTCTTCATTCACATGTTCAATAAAACAACTACAACAATGAAGGTAAAATTTCTTTCTCTCAATACAACATTCAACTAAACTTTTACACAATATTTCCCATCTTGATTTTCTCTTTCCATACTATAATTTAATGAGAAGGGAGTTTTACAATTTTTTCAATGAAATTTTTCAAATAACATTACAACTTACAAAGATAGATCTCCTTTAAACAAAATACAATATTACAATTCTTCTACCTAATTGAGTGGGAATAGCAATAAGGTTTTATCACAATGATGTATTTCTTAAGGACTCCAACAAGAGCTCCAAGCTTCACATCACCAACAAGAGAGCTCCTTCATGATTTGCTTGATCCATAACAAAAATGGGGGGAGAGGAAACACTATCCACCCAACGAAAATATCCAATGAGGAGGAGAAGCCATCCTCCTTAATGGCCCCCGAGCCCCAAACACACATTGCAATGAAAAATGGATTCAACTCATGGAAAAAAATATATTCTGCATCACAATCCAATATTTCACAATCAATCCAAAGCACATTCAACTCACACTACAACACAAGAAGGAAGAACCACAAAATATACAAGGCTTCAAATATGAAAATCCAAAGGAGAAAGAACCTATGGGGAGGTCACTTATGACTCCCAATGGGAAATGAGTGCCCACCTTAAAACCTCCAATAAACATCTCAAAACCCCTACACACTCTTATGCCTCCCTCAAGAACCTCTTATCCCTCCCCATTCTCTTATGCCTCCCTACAATCTCTTATGGCTCCCTCAACAAAATAACCAACTAAGAAAAGAAAGAAATTTCTTGTCCAAGGTGGGCCACTCAACCCAAACTCCCTTCAAATCATAAAATAAACTCTTATGCCTCCCTACATGAAATATCCCCGTAGTCCCATCCTACACCACACTTAGGAAATATATCCAAACACCCAACAAATATATAAAACAACTGAAAACAAGAACATATGCATACAAAATGAAAAGAAGCATTTAACAAGAGTGTATCTCCTACCTTTCCATCGTAGAGCTTGATCCAAGAGCCATACACTAAGATTATTCAAGCCCAAATAAACACCAAGAAGTTCCAAAAAATCCACAATCACTTCCAAATTGCTCTAACTCCCAAAAGCAAGAGCAAAAAATAATGAAGTAACCCCAAACAAACAAAAGAACTTGATTAAATAGAAAATGGAGAGAGGAGGGTGAGTTGGCTCCATGTAGGACACCACATAACTCATCCTCAATTCCACCTCACAAGTCAAACTTCAAACTCCAAAGCACAATTAATAAGCGGGTGAAGAAATGACAAATTACTTGCACACACAATCCAAGCCCACACCTCTTAAGGATAAAATTCATTACATGAAATAATTTACCTTTTGTCTTCCCAATACACCTAATGGGGTTAAATTTTGACCCCTCAACCCATAGATAGGGTTGGTATAAAAATTTAAGAGTTGTTCAACATGTTTGACTTGTCCCACAAGGCTCCAAAATTGGCCTGTAAGACCAAATTCGAATTTCCATGAAGGAGTAGAGTGTACAACCCTCAAGATCCCCAAGCACTCAACTTTCAACACAAAATCCAAGAGAAAATCTAGTACAATAAATGAATTCCTTTGGTCACATCTATAATTAGTTTAGGAAAAGATTAAATTAGCTCTAATTAAGACACTACAACCCATTATTAATAAAGGTTAAAATACATACCCCAAATTCCAAATAATTAATACAATGAATTACATCACTAAAATCACATACTAACATCAATTAAAGGAAAATAAATAAAATACAAAACATAACCCCTTGGTCACAATTTCCCCCTAACAATAATTCAAACACACACACAAATACATGTTGCCATGGTGACCCTTGTTGAATTCGCCTAGAATTCCAATGTCGTTGGTCTCCAATCCCCCGTAGTTTATCCCGATGTATTTTCCTGCAAACACACAATACCCTCCGGCCTCATGGCCATTTTAACGATGTCAAAGTAATAAAACACTTACATCTAACTATCAATTTCAAACATAAAAAATAATAACTACTAAATCTAAGACCAAGTAATTTAACAATTATTCCCATTTTAAAAATTTCGATTCTACTCATACATCAGTTTGTAACTAAGATCAAAGATCAATTGGATCATTAGATTGAAGCAAAAATTTCACTTGTTCACAGTTTTTCCAATCTCCAATATCAATTAAATCATAAAAATACCTTTGAACATCATAATCACAACCAATTATGAAAATGATCCGAAATATCAAAATATATTTATTTGACAACACATCATTTTCTTCCATACTGAATGCCTATCAAAAGTTAATTATTTCGGTTACAATATGTCTATCTTTCAATTCTTGTATCACAACATGTTAATGTAGTTTGTCTATTAATATCGTCAAGTAATAAATCACAATCATTTATGTGTCCAATAATAGAGATAAACCAAATACAACAAAACAATATTGAAGAGTAATGTTATCACAAACAAATTACGACAATGCAAACATCAGTAGCTAATTATTTTATCCTTAAATGCCATTCAGGGTCCATAATATGACATATAGTTAAAATAATAATAATCAAAACACAATGGAGTCATGATGCCCCGCACATCTCATTAGTATGGTAATTAGAATAAAGCAACAAGGTTTATGATTATAACAATTTGGAAAAGATGATCATGTTTCATTTAGTGTTGAAGAGAAGTGGGCATTACATTGTTCACGGGGTAACTATTGTTGGAACTTAATTGGTGTTAGGCTAAGATTTTTATACTTAGAATCGTTTATTACATTCTTTAGCCTAGGTCTCCTTATCTCTTGTTTCCAGTCTTCCTTTGTCCCTTTCAATCACTTTGGTAGACGCCTTGTCTTGATTCCTTCATTGCTATATTCTTTCTTGGGTTGTACTAATGGGTTTTTTTTTGTGCCTTCAAAATTCACGATTTACCTAGTATAAAAACATATCTCATAAGACTCAAAAATTATTTGTAATAAAGGAAAGCTCCCAATGTATATATTCTTTTTTATCGAATAGTACTAGGGATATATTAAATTTATAAACCAAGAACTATTTTTCCTTTGATCGAGGTAAGTGATGCACTCAATGAAATTTTGAACATTATTTATTTAACGTCAAGTGAAATTTTACGTACTACAATAAATTTTTTAATTTCTAATACAAGAGGAAAAAAATCTTTTACTTATATCTTTATAACTTAAGAGTACCATAGTAAGAGTTTCAAATTTATACACAATTTAAAATGCACATGGTCCGACTAAGAAATTTAAAGATAGGATATTTAATGTCTATGATCCATTAGAAGTCAAGAATGTAATAATTGAGACCAAGGAATTATAAAATCTCAAACTTATTTCTAGAAATGATCTAGCCCAAAAATGCAACAATCCCCTTACAATTTAGGACATAATATTTACACAATTGAATTTGTGAAAAGCATAGTATAATAATCTTTCAAAGTACACAAGAGTTACACATTTTCCCAATAACATAACTCCATTAAAGTTTCCCTTTATTTGAGAATAGTACAACACACAATGAACTTAATAATGTATGTTTACAAAACACAATGATCTCAATAATACAAGCTTCCAAGTGTCTAATGACATGGGAAGAAAATGAAAAAATTTACAACTTTTGACCAAATTCTAATTACTACATGTAGTCATTTTTGCACCCACCAAGGACAAGGGAACCTCATGCACATTGGCCTATCACCCAACAGGTGTTGGGTGCTCACCCGAGGTGCGCGAGAGGGAGTTGAGTCTCTCATTTATGTGAGATTAGTGGAAGGCATCATTCATGATCTTGAATTAGTGACTTAAAGGACATGAAAAGTTATAGAGCTCGAGGCGAATTCTATACCCTTTCGGTCATATCAAAAGTAAAGGCACTTAATGTAATTAACAGAACTAAGAAGTTGTAAATCCACAAATAGACTTAACATTCAAATAAGGTTCATGATTATACAAGAACAAAAGCATAATAGAAATATTCAAATAATACTGGAGGGAAGATCTCAATACAATTGTCATGGTAACCTTATCATCTTCATTCGTAACATTACTATAGAATATCATAGAAGGAGCCGTAGTCATGTGCCATATCTGGATCCATACATGAAGACTTTCAAAACAAAATTTACATTCCCCATTCCCTCATTACATCCTTCCTATAATCATCTACCCTTTTTATCCCATAGTTCTCGCAGTAATTCTGCAGAGCTCCGCTTCCTTCCTCCGGTTCTCTTTTCTTTGCCAAGGGCGTGCATATAAATAGGCATTTGAGCTCTAACAAACTCCTCTGTAACCTCAGATCTGGCCCCAAGTGTCAAGGTGTGGATCACCTCAGGTGCATGCCTCTCCATGTCATGATTAGCTTTTTGGATCTTCTTATCACAAGGTATATTCCTTCCAGGACACCCTATTGCTAGGCTAGAACCTTATCCAAATGGAACACATTCTTCATGTGTTTTGTCCAAAAGGCCGAAAACGGCTAAGTCCTAAATTGTGCTTTGTGGGCGCGCATCCTTGGTTCTCCAAGAATCATTTTTGAATCCTGCCTTGCACACCTTAACTTGCGTGCTTCCTCCGCCATGCGCGCCTATGCGCCTTTTAAGCTTTGGAAGCTACAATAGGGTTCCAACACTACAATTGTGCTTCCAATTGAAATCCAACTTTAACTTTGTCAATGTTACAAAAACCACTAAGAGGAAGGGTTGAAAACATCCCAACCATATACATCATTATATGCGTATTCTCCAAATACATATCATCCTAGCATCCTCAAAATTTATGAGAAAGAGTTATATCATGCCACTAAGATACTAAGAAAAACAAGGCTCCAATCAACCCAACAAAGAGAAATTGGAGGAAAGGATTAATTTCCATCACACACCCAAAAAGACTAATAAACCAACGTACCAAAACAAATAAATTGGAAGAGTGAGAAACAAATTCTCAAATATCAAGAGTAGATGAATTTTGAAGAATATTCTCTAAGAATAATAATTCCACACTTCATATCGACCACCAACTTCTTATTGTTATGAATGTATTGTTTTATTATGGGTAAAATAATATTTTGGAGTTCCGTACATACCCAGGCGGTTCCCCTTCACCAAGGGCTTATTCGCTTATTCACAAGACCTTTGCCTTATCAAATTCCCGGTCTCCCTTCCTCTCCCGGCCTGGCTTTGTTGGGCTCCGTTGCTGCGATCCTGTCTCCCTGCTGTCCGTCTCGCCGCTGCCCCGCCTCCGGTGCCGATGCCCCCATGCGCAGCTGCTCATGCTTCTCCTTCTTTTCCTCTCCTGTTGCTTTGCCCGCCACCCACACTCGTCTCTACTTCTAAACGTGTCACGGGGCTTCTGGAGACTCAACCTTGAGTCTCACTGCGAGGGGGATGAACCTTTGGATGACATTGCTCGTGATCTGCTTTGAACATTAGTAGTGCCGGTCCGAGGCGGCACCAACGGATAACCCTTCTAGAAGATTGGAGGCCTTAGAGGTGAGCTTAAATTTGAAGGATGAGGTAAAAAATCTTGCTAAGCAAAAAGGCAAAAAAAAAGCATTGAGGGAGAAGGGAGCATTGGCAATAGCTGACTTGATGAAATATACAAAAAGCGACCTCCCTAGACTCCCGCCTTGGGAAACGAAGACTAGGCATGAGTATAATATTGCAGCATTCGGGGCCATAGAGGAATTCATCGAAGGTCATGCAAGAAGTGTTTCGTGACTCGGCGGTGTCCCGATTACTCTTTGGGGCAATGAGAAAGAGAGTAAAAGAACCAGAGAGGAGCTCGATAAGACGGATCTTTGCTCATATGACCACGCTGGGTATGTATCATGCTTGGAAAAAGTAAAGATGAGTATTGATCAAGTGGCCAAGAAGTAGTCCGGTTTACTACCGCTTCTTGGGCCGTAGGCTCTTTGTTTTGTTGCCGTTGTTTTCTTTGTTTAGTCTCGTTTGTGTTGCTTTGTTTCTAGGCTCCGGTGTTCTTTCTTTGTAACTTTTGTGCTTTGATACGACTTCTCTGCTCCTCTCTCTTATTCAAGGCTTTTAGGCCTCCTTTTGTACACAAGGGTATAGTCCCTTTCAAAAACTATTTACCAATATTAAAAAAATATTTACGGTTGTAATGATTTGTAATAACAAAATCATATTATAAATTGTTTGTTTTAGTGACATTTGGTTATTAAACCAAACTCACCTAGATTGAGAGTAGTTAGAACCAACTCCTTGGTTATAGAAGTAGCCTCTCCTATTTATTTGTAAATTTCCTTATGAAATAATATATAGTGAAATGATTATTTTTGTGTTCATTTTCTGTTTGAAACTGCCCATACCTTGCATTTGCTATCAGAGCGAGAAAAACCAATATATATTATGCTGTTTTATTTTTATTTTAGGGGAAAAGTTTTTCTGTGTTACTGCCCCTTTTGATATAAGTATTAGATTTTAATATTTGTTTAATATCAGCATTCACAATTTGTAATCTAATATTTTGGGCATTTGACTAAAGATTCAAGAAAGTTTATCACCGGATTGAAGGGTCTCCAAGTCGAATTCAAGTAAATAAATTTTATCTGATTTATAATATATTATAATACGTCATACATCTACTGCGAGATGATTTGAACAACCATAGTTTTTATTTTGTTGTACTCTTCATCTGCATTGAATCTCCTAAGGATCAGATCGAGAGATCTAAAGCGCATGTCTGTTCTACTATTTCGTGGAGTCCACTTTACTAAACTCGTTTACACAACTCTAAAATGTAATTCCATATGTTATCATGTTCTATATCAAAGTGCGTGTTCAGTCAATATAAGACTGTGTTCCATTTCGACAAACCTCCATAAGTCTTATTTTCTTTGCCATGATTGCATTTGTTTGTTTCCACACAATTTTGGTGGAAGCTTCACAACTAAAACATTTTCAATTCAACGCCTACAAATATATTCAAAGTCAGGTTATTACATAATTATCAAAAAGTAGTTATTGTTAAATTCTTCGTTGAAACATGACAATTGAATCGGCTGGCATCGGTTTCAAGTAACTATCTCAATTTGAGGTAACTGTCTCAGTTTGTTGAAAATCCATCATTTTATCCATTGCTTGTGATCTCTAACCCTCTCTCATTGCATGAATTTCTCTATATTTGGAAACGTCTCACGTTTGTGTTTCTCTATCTCCGGGAGACTAGTCATGAGTTGGAGCAGGTTTCATATAATTATAACTAACTTGAGTCACCCACTTGTGAAAGCTTGAACATTAACAATTTAATTCAATTCAACTACTCGTAGCTAGGACATATAGCTATGATCAGAAGATATTTTGAATCGGGTGATTCATTTAAGTACTATACGTTGTCACATTAATAAAAACGTAACTTTTATTCCATCCCATTCATATATTAGATAACTTATTGTGTAGTTTGATATTAGCCGTGTCAAATTTTTTAAAATGTATATCATTAAAGCTATTGTCTAGAGTCTAATATTTATGTCAGCGTTAATAGCTGTTAAAAATATTATTATATTGTCAAGTTAGTCACATCTAATATTTTAGGATATTTGTTTATTGTTATTTTTATTGTCTAATGAAAATAAATTAGTTGTGAAAATTGTAAATTGTCTCATGGACACATTTTCGGTGAAATCTGACGTTTATGATTGAACTTCATGATCAAATTCAGCTTAGTTAGTAGTGTCACATTGGAGGAGGAGCCACAAGAGATTGGAGGTGAATTAGAGACCTCTCGTCATTCTCCAACAATGAAGCCACATATTATTTGTGGTGACACATTTTGGTGGTGTGATATTTTATCTTTCATTTATACTTCATTTTAGTTTTTCATCTTTTGAATGTGATGTGTACTATTGATGGTGGAAAAATGATTGTATAGGAGAGATGACGCGTTTAAAGAGATCTGCATCTTGTGATGATCCTTTGACTGTTGTATTTCATTAGATGATGATTGGTTCGTGAATATGTTCATTAGAAATGGTGATCATGTGCAACTAGATCTGGAAAACAGAATCCAAATAGTAGTTTGCAATTAGGTATGATTTTTTTTTAATGTTCTTGTTTTGTGTGAATGGTGGAAATTTCACATAATAAGGGGACATGGCATCAATGTTCCAATTCCATTTTGCACCCAAAATAGTTAAATTCAAAGATAACTTCTTTTGGTAGTGGTAGCATAATTCACAACAAATTATTATTAAATTCTACATTACAAGATGACAATTGGATCGGCTGGATTGATTTGAAGTAACTATCTCAGTTCATTGGAAATCCGTCATTTTTACATTGCTTGTGATCTCTAACCCTGTCATTGCAAGAATTTCTCTATATTTGAGAACATTTCACGTTGGTGTCTCTCTATCTCTGGGAGACTAGTGATGAGTTGGAGCAGGTTTCATATAATTATAGTTACCTTTAGTCACCCACGTGTAAAGTTTAATATTAACCATTTCATTCGATTCCACTACTCGGAACTGGGACATATAACTATGATTAGATGATATTTTTATTCGGGTGATTTATTTAAGTACTCTACGTTGACATACAAGTGTGTGTCCACATTAATAAAAACGTAATTTTTATTCCATCCCATTCATATATTAGATAATCTATTGTGTAATTTTATATTAGTCGTGTCAATTTTTTAAAAATGTATATCATTAAAGCTATTGTCTAGAGTATAATCTTTATGTTAATATTGTTAAAATTATCATTATATTGTCAAGTTAGTCAAATAGGATATTTTAGGATATCTGTTTATTGTCATTTTTTATTGTCTAGTGAAAATACACTAGTTATTAAAATTGTAAATTGCTTCACGACACATTTTCGGTGGAATCCGATCTTTGTAATTGAAATTCATGTTCAAAACCAGCTTAGTTACCAATGTCACATTTGAGGACGAGCCACAAGAAGTTGGAGATGAATTAGCAACTTCTTGTCACTCGCCAATGATAGAGCCACATATCATTTATGTTGACATATTTTTATGGTGTGAGATTTTCTCTTTCAGTTGTACTTCATTTAAATTTTTCATCTTTTCAATGTGATGTGTATTATTGATGGTGGGAAAATCATTTTATAGAAGAGATGATGACTATAGAGATTCTCTTACTATGGCGATCCTTTCATTTTTCGTACTTTGTTGGAAGATGATTGGTTAGTTAATATGTTCATTAGAAATGGTGATCGTATGAAATTAGATCTAGACAACAAGATCCTGAAAGTATTATATAGTTAGGTATGATTATTTTTTCAAAGTGTTCTTGATTATGTGAATGGTGGAAATTTTACATTTTAGGGGGACATGACATCAATGTTCCATTCACATTTTGCACTCAAAATGGCTAAAGTCAAGCATACCTTCTTGTGGCAATGGTAGTTTCCTTTTTTGTTTGAAATATAGTCGTAATGATCGACAACAATGGCTATAATTAAGAAAAGAATTATTATTATAGGAATTAATGTGAAATCATTTCATTATATGTTTTATTGAGCAATTTTGTAATAGGCCATTTTTTATTCCAATATAAATCCTTGATGTACAAGTATAGTGGCGAACAAAAACCCTAATGGAAGTTAGTTAATGGATCTTGAAAGTGTTTTTGGGAGATCTTAAAACCACACGGGGTGGACAATTGATGGAGCCTGTTCTTGTAAAGGTTTTTGGTAATCCTGTTTAAAACCATGAAATGAAAGAGTATTTCTTTTTGTTTCAATATCATGAGTCACGTAGTAGGACATACTTCAGATGGGTGACCATACTACAATCAACTAGTGGTTGAAGAATGTGATCGAAGAGTTATATAAGAAGGGGCTGATTATAGTTTAGTAGAGACTCTTATCTTGTTATGGACTATTAAGCACTTCTCCATGATAATATCATCACTAGATTCACATAGGAGAATAAAATCTAAAAATGTGATATGTTGAAAGGGAGACCTATCAGGAGAAGAGGGAGTTTCCCTCTACTTCACTAGTGCAACATGGACATGTGTATTTTGATTCATTTAATCAGTATGAGATAACTAGGAGGGGTTCACAATATGATAAGAGACTGTCTGTCTAAGGGGGCTTGAAAAGGAATCAAGAATATGAGAAGAAGTGAGATCAATGGTGAAGTGAGATGGGACAGAATCTACCCAACAAATAGGATTGGACCTAATTATTTTAGTATGACCAAAATCCCCTGACTAATGACTTGTCTAAACACACTTTTGCAATCGGAAATATAATCTTTCATAGTCCAGTGTTTGCTTCTAGATTCTATCACTAATATGTAATTTTATTTTTTAAGGTCTTGAGACATATCTAGGTCTAGAAGAATCCTAGTATAGGTAATATGATGTTAAAGGAAGTAACATTATCAAATTTTCCAATGGGCCGCAACTTATTCCCTATAGCTGCATTGCATGATTTATCATAGTGTTAGGAAATTTTATTCTTAACAATAAGATTTGATCAAATGCAACATTTTTTAATTATTAGTATAACATATTTGGATTGGTATTACAAAAATGAACATAGGGCTAATCAATATCTTATAAATATACATCCAATGCTTATAACCCAATGAGTTATGAATGAAAGCCAAGATACTAGATTACGAGAAATATTATCCTTAGTAATTAACTTTTTACGTCAATAACTCAATCATCATTAAATAATTGGAATATGGATGCATAATATATTTACATTCTATACTATGCATTTTTCCTATGAAATAAAATACTTTAAGATTTGGTAAATAAATTGAATGCAAATCATCGAGATATGTTTCCTCATTTTACAACATAGTCCATCGTTAATTTTTCTGAACCATCCTTCAAACATTTAATCTATGTTGTCAAAATAGGAAATATGCATGGGTAATTTTGTAATAAAATTGTATGAAATATTTTATTAACAGAGAATCTATAACACTACATCTTTCATTCACTTTTTTAGAATATCTTATATTCATTTGTAGTATTAATTTTACTTATTTACTTGATAGTGTAAATTTTCCATAAACATCATTCTCACTCTTGCACCATGTTCTGGGTTATAAAATCACTCCAAATAGAATAACACTAATTTATTGCTGCTTTCACTACATATTTAACTTAGCTTTTAAAATTTGCAATGAAATTGATTTTCTTATATATTAAATGGTTTCCTTCAATTATACTTATCTCTGCATGTATGTATTTAAAGTTCACATTATATATCCTATGAAAATGAAATTCTTTATTGTCCTTAAATTCAATTTAAAGTTTCCCAATTACATAGCAGTAATCACTATTATTAAAACAAATTACCATTGAGAAGTATTTTATAATTTAATATTTAATTACAAATAGTCATATACAATTTTTATATTCATAAATACACCATTTTTATAATTTTGTCCATTCGGCCCCTTTATAAGATACTATTTATTAATTATACATGTGTGTAGAATAGGTTTATTTGAATCATCATGACTGAAATTCCATATCATGGCACCATGAAATTCAAGTAAAATACTTGTGTAACATCCACTTTCAAAACACACAAGACAACATAGAAAAATACTTTGGATAATTTTTTTAATTGTTCAAGTATAGAATGACATCACGGGGGAGGACAAAAAGGTTACAACTAACTCTTCAAACAACCTGACACAATTATGACCACATAGGGAACATAGAACATCCAATACCCATCAAAGAAAGTTCACGGTTCTCTTTGATAACGCACAAAGAAACAAGACCAACCCAAATACACATTCTCGATTAAATGCACCCCATGGTGTAAAATATTTTAATGGTATGCATTTTGCTAAAAATGTCTTTCAAAGATTGACTTTACAAAATAGAAGATTTAGGTTTGAATTCAGAATTTCTTCTTAGAAAGGTGAACTTATTAATTTTATACTATTGACTAATTAGCTTTGAGAAAAAGTTTTCAAAATGAGGTTCGTCTAAAGGGTAGAAAAACTGTCTAAAATCATTTGATCAAAAGGGACACCTTCCATCTCTCACAACATTTCTTAATCATACCCAAGCTATAAAATATTGATTGAGACCATCATTGCATAAGGCAATGATCACAAGATCCAACTAGAGTGAAATACCATTAAGGTTCGAAATACAACGTCCGGTGCAAGGATCAACAATTAACCACGCTTAAGAGAAGATTACAAAGGACCATGGAAAATTTTAGAGAGTAAAGGTCAAGTTATTTCATCATCATGATCTCCTTAGTTTATTAACCAGTCTTTAAAAGAGACTTAAGAGTACAACAGATTTTGGTAACAACCTCATTTAGGATTTTGTTGAATTGGTTTGACAAAGGGGATAAGGTTTAATATGTAGCTTATGGTTAGTGAGGGTGGATTGTGTTACACTAGTAGAAAAATCCTTTCTTTCCAATTAAGGACTCCTAAATTTACCTATAAAATCACAACAACATCTATATCTTATTCATTTTATTGTATTTTTATTAACATTAGAAAAAATATTACCACCCACTAAAATATACATAGAATTGCACTAATGCCAAGACCATTAGAGGGGGTTATATAGAAGAATTTTGTAGGACTCGAAAGAAGAAACTACCATTACGAATCAAGAGAACTAAACAGGGTTATAAAATTTCTATTCAACATGCCACACAAACCAAAGGTGTCAAAAGATTCGATTGAATTTGGATGAGAACAAGAAGGTAACAAAATTGGTCAATCTACAAAATTTTTACAACTGAAATAATATCATTAAAAAAATACACATAACAAGGTGATGATCAAGTTTTAATCCTCACAAAAATAATTACAAGTCTTGCTACAAAAGGACAAGATAACTTTATTTCAAAAATTCTGAAAATTCCATGTCAAGAGGCCTTGAAACTCCTTTACAAGCACCATTGCGAGATTTACAACAAATTTTCGATTTGTACAAGGAACTTCATAAATCAAACCGATGAAACCCTTACAAATATTTCCTTTTATCTACTCACAAAATACATCTGCACAAGTATTAACTTGAGTTAGCTCACGAAGCCGAGCATGTTAAGACTACCGAATGCAATAGTAAGCTAAAATTTAATAATATTGTGAAAGGAATATTCTATTTCAATAATCGATCAAGCACAAACCGCTAATCAAAATTCTTCACATGAGATAAAGATTTACACCAGCCAATAAGAAGGAAGCCAAACATTCTAGTAAGAATGATATCTTGAATAATCAAGGCAAGACCTTATAGATTAAAACAAAAGGGCTCAGAATATTGAGATTTCAATTATGTAATCTTATGGATTACGTGATTGAAATCTAATACCCAAACCCTCCTTTTAAATGAAGAACCCAAGTTTAATAAGAATCCAAACCACTTAATCAACAAATTTTCATTTGAATGAAACAAAAACAATACCTTGTAAGCCATTTCTTCATCAACAAAGGATGCTATGACAACTAATATTACATCTCGAAGATGATCACAAAACAACTTAATAGTAAGAAATCATTAATGCACTATAACCTACTATCTTTCATTGGTCTCAGGAAAACTAAACAATAGTACACATCCAAACAATCTATCGATATCCTTACACATTGATTATACTCACATTCTATGTGATAGACCAAAAGTGATTGAATCTAACCAAACCAACCTATGAATATACATAGACACTCTCAAGTCATGGTTTCAACCCAACACTATCATTTCTTTCACGAAGGCCATAAACCACACATTTTTTTATTACAAGGTATACCCTTATAAGGTTTGACTAAGAAGACTCATCTTCATGTAGGTACTCCAAGAGGTCCCGAAACTCGAGATATATATTTTAAAACATTTAAGAATAACATAACTAATATTACGTCTCGAATATAATAACAACATAACTTTATATTAAAAAATAATTAATGGACTATAACCTACTAGTTTTCATTGGTCTCAGGAAAATCGAACCATAGTACACATCCAAACAATCTATCCATCTCCTCACACATTGCTTATACTCACATTATATGTTACAGATAAAAAGAGATTGAATATAACCGAACCAACCTCTGAATATACATAGACACTCTCAAGTCACGGTTTCAACCCAACACCATCATTCCTTTCATGAAGGCCATAAACCACACATTTTTTTAGTATAAGGTAATACCCTTACAAAGTTTGACTTAAGAAGACTCCTCTTCGTCTAGGTACTCTAATGAGTCTCGAAACCTAAGATATACATTTTAAAACATTTAATAACAAATTCCCACACAAACGCTAGTAAGACCCTTCAATGAAAACAACAAAATAAGTAGGAGGGTTCAAGCTTACGGCCCATGGATTCTATTTACTAGGCCTTACAAACTTGGAGTGCAAATCATTGACTTGGAACAGCGTCAGTCATGGTTGCCATGGAGGTGAAACTCTAAAGAAAAGAATAACTAAAGAATAACACTATTACATAGTATTATAAATGAATTCAAATAGGTTACCCTGACTTAGAAAACAACTCATAGTTAACCCAATTTACCTTCCAAGGAAAGGAACCAAGTTTTCACATTTGCTTATCAAATTCCTCATAATTCATAAAAAGAACAATACACAAGGAAAAATAGAATTTATTAATTTACTCAACTTATAACATAACAATAAAAGGGAAGAGAAAAATCATGCGACCAATTAATATGGTGATCTATTTTTAAGACAAATCCCAAATGAGTTCGTACTAGTATGCAACTGTTTTATCCATTTGACACGAATATAGACATTCGACATCCATGGCAAGCTTAGGAAAAAAATTTCATGAACACGATCCACTTAAAGTCTTAATCATGTTATTTGTATTCAAAATCCGCTAATGACTCTAAGAAGCTACATAAAATATCTATATAAATAGATACTACATAAATATATGTATTTACCTTTGCTTATCTGGGTATTCGAAATACCTATTCGAGCCACAAAAGATTTATACAGTAGATATATACTACACCGATACATGAGTTTTCTCTAATCCATGCAAGGGGAAAAAACAATAACCAAGTATGCACAACTGAAGGTATGTACCCTAGTCGTTAATCCTTCCTAATAACCTTCAACAAATAATGTAAATATTAAATATATTTTTATACGGTACATACAATCCCACATGAAACCATATACTTGTAGATATTCATCTCAGAAGAGCATTATAATGAAAGAGTGGAATTTTCTGCAACCTAGGTCATTCTACCATATCCTAAATGCGTATACAGAAAGAAAATTCATAACCACATACACTGCTTCTTAAAATGACAATATAAGAAATAAAGTATATATACAAATAAACACAATGTCTATAACTGTTCAATATCTATTTTGTAAGAATAAGGAAAACCCAAGAATATACATCAGAAAAATATACAAATGTCTTATGATATTAATCCCAGAGTAAGGGAGATGTGATCCATGCCCTTTGGCTAGGAAATTTCTCCATAGATCACAAAGACAAAACACTTAAACCAACTTTCCGGGCAAGGAGGTTTGAAAAGAACTTTATTGTTTTATTTATTTATTATTCCTTATTCCCGTAGTAGGAAACAAAGGTACCCACATTACCCATTTGATAAATCATTGCGGGGAAAAGAAAACATTCATTAAGAAATTATGAAAAAGTAGCGAGAATCTCGCAAGGGTTATACTTAACATGCCCGATTGCAGCTTCCTCAATGCAACCACATCAAATTTTCCCTCAAGCAACTACAACACATTATAAAATTGACTATCCTCAGCAAGCATGTTGGTCACTCCTACCCATTCATGGCTACATTTTTGCACCTGCAGGGATAGACGGCTATGGAATTAGCTCCAAAACAACAAGCTACAAATGCCTCAAATAAAAATGATTATTAAGGGAAAATCCATAACCCACAACCTTTCCAACGCCCTCCTAGCTTGTGTCAAAATGAGATGCTAAGGTAGAATATGGACATCCATCGAATCACAATGGAGATCATATTTTTTTCAGATGCAGAAGTATGACCTTTAGAATCCATGTAGGTACAGAGTCGAAGCATCCACATGGCATGAAAACTATTTGAAAAAATGCCTCAAAGAGGTGCGGCCTCAAGGGATCTCCATGATTGTAGGATACACACAAGAAGGATCTACTAAATGGCTCTATGTTCACCATATATAACCAACAGGTCTCTAAAATGCATAGTTCACTTCCCTCTAGAATGGACGTAGCCAAACCCATCCTCCAAAAAAGCATTCTAACTACCCAAGTCGTGGTCCAAGCATAGCATAAAGTATTAAACTAGAGAAACTACAGGTGGCCAGCATTAGAAAGGATGTTCTAGTTAGAACAAGGCCCCAATTTTTTTTTAAATGCATTTCATATCCCATGCCAAGCATGTCAAATAAATTTTGGTGGGTGGGGCCATGTGCTAGGATAGGCCGCTACTAGGGAGGATGGGGGAGTAGGCAAGAATTAATATTGTTCCTCATTAATACGCAGTCAAACACATTAAATAAAAATCAGCCCCCTCTAAACTCGGCACCTCCAAAATCCTCCCTCTTACACGCAAAGAAAGCTTAACAAAGATTTGGTAATGATTTAATGTAGGTGATAGATAAAAAAATCCCCTCAAAACTTGTGCCTCCTCCTAACTTGCTTCTTCTACGCATCCAGCCAAGGCTAGATATACGAGTCATTACATTCTCCTCCCCTTAAGAAAGCATCATCCCCGATGTAACATAACACTGAAGGAGGGAGGAGGGGTAAAAATCAAGGAACTAATAAAGATGAAGGTACACCCTAGTCGTTAATGCATGACCACGGGGAAGCCTTAGAAACATTTGGCAAAATTTTAACTTTCAAGTTCTGTGAAGATTGGCAGTTTTGTGAAGTTTGGTTAATTAGACTCTTTCCATTTACATTATTTTTAATTCATGTTCTTTAAAATTTCATTGTTGTAGAGTTTTAGTTTATTCCTTCTTTTGGGTGCCCAACATGAACTGCTATCACAACACCCTACCAGGGTCATACAAAACACTACAGATTCACAAGCATACAAGTAGATACTTCATGATGGTACCACACCATAAGAGATTAGTCAATTTACAGAAGGGAACATGCATGGTCCACATAACATAGTACTTGTCACACATCTATGACTGACATATAGAATACTCGAATAAAGTGTACTACGACAACCAAACATTTTCCACAATTTCACATATGAAGATTTTACATAACTCAGGAAATAAATGCATGTACATAGGGTCAACAAGGGCATCAATTCCATATCCACAACATCATAAAACATAGCCGACTACTATGAGTAACTCGTATGTCATAAGACCAAAACCAAAACATCATAACTACTTTGTATACCTCCAAAAGCATTATTCACACACACACAAACACAAATTTCTTATGCCTCCCTCAATCTCTTATGCCTCCCTCAAGTCTCTTATGCCTCCCTCATGAAGGTCATTTTCCCTATGGTCCTAGGCACATAGAGTCCCGACACGCCTAACCTAAGTGACATAATAATTTGTGGTTCAACAACCCACTAGTTGTTTGTGACTCCTTGGGGCTTACCCCGATACAATGAAGCGGGTCCATAGGTCCAACCATTCCATGGTGCATCGATGACCCTATTCCACACATTAGGACAATACAACCAACATAGCAATCCGATCCAAATGCCAAGTGGTAAAGTACAAGCCTTCAAAAAGGCGGTAAAATCTTAAAAATAAATGAAAAAGATCCAAAACCAAGTGAAAAAATGGCCAAATAGCCATAGTTAGTGCAAAAATCCACATGTTAGTACCACAAACCAAGGAAATTCCCAAAATGTAAAACATGGCAATAAATAAAATTGCTAGTCCTTGCAGAAATAACATAAAAACTTCAATTTACGAATAAAATACATATATAATAATAACACATTACGATGACTATGTGACCTTATCTGACCACCAAGGGGGTACTCAACGAGTTGTTGGCACTCGAACATCAAGCCTCAACTCACAAAATAACATATCAATAGTAAAATTGTCATCATCTCTATCTGAATAATCCCGCCACCACTTCAACAAGGCTAAACAGTCATAGCTACACTTAGGTTGCATCCATACAACAACCACAAGGAGAGAGAGAAAGAGGAGCACAGGTCATCATCTACTGAGCCTAAGGTCAGCTTGAGTTACTGGCCCATGGTACACATTCCCTCACTCCAAACATACTCTTTTACCGATTTCCCTCAGGGTCGGTTAGCGTAAGGTTCACAACATAACATGTATGCACAATACTACAGAATGGTACTTCATGCATAATAACATAGTTCCTTTGATGGTACATAAACAAGGTAAATCACATACATAAAATTCATGGTAAATAAGCTTATGCATTTTGCTAAAAATGTATTTCAAGGCTTGACTTTATGAACTATAAGATTCGGGTTTAAATTGAGCATTTCTTCTTACAAAGGTGAACATATTAATTTTATAGTATTGACTAATTAGCTTGAGAATTTTTTTCAAAATGAGGTTCATCTAAAGGATGGAAAAACTAGCTAGAATCATTTGATCAAAATGGACACCTTCCATCTCTCACAAGGTTTCTTAATCATACTCAAGCTACAAGATCTTGATCCAGAATTTCATTGCCCAAGGTGATAAGCGCAAGATTCAACTAGAGTGGAATACCATTAATGTTTTGAAATACATCATTCTCGATGCAAGGATCAACAATTAACCATGCTTAAGAGAAGATTACAAAGAACCATGGCAAAGGTTAGAGAGAAAAGGTTAAGTTATTTCATCATCATGATCTCCTTAGTTATTAACCAGTCTTTTAAAGAGACTTAAGAGTTCAAATGGATTTGAGTAACAACCTCACTTAGCATTTTCTTTATTTGGTTCGACAAATGGGATAAGGTTTAATATGTAGCTTAAGGTTAGTGAGGGTGGATTCTTTTACACTGGTAGAAAACTCCTTTCTTTCCAATTAAGGACTCTTAAATTTACCTATAAAAACACAACTTCATTATTATCTTATTCATTTATTCATTTTATTGTATTTTTGATTAACTTTAGAAAAATGATTACCACCAACTAAAATAAACATAATATTACACTTATGCCAAGACAATTAGGGGGTTATATACCAAAACGTTTTAAGACGCAAAAGAGGAAACTACCATTACGAATCGAGATAATCGAACACAGTTATAAAATTTCTATTCAATGTGGCATAGAAACCAAATATGTCGAAAGATTCTATTGAATTTGGATGAGAAAAGAAGGTAACAAAATTGGTCAACCATGCTACAAATTTTTTTACTGAAATAATATCATAAAGAAACTTCACATAACAAGGTGATGATCGAGTTTTATTCCTCACAAATATAATTACAAGTTTTGCTACCAAAAAGGAAAAGACAAATTTATTTCACAAATACCAAAAATACAAGGCATGATGCCTTGAAACTCCTTTACAAGCACCATTGCAAGATTAACAACAAATTTTTCATTCGTATAAGGAAATTCATAAATGAAACCAATGAAACCTTTAAAACTCTTTCCTTTTATCTACTCACATAATCCAGATGAACAAGTATTATATCAAGTTAGTTTGTGAGAACTAAGCATGTTGACACTACCAAAGGCAATGAAAGTAACATAACATTTAACAATATCATAAAAGTAATATTCTATTTCAAGAATGGATCAAGTAAAAACCACTAATCAAAATTCTTCACACGAGATAAAGATTTACGCCATCCAACAAGAAGGAAGCCAAATATTATAGTAAGAACTATATCATGAATAATCAAGGCAAGATCTTATAGATTAAATTAAAAAGGGCTCATAATATTTATATTTCAATCATGTAATCCTATGAATTACATGATTGAAATCTAATACCCAAACCCTCCTTTTAAATGAAGATCCCAAGATAAATATTAAGGATCTAGACCACTCAATCAACATACTTTCATTTGAATAAAACACACAACAATACCTTTGAACCCATTCCTTCATCAGTAAAGGATGCTATCACCACTAAGATTACGTCTCGAATATAATAACAACATAACTTTATATTAAAAATAATTAATGGACTATAACCTACTAGTGTTCATTGGTCTCAGGAAAATCAAACCATAGTACACATCCAAACAATCTATCCATCTCCTCACACATTGCTTATACTCGCATTCTATATTATAGATAAAAAGAGATTGAATCTAACCGAACCAAACATTGAATATACATAGACACTCTCAGGTCACTATTTCAACCCAACACCATCATTCCTTTCATGAAGGCCATAAACCACACATTTTTTTAGTATAAGGTAATACCCTTACAAATTTTGACTTAAGAAGACTCCTCTTCATCTAGGTACTCTAGGACGTATCGAAATCTAAGATATGTATTTTAAAACATTTAAGAACAACTCCCCCACACAAATGCTAGTAAGACCCTTCAATGAAAACAAAAAAATAAGTAGTAGGAGGGTTTGAGCTTACGGCCCATGGCTTCTATTTACTAGGCCTTCCGAACTTGGAGTGCAAATCACTGACTTGGAACAACTTCAGTCATGCGTGCCATCAAGGTGAAAATCTAAAGAAAATAATAACTAAAGAATAACACTATTACATAGTATTATAAATGAATTGGAATAGGTTACCCTAACTTAGAAAATAACTCACAGTGAACCTAATTTACCTTCCAAGGAAAGGAACCGAGTTTTCACATTTGCTTATCAAATTCCTCATAATTCATAAAAAGAACAATACACAAGGAAAAATAGAATTTATTAATTTACTCAACTTATAACGTAACAATAAAAGGGAAGAGAAAAATCATGTGACCAATTAATATGGTGATCTATTTTTAAGACAAATCCCAAATGATTTTTTTACCGAGAATGCAACTATTTTATCCATTTGACATGAATATAGACATTCGACATCGATGACAATCTTACAAAACATTATTCATGAAAGTTGAGACACATATAGGCTTAAGCATGTTCAGGTATTCAAAAGCCACTAACAAATCTAAGAAGCTACAAAAAAATCTATATAAACAGATACTACATAAATATATGTATTTACATTTACTTATCTGGGTATTCAAAATACCAATTCAAGCCACAAAAGATTTATACGGTAAATATATACTACACCGATACGTGAGTTTTCTCTAATCCGTGGAAGGAGAAAAAACAATAACCAGGTATGCACAGCTGAAGGTATGTACCCTAGTCATTAATCCCTCCTAATAACCTTCAATAAATAATGTAAATATTAAATATATTCTTAAACGGTACATATTATACCACATAAAACCATATACTTGAGATATTCATCTCGAGAAAAGCATTATAATGAAAGAGTGGACTTTGTTGCAACCTAGGTCATTCTACCATATCCTAAAGGTGTATACAACAAGAAAATTCATAACCACATACACTACTTCTTGAAATGACAAGTATAAGAAATAAAGTATATATACAAATAAACACAATGTCTATAAGTGTTCAATATCTATTTTTTAAGAGTAAGGAAAACCAAATAATATACATCAAATAAATACATAAATTTCTTATGACATGAATCCCAGCGTAAGGAGATGTGATCCATACACTTTTCCCATGCCATTTCTCCATAGATCAAAAAGACAAAACACGAAACTAGCTCATCGGGAAAGGAGTATTGAAAAGAACTATATAGTTTTATTTATTTATTATTCCTTTTTCCCATAGTAGGTAAATGAAGAGGTACCACATAACCCTTTCTGGGAAACCCTTGCTAGAAAAGAAAACATTCATTTCAAGAAATTATGAAAAAGTAGTAGAATATTGCAGGGGTTATACTTAACATGCCTGATTGTAGCTTCCTCAATGCAGCCACATCGAATCCTCCCTCAAGTAGCTACAACACATTCTAAAATTTAGTATCCTCAGCATGTTGGTTTCTCCTACCCATTCATGGCTACATTTTGGCACTTGTAGAGATACACGGCTAGGAAATTATCTCCAAAACAACAAGCTATAAATGCCTCAAATAAGCATGATTATCAGGGGAAAATCTAGACCCCACAACATTTCCAACACCCTCCCAGCCTGTGTCAAAATGGGATGCTAAGGTAGAATATGGACATCCATCAAAGCACAATGGAGATCATATTTTTGTCAGATGCAGAAGTATGAGCTTCAGAAGCCACATATGTACAGAGTGGAAGCATCCACGAGGCATGAAGACTATTTGAAAAAATTCCTCAAAGAGGTGTGGCCTCAAGGGATCTCCATGATTATAGGATACACATAGGAAGGATCTGCTAAATGGCTCTGTGTTCACCTTTGTATAAAACCAATAGGAATCCATAATGCATAGTTTTCTTCACTCTAGAATGGATGCAACAAAACCATCCTCCAAAAAATCATTCTAACTACCCAAGTTGTGGTCCAAGCATGGCATAAAAGAAAAAACCAGGGAAACAACAGGTGGCCAGCATTAGAAAGGATGTTCCAGTAAGAACAAGGCCCCAAAAAAATTATTAAAAATACCTTACACATGACCCACACCAAGCGTGTCAAATAAATATTTGTAGGTGGGGCCATGTGCTAGAACAGGACGCTACTAGGGAGGATGGAAGATTAGGAAGAATTCATATTGTTCCTCATTAATACATAGTCAAACACATTAAAAAAATTTAGTCCCCTCTGAACTGGCACCTCCCAAAATCCTCCTCCTTACACGCAAACAAAGCTTAACCAAGATTTGGCAATGATTTAATTCAGGTGAGAGATAAAAAAATCCCCTCAAAACTTGTGCCTCCTCCTAACGTCTCCTTCTTCTATGCATCCAACCAAGGCTAGATATATGAGGCATTACAACATTGTTGAGTAACATTACTCTTTTGAAATTGTGTTTTTAGTTTTCTATAAATAATACATGAATCAATATTCATTCTAAAAAACTATTTAACATATTAAAAAAATTGGATTTTAAAAATATGCTTTCACATTGGCTTTGACTATAAACACGTCATATATCATATTAACGAAAGTATTAAAATGATGCATGTCCAATATTTTGTAGAAATTATGTATGGAAATTTCCCTCTTCCATTTTTTTCCTTTTAAGATGGATGTGAATGAAAATGCATGGTGTTTTGTGAGCATCCATTGTTTATTAGTTCATCCTATATTTGGGTTTAAATTGTTATACATTGAATAGTACCAGTTTCTTGATGTCACTAACATCTTCTTGTGTTATACACTAACCTAGACTAAAATGTATTGTAACTATGTTCAAAAACTCTTATCAAAACATGTTACCTATTAACATGTGGAAGAATGTGTCAATAAAGAAAATTTGGTATTATTTAGGAAATTTCTAAGCATTGGCAATAAGAAAATTACACACATAGGAAGGAATATGTTTTATGTTCATTTTATACATTTATATTTCTCATTTGTCAATTGCATACCTGCCTAAATATTAACTTTTATGTTCCTATAATTCATACCAATATTGAAAAACTAATCCTTGATAGCTACAAGAGGTCGATAGTTGGGGTTAAATATATTTTCATTGTAATTTATGTTAGGATATTTATTTAGCTGTAAGCTCCTTTTTATCACCAAAAGATAATCATTTGAACGGTCTATAATATAATTTTGATAAATACATTTATTTCTTGATTACTGAAAAATGTATTTTTCATAGAATTTATATTCCATAAGATAATGTTCTAATTATGTTAGTGTAATTTTGAAAGAAATGTGGTTACGTCCAATAGATCCAATGATTCTTCTAACCATCAATTTTCATAAAGTTCACAATAGAAAAGAACTTTACTATTTCATGACTATTGTAAATTACTTCTAAAATCTCCATTGGAAACATATTTTAGGATTCCTTAGATAAAATTTAAATGTCTTCTGAAAATTATAGATGATCCTATTTCTCAGATTATTTGACCTCACTTCCAAAACATTTGCATGAAACACAGTATTGAACTTGTTACTAGTTTTATAATCACATATATTGTGATAACATGTTACCAACATTCCAATTTTTGACGAATCTCATATCGATACATTGATACATTGATCCATCCATCCATCCATTTAAAGGATGTGTTATCATTTACGTTTACTTTATTGCGTTATGTAGGTTGAGATTTTTTTTATTTTTTCATGCTGAGATTTTATGTTGGGTACTTATGGTTTATGATATACCGTGAGAGGTTTTTTTCTTATGTTTTATGATATATAGTTTAGGATGTAATATAAATGTTTACATTAGTATTCAATGATAGAAATTAGTATTTAAAACATGAATCACATGTTTATATTGAGTGTTCATTCTACGGATTTAATGTATAGTGTATATGTTTTGTATTTAGGATTTATAGCTTATTATTTATGATGTACTCTTATTCATATTTAGCATTTAAGTTGTAGTAATTGATATTAGCATCAATGATTTATTTATATGGTGTTTGGTTTGGAGTTTAGAATTTAGGGGCAAGTGTCCACTACTTAAGTCTTATGGTTTAAGAATTCATGTAAATCACTTGTTATGAATGGCGATCCTTTTATGTTTAGTGTATTTGAGGAGTTATTTAACTTGTTGAAAGAGTCTTGAAGGTGTTTTTTTACCATCAAATCTTTCTTTATTATGTTATTTATGTTGGGAGGATTGTGTTAAGTGTTTAATAATAACAAAATTGTGTACAAAATCAAAATGCGTTAATATTTACAATTAGTATTTGTTATATTATTGTTTAAAACAATTTAAACATTTACAAATAAATTTAAATTGATAACTCTAGGTCAATATCAAATTGAGAAACATACTCATTTGAACATTTAATTCTCTCCACACACTCCTCAGTGATCCATTTGTTTAAATTAAAATAACAAATTCTAAAATAAAGAAAAACGAACATGTGAAATGAAAATATAACCAAAGAAAGAAACAAATAATGTAAAAATCAGAAATAAAATTAGGTGCATCTAAAGCAAACTTGATAATTCATTAATAAATACAAATCACCTTTAGAAGAAGTACAACCAACCCAAGCATAAGAAAATACCATGGCCATGCTTGATAAAAAATAAAAAAATAAAAAGAAGTAATTAACCCCAAACTCGATGTGGCACGTATTGACCATATTTTAATACATTTAAAATACAAGTATAAAATTATAAAAATATTGAGTTGCATTTCTATTTTATGCATGCTAAATAAACTAGGATAATTTAAATAAAACTAACACTAGCTAAGTTCAAAAAAATTTAATCTACCATTAACATCATGATAAGCGTTTAAAGAAAATAACTATCTTAATGCTTAAACATGAAAGAAAAACCTAATGTTAAGCCATTCCTACTCTTGTGTGATTGATTATAAAAATATGAACTTAGGTATATCATTAATAAATAAAATTAGTTTGTTTATCTCAAGAATGAGGATGAGATCTCACCAAGAGATGGCTATAAGGTGATATTTGGATCATCCAATGCTACTCAATTTGAGAGAATGGATGTAATGCATGAAGTAACTAGTCCAAATCAATGGAGAATTCTCTTATAAATATGCTTATAAATTCCACTATTCAAAGTGTTGTGTAAGAGGAAAGGGAAGAATTAGGATTCTATATATAGCCTGACTATTTGGGAAAGACTTGAAATTTGGTGCATGTGCAACACATCCCAAAGAATAAATGCAAAGGATATCCATGTTTAGAAGAATTAATAAAGGATATGCACTTTATGGGAGTTGAGAGGGCTTTAATTTATCAAATATAATTAATTAATAGGTAGGGATAAGCTTTTAGAATCTATTTAGAGGGGATTTAGAGGAAAATTAGCATGATTCAAGGGATGTAAGAGGGGATTTTAAGCAATAAAAGGGATTTATTGCTTAACATATAAGGCGTGATGAACTAATAATGTTTAATTAATTCCAGTTAGAATTTGATTATAAATAATGAAAGACCGTTAATTGACATGTAGAATGGGGAAGGGTTAATTAATTAACAAAATTTTGTTAATTAATAAATAATAAGGAAATGTTAGAAAATTAGCGAGAAAAGAGTTAATTATTATCGAAATGATGATAAATAGGGTAATTAGTGAAATTTTAGTATTAAAACTACATAGGTTGATTTTAGGTGTCTACATTTTCCCTCTTCGGGGTGATGTAAGATATGTCACTTCCGAGATAGTAGACAAGTAAAGAAAAGAAAATTTTGAAGGATTGGAAGAAAATTATATAGAATAAAGGATTCCCCATGAGTTTCAATGGGGTGATGGAAGAGGTCGATTGAAGATAGAAAAAAACATGAAGGAAATGGATATAAGAAATAAAAGTGGAGCGGGATAAATATAATCCCTATTGCCCCATGTGTTTTTGTAGAAAATGTTTTATAGTAGATAAAGATAAGGAAGAAAAAATTAAGATGAAGAGAATAAAAATATCTTACATCCAGCAGATGTAAAATAAAATTTATTTCATCTTTTTCTCATTTATCTACGTCATTAACTCTTTATTATATATATACATGTCAAGACTGAATCAAAACAACATATAAAATGTAATTCTTTATGAGTAAGTAAACAAGAAGATAAGAAACTAAACACGTATAGAAAAATACACTCAAACAAACAAATTTCAATAACTTTGTACCTATGTTGTTATTATATAGCTTCAAATTCCACTGTTTGAGCTATATGACAAGGGTTAAAGATGAAACACCAAGCAATATTACAAGTAAGGTAAATAAATAGAGGACAAAAAGGTCCGGGAAAAAGTAGATGTTCCCTATGAAATAGTACCATGCAACTTGGTTGTACAAGTAAGTATAGACATAATAGGAAGACAAAATTTTGTTCTTAGAGGTACACGAAATCGATGTGTAAGTGGTACAAGAACGTATGAGAACCAAAGAGAGATGTTTTGTAGGCTATTTCTCAATGTTTTAGGACATTGTGACCAATAAATCTAATTGAGTAAATGTTTTGTATACTAATTTTGTGCAATTTTTAAATTTTAGGACTATTTGAAAATTTTACCAATTTTTTAGGAATTTTGAAGTTTTATGAAAGTTTTTTGTTTTTTGAATAATTTTACAAATTTTTAGGATTTTTGAAGTTTTACCAATATTCTTGATTTTTTCAAAGTTTTATGTAGCTATGTGTTGGTGCTCAGTTTTAACCTCGCCCCTTTCGGACCAAATTTTTTTCCGCTGCGTGGTTTGAAATAATCTTTTTCTTCTTGTGTGGATGCATGAAGTTTTATATTTATCAGGTTGTTGTCATTAAACCCTTCTCTATGGGTGTGAATCATGTTGAGCTCTGTGTTAGTTGCAGTTTCTCTTTCTATGCGTACCTGTTGGTTGTTTGGTCATAGATGATGGGTTTTCCCCTTCTTTTATTTTCCATGATCATGCCTTCTTTGTTATTTTTGTCCCAGCATCCAAATACGTGGTTGTCTTTAATTGGATGCGGCACGACGGGTCTATTTGGTGAACTTGTCACTTTTGTTACATTTGTAAAAAATGCCAAATTGGTCCCATGGCTCTAATAATTTCTAATTGGCTATTCAACAATATGAAGTGGTAAAGAAAATTCTTACTTTGACCCCAAAGATGTACATGTGTCATAAGACTAGCGAATGTGGGAATACTGGCCCTTTGGGAATCTTGAGGCATTATGGTGAAAGGCGTAAAAGTGTAAAAGGAATGCCTAGAGCCCGTAAATGCACATGTGGCCGTTTTTAATTTAAAAGTGGGGAGGAATTTTTCCGAAGGTATTTTAGAAATTTTGGATTTGTTTTGAAAAGGTAAAAAGGTGTAAAAATGAGTTGTGACTCTGTCAACGCCCTAGGAAAGCCACGTGTTAAACCTATATTGAAAGTGGGTGGGTGAGCCTAGAATGTTTAAAAGCACACAATTCCTTTGAGTGGCATAAAATGTAAATGACCCTAGGCCTACTTCAACTAAGATCTTTTCCACATGGACGACCAAAATTTGAAATGGAAACAAAACATAGTTAATAACTATAAAGCAATGCATTTAATTCTGCCGCCATTAATGCTCCTATTGTAAATAAAGGACCTTGGGGGATGTGAATATATTCATCTTTTATTGCTAATTTGATGATATTTCATCATTTTTATCTGTGAAGTGCTTTTGAAATATTGTGGGGCTCAATTTACGAACCTAGAAAAGTGTAAAATTTGTCATCTTGAATCGAAATTTCTCAGTACCTATAGAAAACCAGTAAGAGTTTGAAACTCCTATGTTTTGTGTTTGTTTCCATTAGAAAATCGGTTGAAGTAAAGTTAGGGTTTTTAAATGAAGACTATGTCGTTTTCTTCCTTGGGTATGTCGGGGTCACAAGTGACCTCGACAGGATAATAGATACAGACTTGATGAATGCCGACTTGAATGATTTTCATCAATGATTGAGTAGTGCCCACATGAGTGAATCCTTGAAGGCAATTCATGATAGTTGTATTTCCTTGGCAGGTGCTATTCCACTTTCTGTCCAATGCCCAAAGTTAGTGTGGTATTGCGTGATGAATTATGACTCTAAGAAGAGAGAAGTATCGGGGCAGACGGGAGCAAGGATTTTGTGTCAACATTAAGACCGTAAGCCATAAGCGTAATTGCAGTAATTACCGTAATTATAAACCCCATTACTATTGGTATCAAACTTGCCTTGGAGGATTATGAAGTAAAAAAGAAGGAATTTGCAAAGATGATAAACACAAAATGGCTCCTTACAGATAGAAAGGCATCTGCCAAAATCCCCAAAAGACTGGTTAGGGCTCAATTCGTTGAAGAGGTTGAAGATATCATTGTGCTCCTGAGTCGGATGGCTGGTTTGGAGACTAAAAATGAATTTAAAGAATGGATGTCCACCTACATATGGATTATCTTGGAAATAAAAGGAGATATTTGTTGGGCTACTTTCATTTTTGATGCAATTCATGGTCATATGGCCACCCTGGCAGCTAAAATTGAAATGGGGAAACTACAAACTTGGAGTTTTATATGATGACTTATCTGGTATATAATGTTGTAGCACATAGGTGTTTCCGACATTATCACCACAAGCTGATGTTAAATAGTGCCCAATGCATGAAATTTTCCCCCAATTGCAATTAACTAATTTGAGTGGAAATATCATATTAGTAAATGATGCTTTCATTACACCAATTATTTTCTTGTTCAAACCAGAATGGGGGCAGTATAGAATTTCGAGCATGCAAGGCAAGTAATTATGGAGTATGGATGTTACTTCATTCAATACAAGAAGTTCACTTACATCAGAGTTAGTGGTTTTGAAGGAAAACCTTTCAAGTTGCCAAGGTATGTGGATGAAAAGCTTTGTTTATGTGAATTGGCAAGGCAATTAGTGCCTGTGCACAAGCTAATTACTGGGAGGCACAAAACAAATGTTAAATTCCCTATTAGAATTGGTAAGTTTTCTTTCCTCCATTATAAAATCTAGATTGATTGGAGAAGAAATGAAGAGCTTGGCCATGGAGACATTTGTAGCTAGGCCTAATTATGACATTTAGTGGGTGGTTAACAATGTGGCTAATACTTTTGAGCATGAGCCTCACTTTGAGGACTATTGGATGAATTGCAGAGATGAAGAAGATGTTAGGTTGAGAGATTTTTCAAGGATGACTTTGTCACAAGTTGTGGATTTCAAGGTTGCCATCATTCCAGAAGGACTTGTTGATGATTTAAATACAGTAAGTAAATTCTATATTGATCAGAAGGTAGAAATTCAACCCATAGCTCCCCAAGTTGGGATGAGGAAGAATATGATGATCCTTATATAAGGATAACAGATGTCATGAGGAGAATGGTGATTTGGTTGACCCAGATAAACATTGACCTATCAATACAAAACACAAAGATTCTAAATCACTTCAGAAGTCTGGGAAACTTGGATGATGATCTCCCACATCTGAGGGAGGGTGCTGATAAGATTGACCCATTAGGAGGAAAATATCCTTTATTTCCCTCTAGAAGGCCTACTGCTAGGCTTATTGATGAATGGAAAATAGCCACAAGTGAGACAAGTACTTCCATGTCTTCCCTTAGGTAGAAAACTGAAAGAATGCTCTTGAAATCCATGGAAAATTCTCCAATTACTCCTACAGTGCCACTCCAGGAAAAGGGAAAGGGTTTAGCTTCACATGTGGTCCTCCCAAATGTTGTGCCAGAGCAACATAGTACTGAGAAGTTAATGAGTGCAGCTATCACAAGTGGTCATAGTCAGCCCAAGTAGCACAAAGAGGAAAAAAGGGCACCACCTAAATTGATGAAGTTTGAAAGGGCACACAAGAAGCCCAAAATTGTCCATCACCAAGTCCTGGTGAGGGTAGGTGCCCATACACCAAATAAATTCAAACATAGAGATGGGGTAATTGATCCCCCAAGAGTGGAAAGAATGGATAATGACCAGAAACAACAAGACATACCATTCTGAGTATGGGGCAGTCAAGTCCTCTAATCCCTCATTCATTATTTGTGGAGAAAGAAGTAAAGGACACTCAAAGTTCAGTTCCTCAGGGGGATGTTGCAGTCAATATAGTGGAAAACCAATTTGTTACCTTAGGTATGGACATTCCTGAAGCTCTACTTGTTAGAGATATTAATACACCTCTAGTACAAACAATGAATAAATTTGAAAATATGCAAACTGAGGTGATTGATTTAGATACTATTAAGGGATTTTCTATGTTGGATAAGCTCAAGTTATCCATGGAGGAACCATTGTTAACACCAATAGGTAGTATTGAAAAGGATAAGGGATCAGAAGGAGATACTCATGTGCTGGAAAGTGAAGAGATGGTTCAAAACATAGGAACTTCTTTCACAGAACAATTATTGTCAGTATCAAGAAAATCTGAACTAGTGGTAGAAAAGGATATGGATATTGAATTAATGGTAGAAGATATTGTTCCCACTCCTATTAAGGTGGTTGAGAGTGATAACGTTCACCAAGAAGAAAAATGACTTAATTGACAATGAAGAATTTGTCATCGGTGAACAATCATAGTTTTCAACGGGAGTGATAATCCATTTCCACTAGATCAACCTACCATAACATTTCTCAAGGAGGCACCTTAAAAACGGATAGTGATTTGACAACTCAGCTAGTCATGGGAGGAAAATATCCCATTGCCCAAATTTCAATACAAAAGGGAAATGAAGTGAAATTTCATACCACTATGTTTTCAACCGAAGAAACAACAAAAGAGGGCCCTTTGAAAATGGAGGTTGATCAGAGTTAAATATGACCAAAATAAAATTCCAAGGCAAAAGGAAAGCATCCAGAGGAATAAACAGCCCAAATTAAAAAAGGTGGTCTAGGGAAGGTAAAAATATTGACACAAAAGGAGCAAGAAGTATCCATGTAGATGATAGTTATACCTGACAAAATCCTAGCAGGGATTGCAATAAACAAAGGCTGAAACAGGTTTGAGGAAGGGTTTGATTAGTGAATTAATGTTAAGTGAAGAAAAATCCCTTCCTATAAAAGCAATTAAACTCACTACCTTGTCTTTTCTAAAGGTAATAAGAGCCCCAAAGAAAGCCAAAACCATCACAAGAACCCTTATTGATTCATCTGGGGCAAGAAATTTGGAAATAGTAATCCCTTTTGAGGGGAAGACAAGAAAAGATATAACTAATGATGATTACAGTATTCAGGTCATCCCCTTGGGTAAACCATCAAGGGAACAACTAAAGCAGGGAGTGTTTGAAGCTATAAGTGGTCTTCTACAAAAGGTAGATGAGGATGGAATAACAAAGAAACAACTTAAGGAGCAAGTTAGAGCCTTAAATTCATGTTTTCAATAGCTGACAAGGAAAACTAGTCAGGAGCTAGTAGGTGCCTCTGTGAACACCCTTGAAGGTATGGAAAAATTGAATAGTGTTGTTAAAAAGGTCCAAGTAGTGGACACTTGGGTTGGGTGATTAACTGAGAAGGGAAAGGAAGTTATCACTGAAGCAAGGACAAGATATGAAGATCTCAAAAGTCACTTAGATGAAATTGATGGAGTAATTGAAGACTATGACAATGAGATATTTTACTTAGAAGGAATTCTCCCCAAGCTTGACCGTATAACAAGGCTCAATGAGGAACTAGTTGAGCAAGAAGACATTGTACCAATAGAGCACAAAGGGAGCCAAGTATGCTCTTGAAGAGATGACAAAGATCAGATTGGATACCCTAAAAGAAATCAAGAAAAAACTTGAAGTCAAGAAGGACTGGGTTGATGATTTACTTTATGCCATTGATAGAAGGCTAGAAGACATGGTGGTGGATAAATTTAAAAAGAGTTATGGGGATTTAAAATTGGATTTCTTACTTAGTTCATTTGAAAGTAATATCCAGGAAGATGACTTCTCCTATGACACTATTGAAAATAGGATTGAGGAGTTGAAAGCAAGGCCATTTGAATACAAGCAGAAAATGGCTCAATGTTTGGACGTAGTATCAAGACAAACATTGATTTTCCATCACCACCTAGGACTGGATGAAGATGAAATGAATGAATTTTTCAGAAGATATGATGCTTATGTGGCTAGATTTCCAGAGGAGTTGGATGCAGAGGAAAAGATGAAGAGAAGGAGGCTACAAATACAAAAGAAGAGGAACATGCTTGAACACTCTCTTCCTCATTTTATATTCTCTTTTCATACTTCATTGAACTGATACTATGAATTGATGTTTTTGCTACATTAAATGTAGTTATCTCTTTGAATTTTTATTGTTTCTTTGTTTCAATTGAAATTAAAAATGTAGTAGTTCATAATAGATTTGATTAAAATCTCACATACATTTGGAAAAGATATGTGAACTATTGACATACTTGTATTGATTGCAATTTGAAAAAAACAAAGTTCTATAGGGGCCCTTTCCCATGACAAAAAGAGATGTACATACATCAGAGGTCAAAACAGTGGAAAGAGAATAGTACTCAAACATCCTTTAATCCTACTTCATAGCTTCCCCTCAGTAGGGGAAGTCTATTCAAAAGTTTTTTCTTCATTGGAGCCCTGTGCTGCTTGTATAAAGATAATCGACACTTTGTCATGTCCCTGGACACCATACCCATTAATGACTCCAAGGTCATCCTAGGGTGACCCATAATCTCCTTAAGCTTGAATTTATTTTTATAGGATGATACCCAATCCAGGAGGTATAAACTACCTAAAAATCAAGTTGTTTTTCCCTTTCCCTCATGAAGATTCAACGTGCCTAGATTGTTAGGAAGAGGGGTGTTTGAAGTGTTGAGAGGGGCAGATGTTGCAGGTTGGTGACTAGGTGAAATATGAGGTTTTGAATTGGTTCTTATTTCCCACTTCCTAGAAAAGGGTGGATTTTCCCTTAGAGAAGGAATTGGTTGAGGACCTTGAAGTTCCATTCAGAACCATCAATACAATGCATCAAACATGCAAAATTCAAGTTCAAACTGCCATTTGTTATCTTGAGCTAAAGAAATTAATATTTGAAATTAAAGTAGAAGGTGGAAGCATAAGGAAATTTTGAGATTTAATATCTTGGGAAATTATCATATTTAATGACTAAGGATATTATACATAGGGTTCATAGTTTGATGTTTCATACTAACACTAAAAAGAGTGTGGTAATTATATTTAAACTCATTATAACATGTTTTTTATGGGTAACGTGATACAAATAGTAACATGATCAAAGAAGTTTTATCTTCTTGACAATTTCACTAGTTTTAAAATTGTAATGCTCACATATGAGATACAATTCAAGATCGCCAAGACTATCAAGAAAAATACGTATGTATATAAAATAAATCCCTTTAGGATAAGCCAAGAAGTACTCTCTGTAGAGGGAAAAATAATGTTGTGATTAACGAAGCTACCTTGGAATTCATACACATCATGAGTCTATCATCATGATGTTGAATGAGTACCCTATGATCCTTTGGAATATTTAATGTGTTTACCGACTAATGAGATACCACCATGGCCTTTGAGATTTCACCTATCATAAAATGTGTAATTAATATATTCCTTTCAATAAATTATAATATATTATAAGAAATACATAACGAATGAACGCTCTCTAGGGTATGTAGTGTAATAGTTGGATCTTTTAGGGATAGTCTAGCCAATATATTACAATTATAAATAATGAAAAAGAGGTACAAACATCCCTAAAAAATGAATCGAGCTAAGTAAAGATTGACACCTTAATAAATCATGGATTAAAACACTTTTATTTGGTCAAAAAATTTCCCAATGAATGATGCCTACAACAAAGTAAATTTAAAATATTTTGTCGAGACTCATCTTACTGATCACGAATATTTTAATATTTTTTGTGGCTGACCTTAGCAACCACTAGGAACTGAAATGTGTATGCATTGAAACAACATTAATGCATGTTTTCCACACTTTACATCATTGCAATAATATTATTCTTGTTAGTGATTACTAGCCACTTCTAAAGTCAAAATAATTTTTTATGGCTTATCTTAATAACCACTAGGATCAAAACTACATATTCCTTTATCACTCAATGGTGAAATTTTTGGCACACTTTTCCTCATTACAATAATATTCGTCCTTTGATTAGTGCCTAGATATTGCCAAGATCTATTTTTTATTATTAGCTATACTTAGTGACCATTAGGATCTGAACTACTCATCTCTTGAAGCCATAAGATTGAATTTTTACAAGACTTTGATCATTGCATTGAAATTTTTAATATGAATGATTGCTAACAACTAATAAGATCTAAAGATTTTATTGTTCTTGACCTTGTGTATTCGCTAGGATTTAAAATACGTATGTCTCAACCCCTCAATAGTGCAATAATTGGATTTTTTTCTCGGTCGCAGCAATAATAGTTTTCCTCTGAATAACGATTACATATGGAAAAGGTCTAAATGTTTCATTATTTTTATCTTAACGACTACTAGCAGTAGAACTATGTATCTCTTGAATCCTCTATATTGCATGTATCATTGGAATTTGGTCTTTGCATTAATATTTTAGTGTGAATGATTACTAGCAACCACTAAGATCTAAATATTTTTTTGCGGTTGACCTTAACAATGGATAAGATCAAATTATGTATGTCTTGACCCTTGAATAGTGCATGTATTTGTGTTTTATGCTCATTGTATTAAAACTTTTCCTATGAATGATGCCTAGTGACCGCTAAGTTCTAAATATTTTTGAAATGGTGTATCTTACATTTATTTTTCAAATGAGTTTTTAATATAAACAAATATCAATAATAAGAGACATACGATTATTTTGGTAAATTGAAGAATGTCCTTTGTCTCAATGTCCTGTTTGATTGATGACATATGCAACATTTGTGGATCGATAATGTTTCAACGTGGTAGTAAAATCGACACAATCGAACATAGATGCTTATTTATATTCCTATGAGAACAATAGAGTAATTAGAGATAACATGTTTGATCCTTTTTCCTTTAATCTTGAATTTCTTCATTATTCAGGTATTTTTTCTACATTAAGAGATGAAAGTATTGATGTAGATGTTGTAGATTAAAATAGTATCTAGGAAGATCAAGCGATAAGGTTCTAACACATAAGCGAAATAAAAAGTGTTTGTCTCTATTAAATTTATTATAAAACAGAGAGGTGCTTCCATTTAAATAATTTATCACTTCTTATCTAATTCTTGTGAAGTCTCGAGGATTGGAATTTATTTTATAAATTGTGGAAAAATATAATAGGTTTTTTTTTTTTTTTATGTCGGGTTTACATACAAATGTTAGTATAAAATTCTAGAGCTATAGACCCTATACAATATAGATACAGTCTATTTAGGGATGGCCATAAGGAAAATAAAATTTATTTTACACAATTTTGTCATAGACCCAATAGATAATATGGATGATTCTCATATAAGAAATACCTTTATTAAAAGGTTTATACCAAGATTTTGTATTGGCATGGATCTCATGAACATGTTATATGGAAAACCTTCTATCTCTAAGGTTGATGTATCCTAAATCCCTTTGTTTTATATTATTAATGATGAAGGCAATATCCCTCCTTAGGGATAGTGCTCACTTTTAAGTTAGTGAGAAAAATTAAAAATTTATGGAAAATGGGAAATCATTTTACGTGGAATCCTTCCATCTTGATGTAGTCTATGGTGTTCTAAACTATTTATAATTATGTCAAAAATGGCTTGTCATGCACTTTTCAGCTAGATGAACTATATTCATACTTATATGTCGATTGGTTCAAATCTTATATTCAATATATATGCATATATTTGTATCCTTCTCTCTACCAATAATTACATGAAAAAATGTAACCTTGAATATCTACTAACATCCTCACTTTCATAAGAAAAATGGGAGATATATTCTTCTATATAGAATACAACGATATCATGACCAATGGGCTCCTTACACCTCCTTTTCAATGTCCATATTATGTCCCTAAAAAAAAGTAGAACAAGAGGATGCATATCATATTTACAATGGTATTGCTAGAAAATGTAAAGATAAGAATATTAAAACACATCCCTCCTCTTAGTAATTGTGAGATGCAGTAAATTTAATAGGTTTCCTAATTTTTAAATTGCATGATCCCATCTAAATTCATTCCATCTCCTAAAACACCCTCTAATGAAATATGATTGTAGGAAAGGGTTGCCAAGAACTTTCAGTCACTTTATATTTCATGTACATGAGGATGATTTAAATGACCGGGTATGGAATACCCAAATATAAGATACCTTTGTTAAGTAGAATTAGAAGAATGGGGTAGTTCCTCCTATAAGAGTAACTATTAAAAGTAGGCTACAAACAGAAAGGAAAATTTTTATTTGGAACCTTTAAAAATCCCTATTGTCCCTTTTTTATATAAATTGAAACTCTATCTTACGTTCAAGAAGTCGGCCTGCACCAAATGAATCCTCAAAATTGGTGGCTTAAGCCTTAACTTCTTTATATGAAGAGAAAGCTGTGCAAGCCAAAATTTCAGCCATCGCAACCCCACTTCAACCATCTCAATCTTCTCCCTCCACTCCACATGAAGCGAGACAACATTCAGTTCAAAAATTAATAATTTATCGTAAGGAAAAACAAGATTGGGTCATATCGAAGAGACCATACTAAAAATTGAATTCAAACTAAGGATAGGAAACTTTAAAACACTAACCAAAAAGAAGATGTAAATATGGCAAGCCATTTTCGGCATGAAAATTTAGAAGACGTATTATCTCATGCAAAGAAATGGAAATCCAAAGGCCCCCAATTGGTGAAATACAAGGAAGATCTATAATCCTTAATAAGTGTTACAACTCAAGTATTCCTAGAAGTATTGAGAGGTATACATGCTAGAAAGAAAGATCTTGAAAGTTAATTAACTATTAAAGTTCTTGCGGGTATAACTTATTATGTATACGAGGCATTGGATGGATTATATAATCATATAAGGAAATCTTTTGAGGAAACTATGAAGGATCAATCGTACTGAAGAAGAATAGAAAAGTCAATAAAGCCATGGGATCGATGAAGAAAAACATTTACATATATGGGGTAGGTTATTGATGAAGGCATTTTTAATGACCCTCAATTATAACAATGGATGATATTGGTATATGTCGGACAAATTTTATTTATAGAAAGGAAAGACTAAGTGAATGGAATGATTGGGTAAAATAACTATCTCTCTAGTTTGATGACATCATTTAGAGAGGAAATTATATTTTCGTAAAATCCTTAGTCATGGAAGTATAGTGAAGAGTTTTTATATCAATTAAGTAGTTCTAGGTTAATTTTCAAAGGATTAATAGAGGAAAATGAAGGATACAATTTTCATGTCATTGAGATTATCTACAAAATGAGGGAAAAAAATACATAAAATAGAGATTCTGAAGGAGATTCCAAAAAAATAAAATTTTACTCAATAGTTTTTTCTTGTTAAGGCTATCTTGTGCTATTTAGAAAACCAATTATGCACATAGGAAATATAGAAAGGGATTAAAAGATTTGAAAAGGAGTTGTTTGTGTGGCACAAACAAAAAATGATTAAAAATTCCGCACACAATAAAAAAATTAGCAAGATAATTTACAAGTAGACTTAGATCAACAACATCCCATAATTAAGTAAGAAACACAATGAATCAAAATTGGAAGTATTTGGGCTTGATGGACAAGAAATGAAATATGTATGACATATAGATTAAAATTTATAGTTGATTGAATTTTCATGCATACATTCCAAATTTTATACTTATATAAATATGCATTTAGTAGTTGTACATAGAAACTACCTAGAAACCACTAAGCTCCAAATATGTTGATGTTTCATAAGGTACAAGATGCAAGGTGACAAGATATTAATTTAATTTATAAAATAAATTCATCATGTTTTCTCAAAAGATTACACTATGGCAAAGTACGTAGTGTCATCTAATTTCATACCATATTAATTTAATTTATTAAATCCTAGCGACCGCTAAGCTCCAAATAATATGTTGAGGTATAATGTAGCAAACACTAAGCTCACAATATCTTTATTTTTTTTAAATATTAGCAACCACTATGATCCAAATAGTATGTTGTCGTAGTAAATTTGTGGACACAAAGTTCAAAATATCTAAATCTACCTAGAAACTACTAAGCTCCAAATATGTTGTTTTGGCGTAATCTAGTGGCTGCTAATAATATAATATTTTGTTGAAGTACATAGTGATAGTAATATCTAAATAATATGTTGTGTAATATCATAACGATTTCTAAACATAAAATATATTAAAATCTAATTTTTTAAATCCTAACCACCACTAGGCTCTAAACATTATTTGGGCACATAACCTCACGATCAATAAGCTCAAATTATCTTACTTCAAATTGTTAGTATCCTAATATTATGTTTTGGCATAACCTAGCAGATGCTAAGAAAAAAATATCATTCTTTCACTTGTTATATTCTAGCAGCACCTAAGATCAAAAATATTATACTGTGGAAGTACATAGATGTCAATTAACTCAAAATATGGTAATTTACAATTTTAAATCCTATCACTGATAACCTTCAAATATTATAATTTAGCATAACCTATCAGCCGATAAACCGAGAGTATATTAATTTAATGTAGTAAATATTTATGAGTGTTATGCTCCAAATATTATATGTTCAATCCTAACGAATGGTAGGATTAAAATATGATGTCATTTCTTAAACTAGCAGATGCTAAGTTCAAATTATATTTATTGAATTTTATTAATATTATCAAAAAAATTCTAAATATTATGTTCTGGGCAAAGTACATAGTAGCAGCAGTGAAGATCACAATATCTTTCTTGATTTTTTTAAATCCTATTGACAACTCATCTCAAAAAAAAATATGTTGCTCCAGAACCAAGTGGGAGGTAAAATCACAATATCTTACTTTATATTGTTAAATATTAGTGATCACTATGGTATTATTATTATGTTTTGGTATTGCCTTATTGGATGCACATATCAAAATATCCATAACTACCTAGCACTTGCTAAAATCTAAATATGTTGTTCATGGCGTAACCTAGTAACTTATTTTTGTTAAATCTTAGAAATAATAAATATCCAATAAATATGTTGTTGTATAACCTAGGAATTGTTATGCTCACAATATCTTAAAGATTGCTATACTCATAATATTTATGCTCTCAATATCTTATGCTGAAAATCAATGAGGATCTGCTTCAAACATTCTTGAGGAGGAAAATCTTTCCTAGATGGGTCTCATATGCAGATTTGACAAATTTTTCCCTATACTTTCTCAGCTTCATGAATGAATAGCCCAAAGATGGAGAGAAAATATACAAGTTAATATTAAGATTTATCCTTGTGCTAAATCTTATTTCATTATTGTCTTTGAAAACCCTAAAGATAGGGATTTGATTTTTTTCCAGAATTTGAGTTGGGGGTGTTGTCCTCTCAAAATTTTCCCTCTTTTGAAAGTATGAATTTTGAAAATTTATAGTTAGCACCTTTAGTAATATTCTCAAAAACATAAAACTTGAAGAGATAGTGAACATTGTGTTTTTTGGAGTCTTTTTGTTCATTGATCGACCACTTTCCCAAGTACCCCTAGGCCTTTTGTTCACCGATCGAATGCTTTCCCGTAAATCATTAATTGTCGATTTTTGAAACTTTTTGGCCCATTTGTCCCAAGTTTTCTTGGACTTCCTTTTACCCGATCGTCCGCATCGGCCACATCGGGTACTTCACATACTTTTGTCCCATCTGTCCCAAATGTACCTTGGCTTTCAGTTTCCACTTTTCCCGCATCACGCGCATCAGCTAAATCACGTCCCTCATATCCTTGAGCCCTCACATCCTTGCATCACTCACGTCCTTCATGTATCTAAGTTCTTGGACCACCCGTGCTCATTTGGCCCACTTTTCCCGCTTCGGCCGGATCATGTCTTTGTGCCCCAAATGTCCCAAATGTACCAAATACCATCCAAAGCGATTACTTCCACTTTTCCCACTTTTTATCTTTTTGAGTCGGTGCAAGGTAAATTTAATGCACATTTAATGACTCTCTCTCTCCTAAAAACTATTTAATTGGACTATCTCCTATGCATTTGTCACATTGCTCACTTACCTTCTCTTGCTTTAATCATTGCAATTAAAGTCATTTGCTCATACCCCTGTATCCCTTTCGATTCTCATTGTGATTTTGATCTTGAAAGCTTTACCTTGCGTATTGCAAGAATGAAGATCAAGTTTTAGGTTTAGGAACCTGTGTCACCTCTCGAGACCTCTATACTAGATATCAGAGACAGTGAGGATCAACACTTGGACTTCAGGGATTTTTAGGGGAGATTAACATGCTCTAATATTACTCCCATGGCACAAATGATTAATGTCATTGGAATTGCATACGTGTCTCATTTCCCTTTCTCAGTACAGTGGGCAGACACGGTGCTTTCCTGCGGAGCCCATTTTAACAAAAATACTAAGGAACTCACCAATGTGTATGGGGAATTAATTACAAAACTAGATGTTGCTGCCCTATGCATTCCAGAGACTAAGGATTCCATAATTCTCACTCGTGCCAAACCTCAAACCCTATTCAACTAATACAATGACACCTACAAGGCACGTATAGCAAAATCATGGTTAAAGAACCCTAATAAGGGAGCATTCCGACTCTATAATGCATTATATAAGGTTGATTTTAATGAGGAGCTATCTAACTTTATTATTTTTCTCACTCGTATCATGGGGTTGCCTTCCACCAATGAGTTTCACTTCTGGATGTGCCCCTTCATAAACATCATCTGTGAGGGCAAGTAGAACATTAATTGGGCCAAAATTATTTGCATGAATTTGACTGAGCAGTTGTCTAGTGTTCAATAGACTAAGAAGTTCTATATGACTTCTTATCTCATGTATACCCTCTCTGCATCATGGCATTGGTTTGGCTTCACCTACATTGAGGGCCAAAAGAATGAGCCTATTTATGCATCTTGACCTCGGCTTTACCATTGAAACTAGAAATCACAATTTTAGAAGAGTAAATGACGTTTTCGCAATGTACATTATAAGGATCTTGGAGGGAAACATCACTAGAATATTTTATGATGAAGCTATGAACCTTATAGCCAAGTATGGGTCTTTCTTTATCCAATTCAGGAGGTTTTCATACATCAGGTTGGCTGGCTATGAAAGCACACCTCTCAAGCTCCCTATGTTCTGCAGTGATAAAATGGCCCTGGTTGAAGTATGCAGGAAACTTGATAAGCTACAAAGATGTGCAGAGATAAGAAGATCATTGGCCTACATTTCCCTATCTCTTTGGGAAACTATACATGTAAAACAACTTTGGATGCCCAAAATGTAGAAAGGGCTATTACTTCTATCACTGTTCATTTCTTCAGACCCATAACTTGCTTTGATCTAAAGAAGTTTATTGATCAGAACCTCAGGATAAACTATCATCACAAGCCAGATACTGAGGATTACTGGGCTGATTGTGTAGATGATTTTGAAGCCAGATGGAGGCACTATGGTAGACTCTCTCTACAACACATTAGAGATCTTAATCTCTACCAAGTTCTTGAAGGAATTAAGGAGGATGATGAGGACCTACAGTCCTTTTAATATGAGACAACAATCAAACACACTCCTTTGGAAGACCTGGATTGGTACAAAAAGGAGAGAGATGATTTGGTTGAGATTATGGCCCCTGTTCTTGTAAGAACTAAAGTTTGGTTTGGACAGGAAGGTTCATGAGTTCAAGAAGAATCAGGGTGGATCTTCTTCTAGAGAAACCTCTACACTAGGGAAGGAAGCACATAAAACTAGTACCAAGGTTTTGAGAAAACCCCTCCTTATGCCTCGAGTGAAAGATCCCGAGTCATCTAATCCTTCTTCTACTCAAGTATACCAAAAGATGATCAAAGAGGTTAAGTAGAAACCAATTGATAAATAGCCTCTTCATGAGCATCTAGAGCTACCTTTAAGACCAGAGAACATTATTGTTCTTAGTGAGAGTGATGATGATGAAGTGCCAAATTCTGCAGGAACTCCTTAAGTTACTATTGAAAAGGAAAAGGAAATGTCTAGTACAAAGCCTCCGAATACCATAGACTCCTCGACAAAAGAAGCTCCTGATACTCCCTCCACTTCTCTGCTAGAGGTAATAGTGGTCAATAATCTAAGTACCATGAGTTCAATTGCTCTTGGGCCTCTCGTTCCTTCCTTTTCTTCTTCTACTTTTTCTTGGGTGTAGCACATGGTCAACAACAGTAAGAGGAAATCTTCCTCTCGGATTACTGAGGCCTAATTTTTATGTTATAACAGCTTTGCTTAGGAATTATTCCTCCTCCTCCACCTAATAAATCCAATAACACTTCAAGGATAGTATTCTTCTGCCAAGGCCAACATTTCTTGGAGGTTTCAAAGCCCAAGGTTGATAAGGTAGAACAGGATCTCTTAGTCTCTGATTTAGTACTTTCTATAATCCCAATGGGGGAATCCACTCCGAGAGTGAGGTTCATAACCTTCAAGAAATAGTAACAAAGGTTACTGAATGAGTAGAGAAGGGAAAGAAAACTATAGAACAGTTGTTGGAAGAACAGAATCAGGTTCCCTCCAACCTTATCAAGGAATTATTGGCCAAGGATAAGATTTTGGATCCTACTCCACCGGCTACTCTTCCACCCCCATGATTTTCAGCCAGATGAAGTTCGGTGCATAAGAGATATACATAAGTATTCGATTATAGAAAGTCTATTGAATCCATGGTTGATGATATGATTATAGATGGCTTGAATTTCATTGAGGATGCATTCAAGGCCAACGAGAAGGTAATTAATATACAGTAGAAACTCACCTCCTCAATAAAGGTTATGGATAAAGAGTTGAAGCTCTGGACTAGTTGTATTACAGATCTTCACCTTATGGGCCAAGCTGATGAGAAGATCTTGTTGGCCATAGTGTATTTGATGATGCCAAGAATAACTTGTCCAAGGCATGGGTTTTCGGTGTTGAATGGAAAATGAAGGTTCTAGAAGAAGCACTGGGTGAATTAAATAATGTGTGGCAGAAAGGAGAATCTTTCAAAACTTGTGTTTCTTCTGCCTTTAAAGATATTCATTGCCATCTTCATGATGAAACTTCAGGTGTTCCTTGCTCTCTTCAAGAGATCAAAGCTCAGTTCAGAACATTTGTCAAAGAAGACTTGTTCAAAGAAGAATTAATTACCAAAGAGAAGATAAAGGACATTTGCTTCCTTCAATCTACAATTGCTGAGGCAAATAAAGAATACCTGGAGCATACTAAGTTTGATAAAGATATGGAAAAATGTCTAGGCACTTGGTCTCACGCCACTGCCAACACAACAATCCCACGAGGTATGGAGATAGCTCAAGCATTGAAGAAAATCAAATATCATATCCTCAAATCAATGGGACTCCCTCAGTCATAATCAGGTGTTTCTTCTTTTGGCTTCTCTTTTCCTCATTCTATTTTTAAGTGTTGAGCTCCTTATAAATTAATTAAGGATATTGTATTGAGCATTTCCTTAATTAATCTTTTAGTTAAAATAAATGGTTACCAAGTGTAACTAATTTGTAAGCTATATAATGAATTCTCCATGCCATTCTAAGGGGCTGGAACTCGAATATTTTTGCAAATGTAAAAGAGTATATAATCTATCAATACAAGAAGACTTCTCTTTCTATTTCTATCTGTGGTTATTCATTCTTTCCTATCTGTTAAAATTATTGAATCATTAATCTCTTATGCATCAAGAAGCTTTGTATTCTTGTGGATGTCATCTCTGGAACTTTGTGTCTATGAAATAACATCTTATGGCTTTAACTGAATGATTTTGTTCTATATGATCTTAGTTCAGCATTTATAAGGAATTATTTTGCTATCTATATTTCTTGAGAATGCTACTCTTCCTTTTCCCATTTCCTAGTTCTTTTGTCCCTTTGTATTGGTCATCTATCATTTAAAACACTTCCATGATATCAAATTTCCTCTTTAAAACTAAATGTTGTACATTTGTAAATAGGTTTTTGCCTTTAAATAAGGGAACCTCTCCCATTAAAGAGGAGGGAATTCTTGTCACCGATTGTTGCTTTCATTAAAGTCCTTATTTGAAAACCAACAGGGGGAACAAGGGCTTATGTCCAAGCCATGGTATCCGTGTTTTGACCCTTTAAAATAATATTTTTATACCTACCCAATTTAGGTTCTCTTTCCATAATTCTCGCTTCACCTTTGGAACATATCTTATCTCATTGCTATAGGGGATACTCTAGGCTGATGTGTGGAAGTTGATGATAAGACCTCCATTCAAACCCATACTACATTTTCTCAAATCCTTGTAGATCTTTAGATGTCAGAATTGCTTCCAAACTAGCCATATTACAAATGATTGTGTACATACCAAATGTAAGACAAAACCTGCATGGTCGACGGATTCTCTATGCAAACATCTTACAATTGATTCAAATCTAGTTAAGGAATCTAGCGCCCTCTCAAAAGTTGAATCACCCATCATGGATGGTTCGTAGAATAAAAAAGTTAAGCTACCTACAAATTCTTCTCTTTAGGATCGTCATTCAATGATCAAGGATGCTTTGACCCCCTTCCTATGGGTCACATTCCTATCAAATCCATTTCAGTTGTTCTTCCGATTTTAGTGGATGCAAGAAATAAGGAATGGATAATGGTTGATATGAAAAAGAAGGGAAATTCCAAATATAAATCCACCACCATATCGAAAAAGGTACAATTCTTATGCTTTTGGTTTCTATCATATCTACATCTAGGAAATTGGCATGTCGGTGGTCATTGGTGGTCTGCGTTGTTGTTAAGTGGTTATTTATTAGATATTTTTAGCAATTGGATTGCTTTTTTTTTTTTAATTTTGGCAAATTATTTTCTATTGTTGGGATTTTCAGGGTAAAGTCTATCTTTTTAGCACTATGTATAGGGGTATAGTCGTAATATCTTAGATTATTTCTTTAAATACTAGCCATCGCTACGCTCTGAATATTATGTTGTGGTAGTGTCTTATTGGCCACAAATCTTAAAATATCTATAACCGCCTAGCGATCGCCAAGCTCAAAAGATGTTATTATCGCATAACCTAGTGGCCTCTAAGCTCACAATATATTAAATTTTTGTGTTAAATCCAAGTGGTGCTAATCTACAAAACCTATGTTACTTATATAACATTAGTGGATGTTAATCTCATAATATCTTACTTTATTTTAATAAATCCTAAGAACCACTATACTCGAATATTATGTTACGATAGTGTCATTCGTCTGCAAAGCTCAAAATATCCATAAATACATATAGATTTCTAAGATTCAAATATTAATTATGGCATAACCTAGTGTCCACTAAGCTTGCAATATCTTACTTTTTTTGTTAAATCATAGCAAGAGATAATCTCCAAATAATATGTTGTAGCCATAACCTACAGGATGTTAAGATAAAAATATAATTCTTTAATTTTTGAAAGTTAACAGTCCCGTGTTTGAAATATTATTTTTTGCAAGACGTAGTGGTGTTTAATCTCAAACAATAATTTTGCAGTGCATAACAATTGTAAAAACCAAATAGTATGTTACAAAATATCCTAGAGGCCACTAAGATTATAATATTTTAATATAATTTTTAAATACTAACCAACACTATGGTCCAATTACTATTTTTTAGCATAGCCTAGCATCCGCTAAGCTCAAAATATCTTACTTCAAATTCTTAAATCCAAACAAAAATTCAATTAATGTAAAAAGATCTATTTATCATATAACAAGAATTGTCTTCACTATTTACCAGAGGATTTACCTAGTGACCTAGAAGTTCTAAACATAATTTTTTAAAGTTTAATACAATTGTATAGTTGCCAAGAAACTATACACCAATTTTTATTTATAATGAAAATTATTTGTTACCCAAGGCAAGAAAAAAATGAATTACATAACACCTAAGATAAGGGATGTTTTCTCTAAAAAATATTATAGCCTAGCAAATGCTAGGCTAGACAATAGTTTAAATGATTGAGTGTATTTCGATAGGAGAAATCAAATTGAAAAGCTATAAACTATAACAAATAAATTTGGAGTTTATATTTAGATACATAAATATGAGTGTAGAATCATGAATTAATACACACACACACACACACACACACACATTCTATCTTTCTCCAATAATATGTATCATAATAAATATTATGTTTTAAATGAATTTTATTACCTCTGGTTTTACATTTAATTCAAAATAAATAATTATATTATAAAACCACAAAGAAAGGTTATTTCTTGGCATGGCTTAGATGAATGAAAAGAAATATCTATTTAGATATATAACAATTAAAATTTAAAGTTAATAATATTTACGCATATTTATAACATGTTTACCATGCATTTGACAAAACTTAACTTTACTAAGACATTAAATATGACTATTTCTACATGGAAAAACATATATAGTTGAAAATATTTATCATACAATTGATAAATTAATATGGTTATCTAGTTTTATTTAATTTTTTACCTCAAGTATTTTCCCATTAATGTCAACGTGGAAAGTATATAAATAATGTAAAATGAAATAATTATCCAAGTTTATTTTATCATCTTAAAAAAAATCAATAAAGGTAGTCTTAAGGAATATCTAAACAATACATTAGGTCTCATTAACCATTAATTTTTTTAAAATGTGACTATGCAACAGGCTATCATTATTGGGAAAAATAATTACAGGAATGATAATGAAAAATTTATAAAAATAAAGTAAAGGAGACAAAAAATGTTTGAATTCGGAAAGCGTTCAACAAAGAGAAATACTAGATCTTGAAAAGTGGTGAAATTTTCATTTGTTGGGGTGCAACCGAAAGTGTGTTTTTGTGAAGTAAAAGGTGGTTTGATAAGGCAATCAAAAGGAACTGGAAAACAAGGTTGGACTGCAAAGTGTGATTCAGTAGGGAAAAGTAGCGAAAAAATAGGAACTAGTTGAAGATAAAATGACTGAATGAACTCGCAATCAAAAAATTTGGACATTTACTATAATAGATTTTTTGGTAAATACCTGATTTATTAATATATGATATTATTTTGTGGTTAGTGATGTTTTTGAAACCTACATGTGCTGCATCAAACAAATTAAATGCACGATTCTATACGCAACCCTTTTTTATTTCCTCCTACGTGTGTGTCCTTTTTGTGCTTCCTCTTTAAATAAAATTATAATAACTACCTCATTGTTCCCTTGGTAAAACAAATGGAATTTTTGCACTTGGTTATGCAATCTACTTACTACTTGTATTGTTTTATGATTTAACAAGTATTTGTTCTACAAGAAAAAAAAAGAACTCCCAAAAAGTAGTTCTTTGGTGTATTTAGTAAAATATTTCACACATTCCACGCTAAATTTTTTTAAAATATAAAAATTCTAGGGTACATGAAAATTTTAAAATTTGACTTTCCCCCATTAAGCAAAAGTGTGGATATTGAAATTTCAAATACTCTAAAATGCGGGGGATTTCACAACTTCAAATTATAAATTACACCTCATTAAGAAAAGGTGAAGGATATTAATAAAATTAAAAATAATTCAAAACAATACCATTTGTTATTGTGTACAACATATATTAATATAAATGTAATAAAATAATATATTATGATAAAATAAAAGGCATAAATTATAAAAATATATATAACCACATTTGTTTTTATTTTTTATCAAAACCAATATGAATATTGTTAGATGTAGTGCATGCTAATTTAATATAATTCTCAATTAAATTTACACAAAGTCAGTAAGTTTGAATTGGATAGTTAGGAAATAATATAAGCGACGCTTTTATTATGAAATTTATAAATAAAGAAAAGCCTATAAAATAATGTAAACCAATATAAATCACCAATATTATTATATAAATAGTGAAAAAAATCTAAACTTTCTAATGGATTTACATTTTACATTAGTAACCATATAACATAACTTTTTTTTAACACATACTTCACATCAGTTTATACATAGGAAAAAACTTAGTAACCGCTAAGCTCTATTGCTATGATTTTTATTCCAAGGCATCCTCTAAAATAATTAATCTACTGGATGGTAGATTGAATAGAATCGTCTAATATTTTTTGTTATTTTCATGCATGTACTTTGTTGTCCATTTATTTTGTATCCGTAAGAAGTATAGCGGTCACTAGCCTCAATTCTATAAATCGATTCCACTCTTGTAGTGTATGAAACATTACAAGATTTCCAACTAAATTATAATAATTGGATAGATGAGGAAAATACTAGTGGCTACTAAGATTTGTACCTGTTTTTTCCTATTCATTCAATATTTTAAAATTAAGAACTTGTTGATCCTAGTAGTCATTATGTCATTATTTTCAATAAGTAGTGCAATCTAGTAATCGCCTAATATTTTATTTGATACTAATCAATTTGAATTATATCAAACATAGAATATATCTTATGAGAACTACATATGAGACACAAAATATATCTTATGAGTACTATTTAAGTCGCGACCCTCTTGAGGGTATGTAGTGTAACACATGGCTCCAAAAGGGATAATCTCGTGACAACATAATACAATTATAATCAATGAAAATTACTATCAATCCAAAGTTTCACAGATAGTGTTTAAAATGACAAGAGGTGATGGTTGGAGCACAAATGATGCTAATTTATACCATGATGTGTTATTCGTTACCTATTTTAATTTTTTTTTTTAAAAGCTAGTTGTCGCGATGTCATTCCTTTCAATAAGTAGTGTAGCTTAACGGTTATAATTAATTTAAGTTATAAGAATCACCGTGAATTATAAGCCACAAAGTATATATCTAATGATAACTAGATAATGCTCCGCTAGGAATATGTAGTGTAGAACTTGTCTCCACTAGGAATAGTCTAGCCAATATGATACGGTTATGATTAATGAAAATTTATATCAATCCAAATTTGTGTAGATAGTGTTTTCAATGAGAAGAGGAAATGATAGGAGCATAACACCTACTAAGATATACACGATTTGATGCTCTTTCGCTATTTTGAGCCTAGAGGTCGAGATGTCATTCTTTTTAATAAGTAATACATCTTAGCGGATACTAAAAATTTTCTTTGATAAAAATGGATGTGAATTATATGTCACAAAAATATCTTATGAGAACTACATAAGGATTAATCCCTCTCAAGGGTATGTAGTACAAGTAACTAGTTGCACCAAGGATATTATATCCAATATGATATAATTATAATACAAGAAAATTACTATTCATCCAAAGTTGCATACAGATAGTGTTTACAATGACAAGAGGTAAAGGTAAGATCCTAGTTGTGGCTAAGCTATACCATGATTTTTATTCCTTGACTATTTTCAAATTAAAAAAATGTTGAGGCTTGTAACCACTATGACATTACTTTCAATATATAATGTATCTTAGCAATCCCCGAGTATTTTATTTGTTACAAATCGATGTCAATTTTATGTAACAAGGAACATATCTTATGAGAAATACATAAGGATTGATCCCGCTCGAGGGTATGCAGTGTTAGACTTGGCTGCACCAAAGTGAATATCTAGCCATTATGATACAATTATAATAAATGCAAATTATTATCAATCCAAAATTGTATAAATAGCATTTATAATGACAAGAGGTAATGGTTGGAGACTAAAGGCCACTAAGCTAGACCATGATTTGTTATTCATTCACTATTTTAAATTTAAGAAATTATTAATTCTAGAGGTTGTTATGTCATTCATTTTAATCAATAACTGATCTCGGCTGCTTAGAACTTTATTTGATAGGAACCAATGTGAATTATATGTAACAAATGATATATATTATGAAAAATACATAATGCTTAATCCCTCTCAAATGTATGTAGTGTAGAACTTGGCTCCATAAGGGATAGTCAAACTAATATGATACAATTATAATCAATGAGAATTATAATCAATCCAAATCTATACATATATTGTTTACAATGATATAAGGTAATTGTATGATCCTAATAGCCAATAGGCTAGACAAAAAATTGTCATTTTATATCTATTTTCAAGTTAAGAAACTATTGAGCCTTGCAACCTCTATTGTTTAATATCACAAGCAATGCAGGGGGCGCATGGAGGGGTGTGGGTGAATCAGTGTTTGTCAATTGATTTTTTTAAAACTTCATGAGTAGAATAAACAATCAAACCATGAACATAAATAAAGGTACATGAAAAATACAAATTTTTAGTACACTAAAATTATAGTGGGAAACCACTAGAGGGGGAAAACCCAATTGAAGTCGAGGATTTTTTTAGGAGCACTAATTCCTAATGTACAATAATTTCTAGTTTTTTTGAGCACCCACACAACCTATGAAGCACCTACTTCAAAATCCTTGAATCACACACTAGGAGGAAACCATGCACCCGTTTATCTAGTTTAGTAAGCTACAACTTGCAAGGAGCACCTACTCCTATGCTGTAAGAACCCACTTAGGAAGATACAATAACAATTACAATTTCATCATTTCACTACTTGTTTATTTATCACAAAATCATGATCTCCTTTATATAAAAAAATTCACTTCTTGTTATGTTTGTGAAGCCTGTTTTCATGTTAGAGTGTGGTACACCTTCTATGTGTTACACTCGGGTATTTTCATGGTTGGTTTATAAACCCATGGGTAATGGGTAACCATTATGGGCTGTTTTGGGTCCCATAGTTTTGATACAAATGATTTTTTTCCCATTGTTTTGATACCCACAGTCTTGCCCATTGTTTTGATACCCATGGTTTTTTGCCCATGGTTTTGATACCCATGGTTTTGTATCAAACTACTTAAGCAATTGTCTATTTATATGGTCTTATGCATATGATAGATAGACAAGAAAATGTATTGTAGATGTGTTTTGAATTCGGGTGTGAATTTTGCGAGTTTGTTGAGCATAGCTCCAAACGGATCTGGGTATTGTATTGAGAGAGTGGAGGCTTGTAATAAAATTTGAGCAAGTGATTCTTGGTGGACGTAGCCCAAATTGGGTGAACCACGTTAAATCTTGTCTCTTTGTGTTGTGTTATTTATTGTGCACTTTATTTTTGATCTGTAATATTTTTCGCATATTAGTTTCTCATTGCGATTTTGTAAAGGATTATTCCGCATATTTTATCTCTTATTTCCTAACACTCACATCATCACATATCAATTTTTCACTCTGGTTCAGTAGCTTGTATATCATAAAATTCTTCAGGAAAATATTCCAAATTTATCATTACACATTATCAAAAACAACTCAAAATTGATTCCTTTTTCTATATCTATTCTCTCTTTTCAAAATGACTATTATATGATTCATTGTATTCTTCACGGTTTGACTCTTCAAATTATTCTACTATAAACTACACCTACTTCTAATCCTAATGGTCATATATTTGTCTCCACTTTTACACAGGTAGGGTCCCCATAACAGAATTTTACCCTTAATCAAAATATAGATATTTTGTTGCCATCCTATAGTGAATCCAATGTAATTGGAAATTTCAAATTGCATGAATCAAAACATCACTTTTGTTTGTAGTATTGGGTTAAGGAAGAAAAGGAAAAACAAATTGAGTCCCAAAAAGGGGGAAAAGGTGAAACAAAAAAGGACGCTCTGGTGGAAGAAGTTCTTCCCATAAAGTCTTAGACAATATTATACAACTATGTGATGTCAATGGAAGAAAATATACTAGAAAGGATGGAAGACACAAAATATTTTACTTATCAAGCTGTATATCCATTCCATCTTCCATCAACTTTATCATTTATTCATGTGACCAATCCTCTAAATGATGTTCATGTATGATCATTGATTTTTGTAATTTTTCTAGAGAGATTTCTTTCGATTTAATAATGGAGATGCTAACACTTATTACAAAAAGTGTGCTAGATTGTTTTATTATGATTCTCATACTAATTGATTATTCAAAAATGTAAAGAAAAATAGTAAAAAGATACATAATTACAGTTAAAGATAATGGAGAATGAATTTAGGATGGATACTAAAGACTCTATGATAGTAACGAGAAATTTAAAATTTTGTCTCTTATGTGTATAATAATTGGTGTGCACAATTGTGATGATAACAATGATGATAGAGAAGTAGTACAGGTTGGATGGAGTAGAAAGCACATATATTGGTAATTGTAAGTGAAAATTTCCTACAAGGAAACAACAATACTTTTTCTTTCAAATGATATTATGAGTTATGGGATGAAATATTCACTCAATTTTGTTCCAAAAATTATCTAATTTATAAGCTTTATGGCAGTAATGTCATACTATGTGCATTAGTTGATTTCATTCTTTCTATTGCTTTTATTTTTGATACACATATTCAATTAATGTTTTTGAAACATTGCTATTCTCATATGAAGGAAGGTTCTTTGTCGAAGATAACTTAAAAAAATGATATTTTTAATGTGTTTGAATAATTATAAGCTACTTATAAATTTACTATATATGTAAACAACCAAACAACTATACGATTTAATGTACAACCCTTTCTACTTGATGCAACACAACCACTTCATGCTAGTGATAGAGTACTATAAATTGCGATAACCATTAATTTATAACACAATTAATGTTTTATACATACAACTAACAACCAAATTTTATAACTATGGAGTGCATAGGGGTATTCAACATGAATATACAATCATAATTTAGTATGTTAGCCATGTGTAGATTTAAACGAAACCATTTATAAGGAAAGAAACTTTATAGAAAAAATGATAAAAGTTAACTATATAATAGGGACCATTTTTATGTAGGAAAAACCAAATAACCTATTTCAAATTTTCACGGAGGCATCTTAGTCTCCAAAGTTTCTAGTTACTGTGTCACTACTAACATACATTACTTTCAATATTAGTCCAAAAATAATGACATAGCCTAATGATCACTAATCCACATCAATAGCTCATAATAGTTGTCCTCCAAATTGTGGTTCATCAAATATAAGTGTACCCCTAGTTCCTGCTAACCTTCATTAACAAGAAAGAGAATAATTGATATTAAACTTACCATAATACCGGGAGAGCATTATGCTTTTTCAATTAAGCTTTCATTTTACATGGCATAAAATTGATTATGAATAGATTTATTTTTGTTTGTAGTACATCTTGCATCAAAAGAACCAACATAGTGTAATGGTTATGGAAGCCAAGACACAAGCTCGGTCGGTAAGTGGTAGCCTACTAAGTTTTTGATATTGTTCTTACCATATTACCATGGAGACCACTATGGATTTTCAATTATGATTTCAATTTCCATAGAAATAGCTGGATTATGAATATATTAATGTTTATTTAAAATAGCTATTGCATAAAATCATCTAGCTATAGGTAAATACGATAGAATCCTAGATAAAATCTTGATCGGTAAGTGGTAAGCGCAAGATAAAATATTTATTATTTCCATTGGTTATAATTGATATGTCCTCTATTAAAATTAAAATTATTTTCTTCTTTGCAATTAGCCACAATAATTACTTACTTACTTTAGATGTGGAGGGATTCCTATATGATATAAAATAATCACCCTTTAAGGGGGTGTCACTCGAGTTCAAAAAGGAGCCTATCAACCTAAGAGATGGCCTGAAAAAATTTATAAAGTCATTTTCAAAAAAATTGAAATTGGATTTTGATCCAAAAAATCACTTTTTTTTTTATGTTAAAAAGCTAAAAAATGCCTTCAATAAAACAATATTAATTGAATTGAATCCAATACTCACCTGAGGAGAGAATAATTGTAAAATAGTTGATGAAATTACAATTAAATATCTAGAATTTGTTTTTGAGTAGATGTGGACACCTAAAATATGCTTACACTTAGCATTTCCTCTAATTCAACTAATTGAAAACACTTCGTTGATCAACCCTTTGCTCCATTCTCGGATGCCCATTCACGAAACCTTCTCGGTCATATTCTCTCCTATAATCAAATTATTTGGCTAATATCTCTCGTATTACATAAACATTCCTCCTTTTAACCATTTAGAACCTCCCTAGTTCTCTCTAGACCACTTCTATTGGCTTCGTAGGCTATCTATTAGTCACAATTGGTTATCCAGACACCTCCCAGCTCCGAACAAGTCTCTAATCACTTGCTAATCAAGTTTAACTAGCCTAAACATAGATTAGCTAAGCCTAAAGCATGTTTATCCTAATCTTATCTAAAAGTGATTTTGAGCTTTAGTCCCACATGCACCCAAATTCCAAACTCTCCCAAGTGAAAAACTATAAATAGAAGGATCACCTCTCCTCTCAACCACACACCTTGTTTACATAAAAAAATCTCTCTCATATTTGGAGATCTTGGCATTCGAAATCATTTGTGATAGCTTTAAGCTATAAAAAAATTGGATCTTGGCCATACTCCATTGTTAAGAGCTCCCCCATCTTGCATCCATCAATTCAAAATATAGTTAGAAAGGGAAGATCTAAAGCTTGGCCATATAGCCAACTTGGAGAGATCTCTTCAATTTGTTTGAGAGTAAACTATTAATAATTTGATTGATTAGATTCTAACTAGGTTCACTTTCATTAAGCTTTCATGGAGTAGAGAGTCATATATATGCTATGGTTTGAATATTTGCTTCAAATTTATGGATGCATAGATAGTTTCTTGTTTAGCTCTAATCTTATGGTGCATGGTTGAGTTTAGTCAAGCTTGAGGTTCTTTAACCTCATCCCATAGCTTTGCAAACCTTTCCATTGCATACATTTGGCACACCCGGTGGGACACTTTGTCCATCCTCCATTAATGGAGTCACTTTGAAGCTTTTTGTTTTAGTTTCTAATTGTTTCTTAGTTTCAACCTTTCTAGGATAGTTTCAAGCTTTCTAGATTAGTTTAAAAAGATTAGTTCAAGTTTTTGGTTTCACTAATATTTTTATATTAATGGCTAAATATCAGGCTTCTTAACTAGTTTAGCTAGGATTGTCTTGCTTTTGTGCTCTTTCCAGGATCGAAGGAGGTAAAGTGCTGCCGAAATTTAACCAAATTGATGAAATTTTGATGTTTTTTGAGTTGTTTTAAAATCCCATGTTTTTTTAGCTAGCTATAGGGAAGGGTGCGCATACACCTTTCTACCAGACATGCACCACTGACCATCATTTTTTTGACAAAGGCACACAGGTACCCAAAACCATGCGCATGCACCCAAAACCACGCATAGGGACCTTAAATCCGTAGGCACACACACCTTAAAAAATGTCATTTTTTAACAGAGGCATGCAGGTATCTAAAACCACATGCAAGTGCCCAAAACCATGTGCATGCACCTTAAACGGGGCACACATGTGCAAAATTTGTCACACACACCTTCAAAACTGCCATTTTTTGATAGAGAAGCACAGACACCTTGAACAGGTGCACATGCCCAAAGCATGGGGCACATGCCAAAACCATAGTCCACATGCCCAAATGGTTGCACACGGCCCAACCATGGTGCACACAAGCCCAAACCGTGGAGCACACACCCAAACTATGGCACACATGCCCAAACCTTAGTGCAGACATGATTAGCAATCTTCTGGAGGCCATAACTTTTACTCCAAAGCTTCAAATGACTACATTTTTGTTGTGTTGGAAAGGTATGAAGCGGACTAAACGGTGGAATCATAGAAATAGGATTTTGAGAGTCATAAAATTTATGGTTTACACTACAACGTAACTAGTCATTTTATAACATATCATTAAATTAAAAAAATGTTTTCTTGGCTATTCTAACACTTTGAAAGGTTTTGTTGCACTAATTAGTTGTTTGCAAGGTTATTTTGGTATTTTTAATTGTTTCATTTCTTAATTGATAGAGGTTTTGTGAAGTGTATAGCCTCTTCCCTTGCACATTCTAGGTGATCTTGGGAACCAAAAACACTTTCAAAACCCTCTTATTGCTTTCAAAAACACTTACTTTATGCTTACTAATGAATGAACATTTTAAAATTGGTTAAAATGTAATCAAAATTTTACAAAAACTCTTAATTTATTTTTCATAAAAAAAATTTAGTTGATTTTTCGCGTTGCGTATGCTCTTCCATTGCACCTTTTGGTGATCTTAGAAATCAAAAGCAACACGCAACCTCTCTTTTGATATCATGATCTTTTGTGGAAAATTACTAATCTAGATATCTACGACCGAAATCACATGTCAAAGAAAGGAGGACTAAGACAAAACAAAACGTTCTAATACGTGTTTTCATATAGGTTACCAAATGGTGTGCTACTTAACACCAAATTTAAGATAAGAAAGATAAAAACACATCACTTTCATCACATTATATTACAGGGTTTGAGAAAAGTGTACGTCCATATCTCGCTTAATCGAAACATAACCCCTTTGGCATAACTCCTTAAGCTACAACAATGGCGGTGGTTCTAGGAACCTAATGTAATCCAAGTACTCTTTAACCTCGTGGATGAAACAAGAAGTGCTCCGCTTACCCACTTCACTAGTTTCTCCTTGTGAGTTAGCGTTACGGTTGTCTATATGGTGACCCTAGTTAGAGTACACATGGATGCATTTATTGTTCACTATGCTTGAAGGGGGTAAAGTAAAGCCGAGATACTCCCAAATTATTCATTGTCACTTTTTGGGTAAATTGAGCTTGCTTAAGACAACTTTGTGACACCTAGTTGAGAGATCTTATTAAGGAAGCCATTCTATCAAGGATCCCACTTTACTAGTCCATTTGCGCTTCTTGGCTATCACAAAGTGATAACTTGTTTTGATTCAAAACCTTTTTTTGAACATAGTAAAAGATCTGTTTAAGTTATATGTAGGTGTGTCTCATCACGAAATTAAATGACTTATCACTTAGCTTGGTTTCTTTCTTTCCTTTGGATAAGATGAAACTCTACCCAAGTAGCACTTAGTTTATTTTCATATTTTGATCTACACCTTTGCATTCGTGTTTCCCATTTGGGACAATGAGGCCTCTTTCGGGAATGTTGTCATAGATAGTGTTCACCAATTTTATTTCCATTTACACTCATCCATGTTTGCCGCTGAGTTGTTAAACCTCTAAAGTGTGTGGATGTGTCCAAATATCTTTAATGGCCACTTGATCTTGATTTCAAGATCACCATCTTATTTTCAGATTGATTCAGCATTTGATATCCCTTTTACATGTTACCTTTTTGCATTGTCTCAAAGCATAATTAATATATTCATGTCATGTTTTTGTAAACTTTACCTAACTATCCACATTGTGGTGTTACATTGTACACATTTTAGCACATTCTTAGTATACTTTGACTTAGTTTGACTTCAAACATTGTCCAAATCTTAAAGAGTGTCACTTACTTTGTTTGTGTCGTTTCAATACCACTTTGGCACTAGTATCTCACTTCTTTGTGAAGCTTGATTAACGTGTCTAATTGGTGTGGTTACATGGCTTACAGTTGTAATCCTTGCCCTTTAACATTTGGACCTTGTTGGTTGTTGAACTTGTCATGATATCCTTTGATTGGAAGTCACATCTACCCTTTGTTAATATTTACACCTTATTCATTTCAAGCTTGATGTAAATATTGACATTGTATTGATCATCTTTGCATCGAACTATCACTTTGCACACACATTTGCATAGGGTGTATTTCCTTGTTGATGGGCTTTTGTTTCACACTTGCAAGATTGTACCTTGTGGTTATTCATCTATAAAACTTATTTTCTAGGAAAATCCTTTTCTATCTCATCGAGATTGTATCATCACGATGTCTATTTTCCTTATACCCTCTTGAGAGAAAATCACGCACGCATCTCCATACTTATGAAAAGTCTAGTTGATTTCTGTTATGATATTTAAATCAAAATTTCACTTCGTTCACTTTGAAGGATTTCCATCACACTATATAGGTCTAGACATTTGTGCTTAAACAACACCAACAATGATAGACTATCACGTGGTTTCTCATTATAACTAATCTGTTTTGGTTCTTCCCTGCTAGAGGGCCCATCTGGGTACTCTTTCCCCACCTTCAGCTCATAGTCGGTGGTATGGTTTGGATGCCTCTAATCCAAATTATTATTCAGGGTTCCCCCACTCTTCTTCCGATTCAGATCCAAACTACCATTCGGATTCCCACTCTTCTTCTAAAGATTCGGATCCCAACTATTATTCGGATACCCCTAGATCACATCTTGAATCATGGTCCTCCCTTCCTTTGTAGGACCTTCATTCCCAATCACCTCAACAATGTCTTCCTCCTTTGAATACTCATGTAACTCCAAGTTCCATCGATCAAACATCTAATTTCATTTTTGAGTCATAGTCCTCTCTTTCTTCACAGGACCTCCTTCATTAGTCACCTCAACAACCTCTTCCTCTATTGAAGAGTTACATGACTCAGATTCCCTCTAGTTAATCATCTAATTTGACTCTTAAATCTCAACTTAAAGGATGGCTATGTAATCCTACTTTCCAACCTACATTACGTCATCTTCTAGAAAAATGACCTAGGTCCAAATCCAAATCATCCATTGATGAGATGCTTGCCACCAAATATACGTCATCTCTTGAGTCATATTTTTCTATCAAACCAAATTCAATCCCTCTTTGGCCCTTGATCCCTTTCAACCATATCGTACCATTTCCTCATCCATCTTCTAAAGATCAATGTCTGCGACCATGTCAAACCATTAAAAAGAAGCCATGTGCTAAGATATATTTTTGAAGCACTATCAAAACTCTTCATGAGAGTGCTAACGTCAATCCTTCCCCTCATCTACATCATCAGACATCTTCATCTTCTTCTATCAATCAATATTCCCCTCATTTGAAAGCTTCTTCTTCTAGTCAACCTCTTAGAGTTAAAGAACAACAACCTCTATCGATTGATTTCTCTCAGGATGAAAAAACAATCAAACTACATGATTGTGTACCTTTAGAGGATTGTAAAAAAGGTTGTTTTTTAAACTCGATACACTCATGTATTGGGGAAAATAAGTTAATTCCTTTTATCAGAATGTAAAGGAAGAACCTAAGGTCATGGAACTTGATTCTTCTTCTATTATTCCATCTTCACCTTCCTCTGATCATGATGAGATGTCAAGATCTAGCATTGACCCATGGCCTATCTTCTCTTTTCCAAATCATTCCTTATCTATCATTATGCCTCAATCAAAATCTCTCCTTGGGTCACCATTGGGTAGCCCATGATCATCTTCTATCTTAGGGCCTCATCCTAACATAACTCCATTTTCTACATCTAGTTCACCTCCTGGTATCCCATTCCCTTCTATTCTTGGGCTATGTCCTAGCATCCCTTCATCATCTTCTATTTATGCTATACCTACGGTAGTCTCTCCTCATCTATACTTCGGCCACACCCTAGCATCCCTTCGTCATCTTCTTCTATTCTTGGGCCATGTCCTTGTAGCCCAATTTTTTCCATCTTAGGGCCATATCCTGGTAGCCCTTCATCATATTCTATTAGTAGCTCACCTCCTAGTAGTCCATCCTCTTCAATTCTTGGACCATATACTCTTTGTCCATCACATCATCCTTCTACCAATGATTGGGGAAAGGCCAACATCATTTCTCTCATTCCTATCATCAATAATAAATGTTCACTCTCTCTCTCGACTTCTTAAGGTCGAAAAGTCACACATCAGCCTATAAAAACCCAAAAGGTTCATTATGAAGCTCAGTTCAAAACTTCCAAGAGCTAAAAATCCCCCATTAAATCAAACAATCTAAAAATTGAAAATCAAACGGGATTCAGGAATGCACATCAATGTAACCATCGGGTATGGTGAAAAGTGTATAAACCTATGGATAGGGAACTCAAGCTCCCTCATACGAAATCCATGGTTCAAGAAAAATCACAGTCATTTGTTAAGTATGAGCTCACCTCGATCATTGAGATTGGAGAAAACATTACGGTTGATAAAAAATCACACCTAGTATCCATTATCAAGGATGTCACAAACATTATTGTTGGATCTTATCACACAGAGTGACTTTATTGGTCCCAACTTTCCAAAAACTATCAAAAATCTAAAAATCAACACAATGCAAAAATACAAAAAAATATGAGAAAATAGAATACAAATCAAAGGTACATTTTCTCAAACATTGCAATCAAGTATTGCGTACACATGGATGTTTCTTTCTTCCCTTCCTTGTTGTTATTCTATAAGTCTTCCTACCATTTTCATCCCTTCGGTGATATTTTGGTTAGCTTATTCACATGAATTTTGTGACATTTATCTCTATGACATATATTTGACCCTGGTCTTTTATCACCTTGATAAATTAAAGAATGACTGACCTCTTAGAGATCCTATCACATTCAACATATAATAAACTTGTTGCGAAGAAATTTTTTTACATATTTTTGAAACTAGACAATGTCGTCACCATAATAACTTACATCTCCTTTCATCAAGCCATTGGTGGTTCTTAACCCTTGTCAAACTAGAGAGCTGAAATAAGTTTTCAAAAAGAAAAAGAATCAAAATAAAAATCTAAATCTAAAAGGTAAAAGCAAAAATAAAATTGATATATTAATCTCTCTTGAGGTATTTCCAATAAACTCTATTGAGGCTATGGACGCCTGACTTGCATTAAAGAAATGTTGCGATAAGAATCAAATACATCTCCCTCAAGGCTATGGATGCCTGGATGGTAGTAGATCAATGTATGGCTATCCTTCCACCATCCATTCAAAAAAATCACCTATCAAACTATATCATTCCCACACATATGCTATGGTGTCTTCACTTGTTGAATATTACATCTTCCCTTAAGTACACACACTGGATATCTATGAGTAGGTAGGATTAGTATGTTACCAAGTGTCCTTTTTGGACCTTATTGGACTCTTACTTTAGTCCTTATCTTGTCTCACAATTTGTGCATATGGATAATCACTTCTTCATCGTAAGGCTTCTAAGCTACATTCATAAAATTTACATCGTTCTTCTACTTGGTTCGAACATCCATGTGTATGGTTTTTCCTTTATGCCAAGTTTTTGAAACCTTTGTATCCTTTCACAAAAACAATATTCACCTTCCTTTCTATCATGTGATTTTAGGCCAACTTACATTGGGGGCATCCCTCCTCCTTCTTAACACTTCATTGGTTTATGTTCATAATAATGTTGAACCTACCCATAATGGCATTGGGTCTTGCTTCTACCTATGAAGAGTTTGCATTTGAATACTCAACCTAATTGTTGGGGCATTTTTTCATCTTCTACTTTCTTGTACGCATGTGACCTTATGCCCTTATACATCCCATCTATTGTTAGGGGCATCCAAAATTCTTTGTCTTCCTATACATAGTTTCAAAAAAACTAGAAAAATCATCAAAAACATTAAAATATAATACAAAAATAAAAACATTCAAATTAGTAGAGAAAATCATCAAAAACATTCAAATATGTAAAAAAAACATTCAAATATGTGTCAGAAAAATAAAAATAAAAATATAAATCATCCTATAAAACATCTTTCTTTGGTTTTAACATGTTCATGTGCATGACTTACAGATCATTTTTATCTACCTTCATTAACAAACCCTAGGTTACTTACTATGTATCAGTACTCTCACAGGGCACAATGAGTTGTCTAGTACTGTTTCATAGTGCACATTTCTTTTTCATTAGACCCAAATTCCCTCCATTTCCATCCTCACATGTATCTTTTCTTGGGGCACCATCATTTACTCTTGTCATTAATTTGCATAGGTTTGAACTAAAGCTCGATAACAAAAATATTTTTCTTATTTCTTTGTTAATTTATCTTGTTTACTTTCTCGTATTGCATTGCATTATGGATGTTTCATGGATTTAGGCATATTTTACTTTCTCGTATTGCATTGCATTTTGTATGTTGCATGGATTTGGTTCTTTTAGCAATGGACATTTTTTCATATATGGGTTTTTATGTCATACTACACTTTTGTTCATTCTTTTTAATAAGGACCGATGATGAAGATCATTAACAATATGATGAAAAATAAAGTTTTTAAAAAGACAGTGGATAGATGTTAGCTCATTCTCCTATTAAATATCCCTTTTCTTCTTCTTCACACTATTATTTCTTCTGTTCTCTTTCTATCATCCTTTCAATCGTCGATTGAGTTATTCTATGACCCCATCAAAATCAAGGGTGCATCCTCCATTCTACTCATTTTTTCTTCTATCCCTTCAAAACTTTATGCTTGTTTATGCTTGTCTATTTTCATTGAAGTGATATTACTTATGCCACCCCAAAAAGGTGAAAATGTAGACACATAAACTATGCTTATAGTTAGCATTTCCTCCAATTCAACCAATTGATGATACTTCGTTAATCAACCTTTCTTCGCTATGTTCTGAATTCCCATTCACGACACCTTCTCGGGTTGTATTCGTCATATGATCATCTTATTTAGCTAATATATCTCTTATTATATAAACATTTCTCCTTTCAACCATTCAAAACCTCCCTAGTTCTCTCTAGACCACTTCTATTGGCTTATTAGGCTATCTATCAATCACAATTTGTTATCCAGACCACTCCCAACTCTCAACAAGTCTCTAAGAACTTGTTAATTAAGTTTAAATAGCCTAAACATATCTTAACTAATCCTAAAGCATGTTTATCCTAATTTAATTTAAAAGTGATGTTTGAGCTTTAGTCCCACATGCACCCAAATTCCAAACTCTCCAAAGTGAAAAACTATAAATAGAAGGGTCACCTCTCCCTCTCAACTACAAAGCTTGTTTACATAACAAAATCTCTCTCATATTTGGAGATATTGGCATTATAAATCATTTGTGATAGCTTTAAGCTATAAACATTTGGATCTTGGCCATACTCCATTATTAAGAGCCTCCCCATCTTAAATCCATCCATTCCAAATATAGTTAGTAAGGAAGATATAAATCTTGGCCATGTAGCCAACTTGGAGAGATCTCTTCACTATGTTTGAGAGTAAACTATACATAATTTGATTGCTTAGAATCTAACTTGTTTCACTTTCATTAAGCTTTCTTGGAGTAGAGATTAGTATATATGCCAGGGTTTGAATATTTGTTTCAAATTTATGCATGCATAGATAGTTTCTTTTTATCTCTAATCTTATGGTGCATTGTTGAGTTTAGTCAAGCTTAAGGTCTTAAAGCATATTTCTCATAATCTAATCTAAAAGTTATTTTTGAGCTTTAGTCCCAAATGCACTCAAATTCGAACTCACGCAAGTAAAAATGATAAATAGAAGGGTCACTTATCCCTCTCAACTACACACCTTGTTTACATAACAAAATATCTCTCATATTTAGAGATCTTGGCATTAGAAATTGCTTGTGATGACTTTAAGCTATAAAGCATTTGGATCTTGGCCATACTCCATTGTTAAGAGATCCCCCATCTTGCATCAATCCATTCAAAATATAGTTAGTAAGGGAAAATCTAAAGCTTGGCCATGTAGCCAAATTGGAGAGATATATTCTTTATGTTTGATAATAAACTATACATAATTTGATTTCTTAGAATCTAACTAGGTTCACTTTCATTAAGCTTTCATGGATTATAGAGTAGTATATATGCTAGGGTTTGATTGTTTGTTTCAAATTTATTCATGCATAGATAGTTTCTTGTTTAGCTCTAATCTTATGTGCATGATCGTGTTTAGTCAAGCATGAGGTTATTTAACCTCATCCCATAGCTTTGCAAACCTTTCCACAACATACAGTATAAAAATGTTTCCTACAATTCTAAAGACACATTTTGTATTGCATTAGGTCCAAAGGGAAAATCTCATGATAATTTAATAGTTGGAATGAAAAGGAGAGGAGAAAATTATTCAAAATATATGTGATTAATGACTGATTTCTAGAATGACTTATCACTAATAGTCTCTCATGGATTGAATGTGGTAGAGGGCATCAAATATATGGAGTGTGAAAAAGCTAAATAACTAATCATTTCAAAATATCATTATGATGGTATTGCTTGATATTGTAATGAAAATCCATTCCTATGTTATTATGATGGTTCTCTTCATACTATTATAAGTTGGTTTTATTTAGATTTTCACCGATTATAAGTTCGGAGTATGAATGTATAAGTTGAGTATGCAAATTAACAAATATTTTTATCAAATAAGTATGTATTCATAATTAATTTGGACGATTCTTGAGTAGTATTTTTTCTTCTAAAAAAAATGTAAACTATGTTCATAAGAAATGAAATAACTAAAATATAGTTTGTAAAGACTTGTGACATTGAAACATTACATTCAATTAAAAAAATTCTACAAAAAAAAATATTCCTAGTACAATAAGAAATGAGGAATGCCCTTTGATTTTTTACCTACTTCACCACCTATAACCATTTGATTTTTGATATAACAATAACAAAAGGGGTCACATGTTTTTTATTTTTGGATTGATTCACCACTCTCAACCATTTGATTTTTTTCTTCATTTGTAGATAAGAACACATGTAATATTAAACTATTAATATTTGATATAAACGATGTTTTTGGCACACATCATCCACAAGGATGATTCATCATACAAGAAGTTAGAAAAAAATTGAGGCGTCGAGCTAAAAAAATTTAAAATTCTCAGACCAAATGTGAAAGAGTTATTGCAACATTGCAAAAAAAAATTCAAAATAGCTCTAATGACATTGACGAGAAAATAAAATTTTGATGACATTATGCCTTCATTCCTTCCAAACATTATATTAGAATTTTTAATCTTTGGGTTCATATTTACACAAAAGCTTACATCGAGACCAAATAGAATGATTATGAAGGTTCGTGTATCTTAAATTATATCTCAAAATTTGAACCATGTTTTTGGTGGTTTAATGCATCGTGCCATTGTAAGAATAAAGTTCTTATAGATGAATATTTAGAGAAAACCATCTTGAATGATGTGGGGAATTAGATAATTGCTAAAACATTTAACATAGATTTTAATTAAGAAGACAAATACTTGTTATATGTGTTGCGGCATTTTTTTCACTAGTGAAGGATGTCAAAGATGTTTGGGATTTTATTAAATTAAAAACCCAGTTATAGGAGCTTACTTTTTAGACATTTAATATTATTTCTATTGTTCTTTTGGGAGCCCATATTTGCAATAATGTTACAATAAAATTAAAAATATTATTAAAATGTTTGACTATAATTCTACGTCTAGTACAAGAATTTTCATTTATTTAATTTGCATATTTAATTACTAAAATATAACTAGGATAGTTTTAAATTTAATTTTAATTAATTTCATATCCATTTTTAAATATGAAAATATTTCTTGGATGGTTTTATAGTTAATTATATTCTCCTACATTTTATCATGCTATGTTTGTGTTATTTTCTTGAGTATATCTTCAACAATTACGTGGTTGTGTTGAGGTTTAATCACACCATAGTAAAAGAAACTAATTTAATATCTAAGATTAAATATGAAATAATATCTAGAATGGTTTTACTGATTAATTAGATTCTCCTAGATAGAATCGTCGGCCTCTACTAGTTTCTCGAAAATATCTTTGGTAATTCTTTGGTTGTATCTAAGGTTCAATCAAACTATATCAAATGAACTAGGAATTATCTCACATATCTTGAATGACATTAGCCTAGTGATCGCTAGGAAGAAAGGGATCAGCTCCTCCACAAATGCCTCGTGTGCCACATGGTAGCCTCTGATTGGCTACGATCCAGTGGGGAGGTAGGGAAAATTAGGAATATTTTCCCAAATTTTTTTAAAGACTAAGTTTAATGTTGTGGACCCATAAAAGACAACCAAAAGGATAAAGCGGGCGACAGTCTCAGAGGAAATTTTTCCAAAAAATTTTCTTCAGACTTAGCTGATTTTTTTATGAAAGAAAGGATTGCGATTCAATGGAGCGGTGGGAAAATTCATTTCTTTGGTGTTTTTGGCCAAAAGTGCTAAGGGAAAATTCGGGCCCGCTGGTCCATGAAGGAAAATTTTCCCAATTTTTTTGACACTTAGAATTAATTTTTCAAACCAAATGAATAAAAACATTATAAGGCTATAGATTTTGATAAAGAGCTCGGATTTCGGGAAAACGAGGACTTTATAGAAATATCTCGACGTAATATTTACATAGGAATCATTAAATTTTTATTTTGATAAATTTTAAGGAGTCAATTTCAAGAAAACAATCTTTAAAATTTTAAAAGGCAAACTAGTAAATTTTAACTTGTGAAATTTTAAATCGATTGATCTTATTCCTCCCTCAACTTTTCCACTAAACATGGATAATTGTTCTTATATGGATTTAGGATGGATATGGAAGGTAATTTTGTTTGATTTAGCTCCAATTTGAAAATTTACAACTTTGACGAGAAAAACAACAATGAAACGATTTGAGCTCGATTTCGCTAAGTTTTCTAAGAAATTCCTTAAGTATTTTTGGTCAATTAAATTTTTTTAGGGTATACTACTTCAATTTAATCAATTAATTTGTTATTTTATTATTGCATAGGATCAAACTTGTGCATTTTTGGATAAAGTATTTATCAGTTTGAAAATACAAAACAAAGATCAAATTTTAAAGGATCTATTCACCATTTTCATCTTCTAAGTATTATAATTCATTCAAATTATAATCTAATACATTTAGTTGATTCAATTCAACTATTCAAAGACTAAAATACATCTTTGATTTCAAAATTTTACATATTTCAAAAGACAAAGTATTACACTTCCTTCATACGCATTTCTTTCTTTTAAATAGAGATTACATCTCACATTTAAATGATCAAATTCAATATAATGATGCAATTTGAGGAACGCAGTGCAATCCTTTATTGATTTCAATTACAACTTTACAAATTTTATTTCATTCCTCAAATTCCTCATACAGTAACACAATTAAATTTCACATTCCTTCAAACCCTAAAAATAGAGTTTATCTCTTTCACATTACAATATACAACTTTCGAATCAATAAAACATATTTCCATTACAAACATTTACAAGTTCATCAAATTCAAGTGGGAAAGGTTACAATACGGTTTCATTTCACAAGGAACTATCAAACTGTCTTTTTCTCAGCTCCAAAACAGCAACATGCAGATTTCACATTCTTCTAATTTGATCACCACAAGAGCAAGGGAAAGGAAATGCTCTCCAACAAACCAAAACATCCAATGAAAAGGAGAAGCCATCCTTCTTCATTGGCCCCTGAGCCCCAACCACAATGTAATAAAATATGTGATCCAACTCATGGCAACAACAAGCTTCCACAAACACACAAGCAACATTTTCACAATAAAAACATATTCAAAACAGAATCTAGTTTAAAACTACATTAAATCATGAAAAACATTACTAAGGCTTCATCAAGCAATCCAAAGGAGTAAGAAACTATGGGAGATGCTTCTTATGCCTCCTAAAAGGGGAAATGGGTATCACCACCTGAATTACAAACTACCAAAATATAGTATATCAAAACCTTGACATTCCTTATGCCTCCCCTAAGTACCCCTTATTCCTCATGTTGGTACCCAAATTTGTTATCCTTTTCGGTAGGAGTAGCATCAAGGATATGGCATGAATCTAGAACACGATGCATCATGGTGTGTGTCATTTTGTAGTGGGGATATGATCTAACCGGCACTCATATTTGTGGAGAGATGGATAGGAATCAAATAGGACTTGATCTTGTTCTAAATGTTTTAGGTAGTACCTTCAAACCAAAGTAAGAGGACCTATTTTTTAACCCTTAATTTGTACAAATAGTATGAAAAGGCCTTGGGAAAATATGATTAACACTCCAAATCTGACTTTCACAAGTTGTCACTTCCAGATTATGGAGATAATTTCAATGCAAGCAAGGGTTATTGAAGACATTTTGAAAACCTGATTTGTTCTACATACTTTAGTAAATGGATTTTGATCTTCTATGGGTATACATGTCAAAACAGGGGTAAAACAGGGGTAGGATTAGTTGTTTTGAATGATTTTTGGGTGGGATTTTAGATAAGACAAACCAAGGTTTGCTAGAATCTTTGAGGATTTTAGAAAAATATGGAGAAACTTAACAACAGAAAGTACCAAAATGGGTAATCATCCCTTCAACCAGGATATATACATCAAATGGAGGGTGAGATTTGCACTTTTCCACACAATCTTTGATCATCTATCACAAAAGCTTGAGTTAGACTGAACCAATAAAGCATTTAGCAATCACTATTTAATCGTGACCTAGGGTACACCCAAATTTTTACAAACAATCTCTGAAATCAAGGAAAGTAAAGTGATTTTAAATTTGTTTATCTCTTTATCGGATGAAAGCACTTTTGAATGTGAGATTGCAAATGCCACTAAACTAATAACAATAAATGAGACCGTGTATGATCAAGAGATATTTTAAACACAAGACTATAACAAGAAATAAGAAACACAAATTTGAAATGCATTCTAAAACATAAGTGTATGTAAATTTTGCCAAGAGACAACACAAAATAATCCAGAAATGATATAATTTAACAACAGGGAATGTTTCAAGAACAATCTCGAGCATGTTGATGGATTTAAAACTAAAAACAACTCAACATGATACAAATATGATGCAAAATGAAATTAGAAATGGTTTTCGGTGGTTTCTCGGAGAATGGGCTTCTTCATAGATTTTCCTATGAAATTTTTAGTTTTCCATGGATTATTAAAACTCTTCCAACCCTTTGCATGAAAAATTCATGCAATATATAGCTTTAAACCTCTTTTGAGCCTTCTTTCTGAAGAAAAGAATATATGAAAGGATAAAATTTGTTACAAAAATTCCTCATGATTCACAAATAGGGACGTTTAACAGAACACATCAAAAAAGTTTCCAGTTGTCTCAAAAAGAGATGAATCATTGCAAAATTTGCATCATTATCCATTGTGGAGGCACATTTTTCATCTTCAAAGCATGTAGACACCCTTTCCTTCATTATTTCATCCATTTACCTCCAAAATTTGACTCTGTAACTTCTAGATTTGATATTTCATGTTTTTGGATGGGTTAGGGAAAAACTTTATTGGAAAAACATCTTTGATATTTAAATCGATCCTAAAAACCAATTGTATTGGTCCTTAAAGGAAAAAATGACATGAATTCACCAAAAACTTTATGAAAATGGACACAAAAACACATTTCCACACTTTACGGAGCTCAAATGGCGTGAAACTAAAAATACACAATTACCATTGATCTTCCTTTATTCTTTAATCTGATTCCTCCACGTGTCACAATGTGATTATAAATGGGTTTGGGATCACTTTTTGATATTTTAACACTTTTGGAAAAATATAAAAATTTAACATTTTCTCCATCCCTCTCGCCCTTCAAAAATGAGCTTGACACATGTCCCAATGTGGGTCCCATTGGAATTGTAAACCAATTCTACACATTTCCACCTTTTTTGGAAAAAGGAAACTTTTCGAAATTATCTCCATGAGCCCGCATCTCTGATTCTTTCCCTGACACGTGGCACAATATGACTGGATATGGAGTCGCGGCTCAATTTTAAACATTTTGCCTCTTTTTGGAAAAAGATTTTTTCCATTTCTACTCCATGGCTCTGCCCTCCCACGGAGTAATGTGTCCACATCCGATTCACCGTGTGTGGCGGTGCTCTTTTTTATATTTTAACAACATTTTTCACAAAGGAAATTTTTCACCATTTCCTCTGCACTCCCACACCTCTGTCTTTCCCTGCCACGTGTCACCTTTCTATTTACTTGTGGGCTTGCATTCCACCTTTTGATTTTATGCCATTATGCCAAAAAATAGGAAAAAATCATCAATTTTTCCTTAATTCCCAAAGTTCCTCCTCTGTCACGTGTCCCTCTATGATTCGTTGAGGGGCTTTGGCTCATTCCTACATTTTCATATCTTTTGCCAAAAAAGACAAAAAATCTCTAAGTTTTTCACCAATCCGCATCCCCCTCTGCTCGGATCCTATAATGTGTCCTCTCTTGATTCGTTGTGGGCCCTAGGCATTTTATTTTCTTTTTAAATCTTTTTCCAAAATGCCTTAAGGCACAAAATGACCCGCCACTAAACCCTCGCTCTGCCTATGACACATGTACCTCCTCTGGGGCCTACAGAGCTATGGGGGCAACTTGCACATTTTTCCAAAATCAAAAAAATGTTAAGTTTTTAGAAATGACCTACCGATCCTTGTCCAATTAGAACAAGCCACATAGGAGAAGATTTTTGAGCTAAAATTTGATGAGCAAAGGACGCTCGTATGACCATCAAAAAACACAAAAATTGCCAATGAATGCCGAAGAATAAATTAACGGGAAAATGATGCTCGTCGACCATAAACACATATAAAATGCCAAGGATGCCCTAGAATTAAAATTTTTCGCTAAATAGGAAAAATTTCTCTAAATTGAACCGACTGAAACATGTTTTTAAAGAATTTTTGATCATGGAATTGAATTTTCAATGGCATACAAGTGCAAATCAATCAATTTTAAAATTCCATGATTAAGCCAAAAGGAAAAATGGCAGAGACCATATATTTTTGAAAAATTAGGGCACAAGACAGGGCACACATGTAGATTTATTTCAAATTGGGGAAAAACAACAAGTTTGTGAGCATTTCAAGGCATTCGACTGGGGGAAAAGTTGCAGACCACCAATTTGAGAGAAAAATGTTCCAGAGCATGGAAACCAAAGGAAAATTTAGGGCAAAATGGTGCAAGATCAAAAATGGCACCAACACCTCACATTTCCTTATGCCTCCCCAACCTCTTATGGAACCCCATAAGGAGTAAATAAATGTAAGTTATTTTTTTATAAGTTAGAACCCAAATCCCAACTCCCTCCACCCTTATACCTCCATAAAACACACTTATGCCTCCCACAAAATAAACCCCATAGTCTTCTCCTACACCATTCCTAGGAAATCTAACCAACAACCCACAAACATGCCAAATCATTCACACATAAACATTTACATTCATAAAAGGAGATCATTTCAAGAAGCAAGCTCTTACCTCTCCATGATGGAGTTTCCCAAGTTCCAAACAACAATTTTTTCCAAGCAAACAATTAAAAAATCCACCAAACAACAAACATGCAACAATCTTCAAACTTCTCCAAAAGCAAGATCTCCCAAAATCCAAGGAATTCTCCAAATAAGGAAGTCTCCAAAGTGAAGCAACCCCAAAACAAGGCAAGGAATTCAAATTTTATAGAAGAGGGAAGGGAAGAGGATGAGGTGGATCCATGTAGGATGTCACATCACACATCCTCAACCCCAACCCAAAATTCAACTTCATTCTCCAATGCATAATAAATAGGTGGGTGAATAATATGACAATTTACTTACATACTCAAATCCAACCCACACCCCAAAGGATTAAAACTAAACCATGTAAGAAAAGTGCAATTAAAACCTAAAATTTTCCTTCTCAAAAGCATTATAAAAGTATAATTTCAACTCTCCAACCATAGGCATGGTTGGTAAATGAATTTAAGAGGTATGGGACAAGTTTAACTTGTCCCACAAGCCTCCAAAATCAGCATTCAAAGAGAAATTAGAATTTCCTAGAAGGTGGAGTTTTCACACTCAAAAGTTAACTTACACATCTCTTACACAAATTTAATTCAAGGCCAAAAATCTAATAATTACTTTCTTATGAAATATTTTAATTAATTAACTTAACAACATGATTACTCACAATATTACACACCATTTAATGAATAATGAAAGGATCAATGCACCACAAAATAAACATATGTAAACATAAACAAAGGAACCAATAAATAAATACACATAACCCCTTGGTCACATTTAAAGGTGATCCCCCATAGGAATCCCTAACACACAAACACGCACAAACAAATACTAGCTGCGATGGTGACCTTGTTGGATTCATCTAGAATTCCAATGTGGTTAGTCTCCAATCCCCCGATGTTTGTTGTTATATTTTAACCTACAAAACATGAATACCTCCTTTGGCCTCATGGCCATATCAGAACATCCAAAATAATATAAATAAAATTCCAAAATAATCTAGATATATGGATAACAACAACATCCAAGTAACCAACAAGATCATTTGCAATTTTACTAAATAACTATATCATCATCAAATAATTTCAATTTATAGGTCTACTCACAATATCCAAATATCACATGTCGAACAACATCCATAGTATAACCATGTCAAATAGTATATCAACATCAATATCCAAAATGTCTCTAATAATCATCATGCATCATAACTGAATCAAGTCAATAATAATCTATGATCTAACATCTAACATCATACTATAATAAAGTCCATAATCATGTCCATAATATAATCAACAGTATCATGATTAGTATAAAAAAAAGGTGTCAAAGGGAAGTGGGCACTACATCCTCCTCCCCTTAGACTCGACTTCCTCTTGGAAGTCATTGGAACAAATGTGGAAACTAAACTCATAACAAAGTAACATCCTCCCATGTAGTTGCAGCCTCATCATATCTATCCCACTGCACCCAAACCTGATCAACCTCTCTACCGCAAAGTCCTAGGGTCCTACAATCTAGGATTTGAATGGGCTCCACCATCACCTTCCCCTGATCCTACACCTATATTGGTGTCCATTCTAACACATGAGAAGGATAGGTAACATATCTCCTAAGAACTAAAACATGAAACACATCATGTACACGAGACAAGCTGGGTGATAATGCTAGGTGGTAGGCAAAGGGGCTAATACACTCCAAGATCTCAAAAGTACCAATGAATATAGGGGACAACTTAGAACCTTTTCCATAACGGATAGGGCTCTTGTGTGGCCTGACATGAAGGAAAACCCTCATTCCCACATCAAAACTATGATAGGTCCTATGTTGATTTGTGTACTTCTATTTCTGTCAGTGTCTCCTACGGTCTCTATTTAATCAAAACCACCTGTTACTCCTTGTCCCGAAACAAAGTTGGTTGAAGAGAAACCTGTCCTCTAACTGTCCCAACTAAGAGGTGTCTTGCACTATCTACCATACAAATACTTGAAAAGGAACCATGCCTATAGAACTCTAAAAACTATTATTGTAGGTAAACTCCATCATTCATAGGTACTCCTCCCATCTAGATTGTTGATCCATCACATACATCTTGAGCATATCCTCTAAAATTGGATTCACCCACTCGGTATGTCCATCTTTCTTAGGGTGATATGTTGTCTGAAATTGATCTTTTCCTAAGGGAATATTTCATGGTAGTCCAAAATGGGAAGTGTACGAGAGGATCACGGTCACTAATGATCTTCCACAAAATCTTGTGTAACTTTGTAAATCTCATCAAGATATACCTATGCCACTTTGCACTAGCTATATAAGTGGTCTTCACGAGAGAAAAGTGAGCAACTTTTGTCAATTTGACAACTGTGACCATGATGGAATTGTGGTGATATCTCAACATCGGTAGCCTAACAATGAAGTCCATGGATTGGTGTCCCGTTTCCAATCTTGTATAGCATGAGGAAACAAACGGCTATCTAGATGCTGATGTTCAGCCTTCACTTTCTGGCACTCTAAACAACATGACACAAACTGAGCCATGTCTCTACAAAGTCCTCTCCAGTGATACAACTATCTCAAAGTAGCATGCATCTTCTTCACCCTCGGATGGGTTGAATAGGGTGCACGATATGCCTTTTTCAATAGGTACTTCCTCAAGCCTCCATCTCTGGGAACACAAATCCAAAATATATGCCTAAAAAGGCCATCTACCTCTAATGAAAAACCATCAAACTTCCCTTCAAGGGGTCTCAGTACTCGATCTCTACTTGAAGCGCAATGTAGAAGCTATTAAGAGGAAGCTACTAAAGAATTCGGCTCCACAATTTTATGCCCACCGAAGTGGCCATAATCACATGTCTCCATCTGCTGAGAGCATTTACCACCACATTCTCCTTCCCCTTCACATTCTCTATTTCCATATCATACTCACAAAGTAACTCCATCCAACACCGCTGACGAGTGTTGAGATTCGGCTACATGAAGAGTTGGGGAAGAATTAAGTGATCTATCCTGAGTGTGAATATTCTACCAAAAATAAAGTGCCTCCATCAAATCAAAGCATGCAAAACTACCACAAGATTAAGATCGTGAGTCAGATAATTAAGCACATAATCCTTGATTTTGCGAGACTCAAAAGCCACTACTCTGCCCTCCTGCATCAACACACCTCCAAGCTTTGCTAAAGAAGCATCTGTACAAACAAAAAAACACCTGTGGATCCGGCCGCAAGGCAAGGATAGGTCTTTATAGTGAGGCATTCCTTCATTTCGTTGAAGGCCTGCACTGCACCGTCGACCAAACATACTTCTTTCCTTTCCGTTGAAGGGAAGTGATGGGGTGTGTAATTCAAGAGAAGTCTAAAAATATCTTCTATAGAACTTGCTAGTCCCATGAAGCTGTGCACCTCTGTCACAATAGTGGGTTTTGGCGATCCATAATAGCTCTAATCTTGGAAGGATCAATGGCAATACCTTTCCCAGAAATGATATGTCCCAAATACTGCACCTTCATTTGAAAGAATGCACACTTCTCCAAGTTCCCGTAAAGTTGTTTCTCCTAAAGACACTAACAAACCTTGTGATGGTGCCACTCATTCTCCTCACGTGTATGTGAGTAAATCAAAATGTTATCAAGGAAGATTAGAACAAAGCGATCTAAGAAAGTCTTGAATAACCCATTTATCAAACTCATAAATACTATGGGGGCATTAGTCAAACAAAAGGTACCACTATGAACTCATAGTGGCCATATCTCATACGGAAGGTGATCTTATGAATGTCCACCTCCAAAATCGTTAGCTGATGGTAGCTTGAATTAAGGTCTATCTTATAGAAATTTGTTGCTCCATTCATCCGATCAAACAAATCATCAATGCCGAGAAGGGGATAACGATTCTTCATCATTACCTTATTCGGTTGGTAGTAATCAATACACAATCATAAGGATCCGTTCTTCTTCTTTAAAAATATCACTGGTGCACCCCATGGGGACATGCTAGGATGAATTACACCCTTATCCAGAAGGCCCTCAAGTTGTAACTTGAGCTCGCAGAGCTTGGGGGGTAGTCATCAGTAAGGTTCTCGTGAGATATGCTCTGCTTGCCGTAACCAAGTCTATATGGAAGTCAATCTCATGTGGGGGTGGTAACCCTAGTACCTCCCATAAAAATATATCTGCAAACTATCTCAAAATGGGATGATCATCTAGCGATGATCCACAAGATCCATCCTACGATCTGTCACTAACTATGACAGAACACATCGACAACCCCATATCACATAACACTTAAGCTTATTAGCGAGAGATGGTGTGAATAGAAAGCGGGTCTCCTAACCCCCACTATCACTTCCTTCACTCCTATATCATCTATGCAAGATCTGATCTTGTGGTAACAATCTACTACGGCTCGTGTGTAAATAACTAGTCCATGCCAAAGATGACTCTAATAGAGCCAACCGGAAGGATACAAAGATTTGAGGTAGTGGTGAAAGGTCCCAAATCCACGACCACTCTTTAAATAAGGAGTCTACAAATATCTTGGCTCCAAAATATGTCTCAACATCCCAATTATAACCCCGCCTAAGCGCCACAGCACTGCATCACTCCAAAGTAAAGATGGTGAAATAAAAGAATCATAAGAATCAAAATCAAACAAAATTGAGGTATGAATGCCTCCAATGTTACTGTAGTCTCAATAAGCTGTACTCGATGCTCTTTCCTACCGGTTCTTGATTATTACGTACATCCTATGACTACGCCCTTATCACCAATAGTAGGCTTTGAGATCTGTGTCTTACCCTTGTTATTAGGGTTTTGTGGGTAGTCTCTAAAAACATATCCGGTAACACAACACCCAAAACAACCACCCGATCCTATCCCCTATGTACCACCTCCATTCATTGCGCCTAGAGGTCTATGGTGTGGATCTTAATGACCCCTGGTGTGGATTATTGAGGTCTCTTGTGCAAACTCTGCTTGAGTGAGGTCTTTGGGCACCTTGTATCTTGAATGGACCCCTAAGAGGAGGCCCCATACTCTAACCTCTCTATACATTAAACCTCTGTGGAGGTCTATAAGGTGGGTGGGACTGTTGCTAATGTTGTGGTCTAAAAGATGACTATGTTGAACCCTGTCCACTAGACGAAAGAAGTATTGACCCCCTCAATCTATTGTATGTGGCTCTGGTCTCTAGCTTACTAGGTCTTTCCCGAGTCTCCTATGCTTATATAGGTGTTCTCGACGGCCTCGAGATAATGTATATGGACGGTGGATACGTACTTCACCTAAAATGTCTAGATTCATGCCCCAAATGAACCTATGGATCCACACCTACTCGTCCTGCATGTAATCAACATAATGGATTAGATCCATAAATCTACTCTCATACTCAGCCACTGTAAGAGATGCCGTCGGAGAGGTCATGGAACTCATATATTCATTGTTATATGAACCTCCATGACAAGTATCTTCTCCGAGATACGCCTCAAAGAGCTCCCGAGATAATTGTATCGAGAATCAACATGAAGCTTATGCTCCTTTGTCTACCACTGAGACACCAACTCCATCCCTCAGTAGATGGATCACAACACAAGATTTCATGTTACTAGAACAAGGACATAGCTTGAAGCACCCACTCAAGCTCACTAATCGAGCATCTTCCTGAAATCAACCTGTGTCACGAGAATAATGTGATAGCCAAAGCTTCAGGATCTCCCGATGTGATCTTGAGCTATTGTCGATAGCCTCTAGGCTTATCTACATGCTCATCCCTAAGCCTAGGGCTCTGAGACCTTTCTCTATGTCCTAAAACTTGGTCTCTCTGTCTCTCTCTGTGGTGACTCGGCTCTAATTGACTCCTCATGGGAGTTCTCTCCTCTATGCTCCTCACGTGCTTTGTGTTGAGCGGATGCACGAGCCTCAATGTATGTCACCTTATCATGTCTAACTTAATGGGCCCCTACGGTCCCTCTGCATAGAGTGATATTAACATCCTAAAGAGTTTACAAAGTCTATGGTAGGATGGCTGCTACAACATGATCTGGAGGTGGTATGCCTAGGTCTATGTGAAAAGGCTCCTCATCTTGCCTATGTCTCTGCACAAATTAAAACAAGAGTTATCTCCTTATTCTAGGTCTTACTTAGTTTCTATGTTTACTAAAATATGTAATTTCTAAACTTGGTTGTTTTCTAGATTTAAAAGTGTGCGAGCTTTTAAAATTCATGTCTCAAATTTTCTAGTGTTCCCAATGGCCTAATATTTTTAACCATTGCTTTGATACCAAGTATAACGCCGTAAAAACAACCGGTTCGGACCCAAGGAACAACCTAGGATTAGATAGCAAAATTATGGAATAATTTTTTTGTTTAAAAGTGTCTTCAACCAGGTTACAAGACAACAGTTGTCAAAAACAAGGTTCCAAATCAATAATAATTTACTAGATTATATTTTTTCTTTATTAACAATTATTAAAGGTCACAAGGTCAAAATTTAGGGTTAGAAAGTTCAATTAGGTTAAGAGGGTAATTTCACACTACACCACTCTCTAACTAGCTTAAAAGCTTCAACTTGATTTTTCTTAGAATTAACACTCTCAAAACTTCCCTAAAACATTCCCATTGGATAGGAAATTTCCTCACCTTTCCAATGATATAAAGAAGTCCTCTAAATCCTCATATTTCTCAAGATATGGGTCGGTGGACCTTGGGAGGAAATTTTTTCCAAGAGCGGGCCTGTGGTCTGTTGTCCACTCAAAATTCCCGCTCGATAAGAGTAAAAATTTCAAAATTTTGAGTTTTAAGTGTTTTCTCTGAAGTGCCTAAGTCACGAAATTGAAAAAATCTGTGTTTTCGGTCATTTTGTGTGATTTTCGGGCCTGTCGGAACTTTTTGTCCCAACTGTCCCAAGTACGAAAGTGCACTCTGTTCCCCGATCGGCCGAAATCCCCGAAGCTGTCCCATTTTCGGGCCCGTCGGAAGATTTTGTCCCAAGTGTCCCAAAACTTTTTGTGCGAGTTGTTCCAATTTCAGCCGAAACACCCGAACCGCGTACTACGCACTTTCATGTCTCAAATGTCCCAAAGTTAAAAAGTGCGAGCTTTCCAATTTTCGGCCGAAACTCCCGTGTCGCGTACTTCAGAGCTCCTTGTCCCAAATCGAAAAATGCAAGCTGTTCCTATTTCGCCCGAACCGGCCGAACCGCGTACTCCGGAACTTTTTGTCCCGAATGTCCCAAGTCCAAACGGGCCCACTGTTCCATTTTCGGCCGAATCACCCGAACCGCGTACTCCGCACATTTTCATCCCAATCATTCTAAAAGCATTTGTGCATCCTCTCCCTGTTTCACCCAAATCGGCCGAGCCGCGTGTTTTGCGCATTCGCGTCTCACATGTCCCAAGCGTACCAAGTGTCATTCACACTTAGTTTTTCCCGCTCACTCCAAGTATGACGCTATTCAAATTGGTGGTTGTGTATTCAATGCGCATTAAATTCATTCCTCTCTCCAAATGGCTATATAACAAGCATTTCCCCTTTGCATTTTTCACATTGCTTCCATGCTATCTTTGCTCGAACCCTTGCTGATTTGAAAACTGCGCGCAAGTATCCCCTCCCTTTGCAAATTCCTTCCCAAGTCTAGGTTGCAGCTCCGAGACTATCAATATGAAGATCAAGTTTCAGGGATAGGAGCAAATTTCTCCGCTTGAGTCTGCTGTTAGCAATATTGGGGACGGCGAAGCTTGCCATCTCAACTTCGGCGATTTTTGGGCAAGAATGGTAGATGCAAACCCTACACCAATAGCACAAACGATTCATGATAGCGGTTTGGCTTTTGCCGGTGGTTTCCCAATCTCAGTACAGTGTGCTGATACTGTGCTTTCATGCGGAGCTCACTTCGACCCCGCTTCGAGTGAATTGACAAATGTACATGGGGAACTCATTGCCAAGCTGGACGCTGCCGCCATTGGCGCTGCTCTGAGGATTCCGGAGTTGGACAATGCTATAGTCGTCTCCCGGGATCAAGCACAGACCCTATTCGATCAAGACAGTGACAAATATAAGGCGCGAGTGGCGAAGTCTTGGTTGAAGAACCCTAAGAAAGGTGCTTCTCGCCTAACCAAAACCCTCTTCCGAGCAGATTTCAATGAAGAATTGTCAGACTTCATAATCCTGCTGGCTCGAGTTATGGGTTTGCCCTCCACCAATGAGTTTCATTTCTGGATGTGCCCGCTCATCAGCATGGTGTGCGAGGGAACACAAAACATCAACTGGGCAGAGATCATCAGTATGAATTTGGCGGAGCAGCTATCCAACGTTCAGCAAACAAAGAAGTTCTATATGACTTCATACCTGATGTATACCCTAGCAAAGATCAAGGCAGTGGTTTGGTTTCTCCTATATAGATGCACACAAAGATGATCCAGTGTATGCCTATTGCCCGCAGTTCACCCTGGAGACCAGCAATCAGAATTTCAGAAGGGTCAATGATGCTTTCACCATGTACGTGGTTAGATTGCTCGAAGGTGATACTGCTAGAAGGTTTTCAGATGAAGCCATGAACCTGATATCGCAGTATGGAGCCTATTTCATCCAATTCAGGAAATTTTCCTATATCAGGCTTGCTGGCTATGAAAGCACTCCTCTACGGCTTCCCATGTTCTGCAATGATAAAATGGCCTTGATAGAGATATGCAGGAAACTAGACAAGTTGCACAGAACTTGCAGAGACAAGAAGATTTCTGGCTTGCACTTTCCCATCTCTCTGGGAAACTACACATGCAAAACAGCTCTGGATGCTCAGAACATAGAAAGAGCCCTGGTCCCTATCACTGTTCATTTCTTCAAGCCAAGAACCTGCTTTGACTTGAAGAAGTTTATTGAACAGAACATCAAGATAATCTACCATCATAGGGCAGATACAGAAGACTACTGGGCTGACTGTGCAGATGATTTTGAAGCCAGGAGAAGGCATTGTGGCAGGTTCTCCCTGCAATTGATTCAAGAACTCGGTCTGTACCAAGTTCCTGAAGGTCTCCAGGATGACAATTCTGACCTATACTCGTATGAGTATGAAAATGTGATTAAGCACACCCCTCTGGAGGACCTTGATTGGAACAGGAAAGAGAGGGATGATCTGGCTGAGATTCTTGCTCCAGTCCTAGTCAGGACTAAGGTCTGGTTCAGTAAGAAGATCCGAGAATTCAAGAGGCACTCAGGAGAATCCTCCTCCAAGGATGATTCGACACCAATAAGAGAGGCATCAGTTCCAAGGTCTGAAACACCAATGCAAACCCCTCCTGCCTCATCAACACAAGGACCTGCTGAATCTACTCCCTCTCCATCTACCCAGGTATATAAGAAGAAACTCAAAGAGGTAAAGAAGGAGCCTGCAGAGAATGACCCTCCAAGAAAACAGGCAGAGTTGCCTATAGGGCCAGAGAACATCATTGTTCTCAGTGAAAGTGAAGAAAGTGAGATGCCAACTCCTGCAAATGTTCCTGAAGATCCAGCAGATAAGGACAAGGAGGTCCAGAGCACTGAACTTCCAGGTGCTGCTGATTCTTCTACCGCCATTGCCTCCAGTGCTCTACTCACATCTCAGCTTGAGTCAACAGCTGCGCAGACCCTGAGTGTCATGAGCTCCCTGTCTCTTGGTCCCCTTGCTTCTCCTGCAGATTCTTCTTCCTCTTTTGCTTGGGTGCAACCTTTGGTTGACAAAAGGAAGAGAAAATCCTCCTCTCAAAGCTTGGGACCAAATTTCGATGCTGTTGCAGCCTTGTTGGGCACCACTCCTTCTCGTGCCAAGAAAGCCAGAACCACTTCCAGAATAGTGTCTGATGCCCAACGTCAGCAATTCCTTGAGATTGCTAAGCCCACAGTAGACAAATCGAATCGGACTTACCGGCATCTGACTTGGAGCTTTCAAGAATCCCTATGGGAGAGTCTACTCTGAAGGTGAAATTCACAACCTCCAGGGAAGCTTGATCTCAAGAGTCATTGGAAGGGTAGAGAAAGGGCAGCAAACTATTGAGCGGTTGGAAGAACAAGCCCGGGTTCTCACGGGTTTCATCAAGTCTCTTTTATCTAAAGATAAAGTCTTGGACCCTACCCATTGACTACTCTTCCACCTCCCCGTAATTCTAAGCCAAGATGAAGTGCAAAGTATCAAAGATATGCACAAGTATTACTGTCTATGGCAGAGCTATTGAAGGCATGGTGGATGACATGCTTGTTGCTGGATTAAACTTCATCGATGAAGCTTTCAAACTCCACAAAAAGGTGAGTAATGTGCAAATCAAGCTCTCCTTCACTATCAATACCATGGATAAAGAACTAAAAATCTGGAGCAGTTGTATAGTAGACCTTAGCCTTATGGGACAGACAGATGAGAACATCTTCTTGGCGAATAAGATTTTTGATGATGCTAAGGACAATCTACGAAAATCCTGGGTCTACGGCGTGGAGTGGAAGATCGAGTTTTGGAGGAAGGCTGTGGGAGAAATGAAGAAAAGGCTGGCGAGAAGGGAGAAGCTTTCAAGACTTTGTTTATTCTTGCTTTCAAGGATATACATTGTCATCTTCGAGGATGAAAATTCTGGTGTTTCCCTGTCCTTGCAAGAAATAAAAGCTCGGTTCGAGCTTTTGTCAAAGATAATCTATTCAAGGAAAGCTCCATCTCTAAGGAAAAGATGAAGGAAATTTGTTCTCTTGATACGCCATTGAAGAAGCAAATAAAGATTATCATACTCACGTCGAGTTTGATAAAGAGATGGAGAAGTGTGCGGGATTTTGGACTCAGTCTGCAGCCAACACGTCAGTTCCACGTGGCAGAGACATAGCTGAGGCGTTGAAGAAATTCAGGCGGCGGATTCTGAAGACAGTGGGTCCCTCCCGTGGCGGCCACTGTCTCCTTCTCCTTTCTTTTCTCTTCTTCCCATTCTTTTTGTATTCTTTGTAATTAGTTAAGGTATTGCAATGGCAATCCTTAACTATTCTTTAATTAAAAGAAAGCGGTTACGAAGAGTAACCGACTTGTAAGCTATATAATAGCCTTTCCACGCCATTTGAAGGCGGGAGGAAGAACTTGGATATTTCTTTGAAAGTGTAAATAGATCTTAAAGAAATCAATACAAAAGGGCTTTCCATTCTTTATCTATCTAATTCTTATTATCTCTGTGTTTTCCTTTAATATTGTGGTGATCATTTTGTTCCTAACTCGTTAGTCTCTCACGATTGCATCATTAGGTTTTGCAAATACGGTGATCTTTGTACAACCAAGAAGGAACTTTGTGTCCTTGATTAATAAATCGAAGAAGGTTATTTATGGAACTTTGTGTCTTTAAATTTAATCTCATTCAGCCAACGCAAATGATCTTGTCTTAAATTCTTTGAAGCTTCGCGTACATGAAGAATTATTCGCTATCTATAATTACGAATGTTGCTATTCCGATCATCTTCTTATTCCCTTTCTTGATCCTTGTGTAATTGATGATCCTTGTGGAAAACACTTTCGTAATATCCAAGTTTGACCATAAAACAATGTTCTGTACATTTGTAAATAAGTTCGTTTCTGAATAAGGGAACCTCTCCCATTAAAGAGGAGGGACTTCTTGTCCCCTGACTGTTGCTCTTCTAAAAAGTCCTATTTGACGACCAACAGTTTTTGGCGACTCCGCTGGGGAAAATCACATTCCAGTACTGCAATTTTTCGATCATCCTTTGATCTGGCGACTCCGCGTTTCACTCGAGGGAGAAGGACCCTTGGTATCGAAGATTCTCAGTTTCATCTTTTGGAGCAACAGGGTTTTCCTTTCCCTTCAAATAGAAGAACTCGTTCGACGAGCACTCCACCTGTTCAAGATAGAAGTCCTATGGGTGGTATTCCTTCAGAACCTGGTAGTCCCAATCTACGAGCTTTGATCCTAGCTGGTGTTATAGTTCCCTTCCAAGCCGTATTTCCAAGAATGGCGGCACAATTGCCATGGGGTCAACGTGTCGGGCCCCTAGCCCTTAATCAGCCTTTGCATGAGTTACCTAGAGGTAACCGAAAGAACTTCCCCAAATTTAAAGGAGATGGCAAAGTACACCCTGATGAACACATTGCAGCCTTCATAGTTGCATGTGGAGTCTTGGGAGTTGAACATGAAGACGTCTCAGTAAGGCTGTTCGTTGAGACGTTACAGGATAATGCTGCTGATTGGTTCTATCACCTTCAGTTGGTGCCATCACCGACTGGAATACAATGAGAACTCAGTTCGAAAGCCGTTTCAAGCTGGCAGAAGATGTGCATGCCCTGCTTGCCCAAATTTCTCAGATAAAGAAAGATCCATCAGAACCCATGAGAGAATTTGTGGCTTGATTCAACAGAATGATCAACAAAATTCCTGTAAATACTAGACCGGTTGATCAAATTCAAAAATGTTTCTTTCTAAATGCTCAAACGCCCAAAGTCAGTTATGCTCTAAGAAGGGCTAATCTTGGAACGTTAGTTCTGGATCAAGAACTCACTGTTAGTGTCGAGGATGACTTGATCATGTCAGGGAAGTTGAAGAGAGATCCTCCCAAATCTAAATCTGCTGCTTCTTCCTCTTCCACCTCTGGACCCAATACTGATCCATTAGTCCAGAAACTTGCAAATGATCTAGTAGCTATAAAGAAACAATTGGCTCAGCATGCCCCGTATGCAGATGTTCCAAGAAGAAATTTTCAACCCAGAAGCCATTTGCCTGCTCCCCACACAAGACTAGCACTTGAAGGACCTCCTGTCAAGGTTCCTGTGAATGCAACCTGTGAAGTTGAAGAGCCAGATGATGATGTGGACAATGAAGCTTGTGAGGAGTTCCTGGAGGAATTTGATGATGAGGCGGAAGAACTTGAAGGATCTCGGGTTAATTTCTTTACCACCGAAGGCACTGATGACGGAGATGACTATGATGAAGTGGTAGCAGATATGAACAGTGAATCATTTGCTGTCATGACTCGAGAACAGACAAGGCAGAAGGAGAAAGTAACACAGCCCATGAAGAAATCTAAGGAGCAGCCGGCAACTATTCCTGTAATTGCCAAAAGAGGATCTCCTATCCCTACCTCATCTGCACCAAAGGTAAGTCCTGTCAATCCTACTAGCAAAGTTCCTTCTTTTTCTCCTAAAGTTGATAAGCCTAGAATTCCAAATGATGATGGTCCATCCACCTCTGGATCCTTTGATATTGTTGATCACCTAAAAAGGACCAAGGTTCAAATTTCAGAAGCTGAATACTATCAAACCCATCCCAAAGCTTTTGCCAAGATGATCCAATTTGTTAATTCCCATTCCAAGACCACCTCTAAAGGCCTTTTGCCCACTCCTCCTTCTACACCACAGCCTAGTCTGGTAGCTGCTGTCACCTCGCCTGGTGACAAAATCAAGCCTTTTTATGTAACACTTCTTATAGCTGGCCATAGGCTCAGTAACTGTGTCATAGATTCCGGAGCCTCAGATAACGTGATGCCTGCTAAAGTAGCTCATGCTTTAGGCTTGACCCTCACTCGTACTTATGGATCTTGCTACTCCATGGAAAGTAAGGAAGTGCCTTTGGTTGGAAGGATTAAAGATGCACAAGTGGCTTTTGCTGCTTTACCTGAAAAGAAAGTCTTGGCTACCATCCTAGTAGCAGACATTCCTCCTTCTTATGGAATGTTGCTAAGTAGGAACTTCTGTAAAGATGTGGGTGGAGAGATTCAAATGGATTGGTCACATGCACTCATACCTGTCAATGGACACATGAAGAAGCTGCTGCCTGAGAAACAATCTGAGTATATTGTGCAGAAAACGGATGATCCTAAGGCACAAATACTCTATGAGGACATAGGTCATGGTAATTACATGATTCTGTCCCCTGATGAAATCCAACCCTCCAAAGTATCACCTAAAGATCCCAATGGTGTTTGGATTTTAGAATTTGATGGAAGTTGTTCCTCGGCTGGTTCTGGAGCTGGTGTCCTGCTAGTGTCACCTGAAGGATGCCTACACCCTTTTTCATTTAAGTTGCAGTTTGAAAACACTAACAATACAGCAGAGTATGAGGCTCTCATTCTTGGACTGCAAGTGGCCAAAGAACGAGGTGTAAAAAATCTTCTGGCTCGTGGTGATGCAGAGCTGATTGTGAAGCAAGTCAGAAGTCTTTTTCAGGTAAAAAATGGGAGGCTGAAGCATTACCGGAATCAGGTTTGGGATTCAATTGAATTCCTTGATGCTTTCTCCATTGAAGCAATACCTAGAGAAAAGAACAGCAGGGCTGATTCACTGGCTGTCTCAGGATCACTACTGATTCCCCATCCTGAATTCTCTCAGGATAAGTTCACTATTGAAATGGTCCACCGGCCTAGTGTACCTGACAATACCAATAACTGGCAAGTTTTCAACGATGACCAGCATTTGCTTTCCTTCCTGGAACTCAAGGGTAATTTCGAACAACTGTATTTTGAGGGAAGTGACAACCTGCCTCGTGAGAGTGTGTCCTCTGACCATCCTGTCACCCAAGGAGAAGAAACAGATCAGGAAGGGTGCATTAAACTCAAAGGAAACAAGATTCCCAAAGGTTTGGTGAGTTTGGAGGAGTTGTTTGATAAACATGACAGATATGTGAAATCTAAAGCTTCTACTGGACCTCAGCAATCAGCTGAGTATGATAAGATTGATATAGGGAGTTCTACTGACCCCAAGCTAGTAAATATTGGAAAATGTTGCACAACCGATGAGAGGAGAAGAGAAATTGATCTTCTAAGGAGGTATAAGGATGTTCTTGCTTATTCTTATGAAGATCTAAAAGCCTTCAAGCCAAAAGATATGCAGCATTCTATTCCCCTCAAACCAGGAATTAAGCCTTTCAAGCAGAAGCAGAGGCAGTACAATCCAAAAATAGCTGACACCATCTTTCAGGAGATCCAGAAGTTGTTGAAGGCTAAAATTATTTTTCCCATTCACCATTCGACATGGATCACAAATATAGTGCCTGTTAGGAAGAAGAATGGTGAGATCCGCACGTGTTGATTTCAGGAACCTGAATCAGGCTTCTCTGAAAGATAACTACCCTTTGCCTATGATGGATCAAATATTGCAAGCAGTAACAGGATCTGAAATGTTATCTATGCTTGATGGATTCTCGGGATACAATCAGGTAGAGGTTGATACTGCAGATCAACACAAGACAGCCTTCACCACTCCTTGGGGTACCTTTGCCTACAAGAGAATGCCTTTTGGGCTGATTAATGCTGGTGCCACTTTCCAGAGAGCTATGGATCTGGCTTTTGGAAGCTTGAAAGGGAAATGTATTGTCATATACCTTGATGACCTGACAGTGTTTTCAAAGACAAGAGCGGATCACTTCGACCACCTGGAAACGGTTCTGCTGAGATGCCGAGAGCATGGGATTTCTTTAAATCCTAAAAAATCTATCTTCTGTGTTACAGAAGGAAAACTATTAGGGCACATCATCTCCAGGGATGGTATTAAGATTGATCCTGAATGAGTTCAAGCCATCCAGCAGATTCCTCTCCCAACCAGTAAAAAAGGCGTGCATTCCTTCTTCGGTAAGATCAATTTTTTAAGAAGATTCATCCCTGATTTTGCTGAATTAACTTTGAATATTTCTCAGATGATGAAAGGGAAGCAAACATTTGGTTGGTCTTCTGAAGGAAAGGAATCCTTTGAGGGTATCAAGAAAGCTATTGCTAAAACTCCAGTTTTGGCCTGTCCTGATTTCAGCAAAGATTTCATCATCTATTGCTATGCTACAGATAATACCCTGGCTGCTGTCTTAACCCAAGAAGACTCTGATAAACATGAGCTACCAATTGCCTTCATGAGCTATATCCTGAAGAATCATGAGCTAAAATACACCATGATGGAGAAGCATGCTTTTGCAGTAGTCAAGGTCAAGCAGTTCCATTTCTATATCCTCAACTCTCACTCTATGGTGCTGGTTCCAGATACAACTGTTAAGTCAATTCTTACACAGCAAGAATTTGGGTCCAAGAGAGGAAACTGGGTGGCTAAAGTCTAGGAGTATGACATTGATATCAAACCGACCAAGCTGGTTCGTGGAAAAGGTCTTTGTGAGCTCATTGCTGAAGGAGCCAAACATGAGTTGCTGGAGGAGAAAGCTGACATTCCTACTGTTCTATTCCTTAGTTCAGTCGATGAATGGTATTCTGACATCGCCCATTTTCTCACCTATGGGGAATGCCCCTCTCATTTAACTACCAAGGAAAAGAGGACTGTTAAATTGAGATCAGCGCAATATGTACTGTGGGAAAATGCCTTGTTCAAGCGTGGTTTAGATGGGAGATTTCTGAAGTGTGTGGACAAGGAACAACAGAGAAAGTTGCTCTCAGCTTTTCATGATCAGACATGTGGAGGGCACTATTCATCAACAGTCACAGCTCACAAGATACTCCGGGGAGGATATTACTGGCCTTCCTTGTTCAGAGATGCATCCAAGTGGGTGGATAAATGCGAGGCTTGTCAGACCTTTGTGGGAAGACCTAAATTGGCCTCTTTGCCTCTCAAGCCAGTTGTGATTGAAGAACCATTTCAACAGTGGGGTCTGGACTTCATTGGTGCACTCAACCCTGTTTCTAGTGCTGGTCACACTCATGTGCTAACCGCCACTGACTACTTCACCAAATGGGTGGAAGCTATTCCAGTCAAGAGCACTACTTCTGAAGTGGTATGCAACTTCATCAAAGAGAACATCTTGGTAAGGTATGGAGTACCTAACAAGATTGTAACAGATAATGCTTCGAACTTCTCCTCAACTGAGATAATGGATTTCTGCTACGGGTATGGCATCTCTCTGGCTCATTCTTCAGATTATTATCCCCAGGGAAATGGACAAGCAGAATCCACCAACAAAAATCTGGTGACTATCATAAGGAAGTTGGTCAATGAGTCTCAGCGAAACTGGCATAAGAAGCTTTATGATGCTCTTTGGGTAGACAGGGTCACACCTAAAAGAGCCATTGGAATGTCTCCTTTTCAAGTGGTGTATGGAGTAGAAGCTCAATTGCGGATGTGGAACCGCTATGACCTTGCACTGATGAAGGCCATTGAGGATACTAGTTTCAGTGATGCTCTGGATAAAAGAATCATGTACCTGCACAAACTGAACGAGGATAGATTGGAGGTTGCTGATAGGATATCTGCTCACCAGCAGAAGGTAAAGGTTCTGTTTGACAAGAAAGCTAGGTTCAGAGAGTTCCAAGTTGGAGATACCGTGCTGTTATGGGACAAAAGACATGAACCTCGTGGCAGCCATGGAAAATTTGATTCCCTGTGGCTCGGACCTTTCAAGATAAGACACTTTGCTGGTAAGAACTCTTTCTATCTTGATTACATGGATGGTTCTCCCCTCCCACTTCCTTATAGTGGGCAGTATTTGAAGTTGTTCAAGTCATAGGTGACTAGGGAGTCCCTTTGTATATTCTGTACAGTGTTTTTGCTTTTCTGCTTTTGGTGTGTTTTCCTTACATTGTTGTGTGTGTTGCCCTCTGTATTGGTGTATTTTGACTCCTTTGCCCAATGGATAAGGCCTCGGTCTACTTCACCGAGTTTGTCTAAGTTCTTGCCTTGTCTCATTCCGAGAATTTATACCAAGTCATCCCCAAAAGGAGCCAGCTGTTGTCCACTCAAAATTCCCCGCTCTGATAAGAGTAAAAATTTCAAAATTTTGAGTTTTAAGTGTTTTTCTCTGAAGTGCCTAAGTCACAAAATTGAAAAAATTTGTGTTTTGGGTCATTTTGTGTGATTTTTGGGCCTGTCGAAACTTTTTGTCCCAACTGTCCCTAGTACGAAAGTGCACTCTGTTCCCCGATCGGCCGAAATCCCCGAAGCTGTCCCATTTTCGGGCCCGTCGGAAGATTTTGTCCCAAGTGTCCCAAATTTTTTTGTGCGAGTTGTTCCAATTTCGGCCGAAACACCCGAACCACGTACTACGCACTTTCATGTCTCAAATGTCCCAAAGTAAAAAAGTGTGAGCTTTCTAATTTTCGGCCGAAACTCCCGTGTCGCGTACTTCAGAGCTCCTTGTCCCAAATCGAAAAATGCAAGTTGTTCTATTTCGCCCGAACGGCCGAACCGCGTACTCGGAACTTTTTGTCCCGAATGTGCCAAGTCCAAACGGGCCCACCATTCCGTTTTCAGCCGAATCACGAGGCTGCGTACTCGCGTATTTTCGCCCCAATCGTTCTAAAAGCATTTGTGCATCCTCTCCTGTTTCACCCGAATCGGCCGAGCCGCGTGTTTCACACATTCGTGTCTCACATGTCCCAAGCATACCAAGTGTCATTCACACTTAGTTTTTCCTTCTCACTCTGAGTATGATGCTATTCAAATTGGTGGTTGTGTATTCAATGCGCATTAAATTCATTCCTCTCTCCAAATGGCTATATAACGAGCATTTCCCCTTTGCATTTTTCGCATTGCTTCCATGCTATCTTTGCTCGAACCCTTGCAATTTGAAAACCTGTGCAAGTATCCCCTCCCTTTGCAAATTCCTTCCCAAGTCTAGGTTGCAGCTCCAAGACTATCAATATGAAGATCAAGTTTCAGGGACAGGAGCAAATTTCTCCGCTTGAGTCTGCTGTTAGCAATATTGGGGACAGCGAAGCTCGCCATCTCGACTTCGGTGATTTTTGGGCAAGAATGGTAGATGCAAACCCTACACCAATAGCACAAATGATTCATGATAGCGGTTTGGCTTTTGCCGGTGGTTTCCCAATCTCAGTACAGTGTGCTGATACTGTGCTTTCATGCGGAGCTCACTTCGACCCCGCTTCGAGTGAATTGACAAATGTACATGGGGAACTCATTGCAAACCGACGCCTGCCGCCATTGGCGCTTGCTCGAGGATTCGGAGTTGGACAATGCCATCGTCGCTCTCCGGGATCAAGCACAGACCTATTCGATCAAGACAGTGACAAATATAAGGCGCGAGTGGCGAAGTCTTGGTTGAAGAACCCTAAGAAAGGTGCTTCTCGCCTAACCAAAACCCTCTTCCGAGCAGATTTCAATGAAGAATTGTCAGACTTCATAATCCTGCTGGCTCGAGTTATGGGTTTGCCCTCCACCAATGAGTTTCATTTCTGGATGTGCCCGCTCATCAGCATGGTGTGCGAGGGAACACAAAACATCAACTGGGCAGAGATCATCAGTATGAATTTGGCGGAGCAGCTATCCAACGTTCAGCAAACAAAGAAGTTCTATATGACTTCATACCTGATGTATACCCTAGCAGCATCAAGGCAGTGGTTTGGTTTCTCCTATATAGATGCACACAAAGATGATCCAGTGTATGCCTATTGCCCGCAGTTCACCCTGGAGACCAGCAATCGGAATTTCAGAAGGGTCAATGATGCTTTCACCATGTACGTGGTCGATTACTCAAGGTGATCTTTGTTAGAAGGTTTTCGAGATAAAGCCATGAACACGATATCGTAGTATGGGGTCTATTTCATCCAATTCAGAAATTTTCCTATATCAGGCTTGCTGGCTATGAAAGCACTCCTCTACGGCTTCCCATGTTCTGCAATGATAAAATGGCCTTGATAGAGATATGCAGGCAACTAGACAAGTTGCACAGAACTTGCAGAGACAAGAAGATTTCTGGCTTGCACTTTCCCATCTCTCTGGGAAACTACACATGCAAAACAGCTCTGGATGCTCAGAACATAGAAAGAGCCCTGGTCCCTATCACTGTTCATTTCTTCAAGCCAAGAACCTGCTTTGACTTGAAGAAGTTTATTGAACAGAACATCAAGATAATCTACCATCATAGGGCAGATACAGAAGACTACTGGGCTGACTGTGCAGATGATTTTGAAGCCAGGAGAAGGCATTGTGGCAGGTTCTCCCTGCAATTGATTCAAGAACTCGGTCTGTACCAAGTTCCTGAAGGTCTCCAGGATGACAATTCTGACCTATACTCGTATGAGTATGAAAATGTGATTAAGCACACCCCTCTGGAGGACCTTGATTGGAACAGGAAAGAGAGGGATGATCTGGCTGAGATTCTTGCTCCAGTCCTAGTCAGGACTAAGGTCTGGTTCAGTAAGAAGATCTGAGAATTCAAGAGGCACTCAGGAGAATCCTCCTCCAAGGATGATTCGACACCAATAAGAGAGGCATCAGTTCCAAGGTCTGAAACACCAATGCAAACCCCTCCTGCCTCATCAACACAAGGACCTGCTGAATCTACTCCCTCTCCATCTACCCAGGTATATAAGAAGAAACTCAAAGAGGTAAAGAAGGAGCCTGTAGAGAATGACCCTCCAAGAAAATAGGCAGAGTTGCCTATAGGGCCAGAGAACATCATTGTTCTCAGTGAAAGTGAAGAAAGTGAGATGCCAACTCCTACAAATGTTCCGAAGATCCAAAGAGATAAGGACAAGGAGGTCCAGAGCACTGAACTTCCAGGTGCTACTGATTCTTCTACCGCCATTGCCTCCAGTGCTCTACTCACATCTCAGCTTGAGTCAACAGCTGCGCAGACCCTGAGTGTCATGAGCTCCCTGTCTCTTGGTCCCCTTGCTTCTCCTGCAGATTCTTCTTCCTCTTTTGCTTGGGTGCAACCTTTGGTTGACAAAAGGAAGAGAAAATCCTCCTCTCAAAGCTTGGGACCAAATTTCGATGCTGTTGCAGCCTTGTTGGGCACCACTCCTTCTCATGCCAAGAAAGCCAGAACCACTTCCAGAATAGTGTCTGATGCCCAAGGTCAGCAATTCTTGGAGATTGCTAAGCCCACAGTAGACAAATCAGAATCAGACTTGCTGGCATCTGACTTGGAGCTTTCAAGAATCCCTATGGGAGAGTCTACTCCTGAAGGTGAAATTCACAACCTCCAGGAAACAGTCTCAAGAGTCATTGGAAGGGTAGAGAAAGGGCAGCAAACTATTGAACAGTTGGAAGAACAAGCCTGTGTTCTCACGAGGTTTCATCAAGTCTCTTTTATCTAAAGATAAAGTCTTGGACCCTACCCATTGACTACTCTTCCACCTCCTGTAATTCTAAGCCAAGATGAAGTGCAAAGTATTATAGATATGCACAAGTATTCTGTCTATGGCAGAGCTATTAAAGGCATGGTGGACAACATGCTTGTTGCTGGATTAAACTTCATCGATGAAGCTTTCAAACTCCACGAAAAGGTGAGTAATGTGCAACTGAAGCTCTCCTCCACTATCAATACCATGGATAAAGAACTAAAAATCTGGAGCAGTTGTATAGTAGACCTTCGCCTTATGGGACAGACAGATGAGAACATCTTGCTGGCGAATAAGATTTTCGATGATGCTAAGGACAATCTATCAAAATCCTGGGTCTACAGCATGGAGTGGAAGATCAGAGTTTTGGAGGAAGCTGTGGGAGAAATGAAGAACAGCTGGCAGAAGGGAGAAGCTTTCAAGACACTGGCTGTTGCTGCTTTCAAGGATATACATTGTCATCTTCAGGATGAAAATTCTGGTGTTTCCCTGTCCTTGCAAGAAATCAAAGCTCAGTTCAGAGCTTTTGTCAAAGATAATCTATTCAAGGAAAGCTCCATCTCTAAGGAAAAGATGAAGGAAATTTGTTCTCTTCAATCTGCCATTGAAGAAGCAAATAAAGATTATCATACTCACGTCGAGTTTGATAAAGAGATGGAGAAGTGTCTGGGATTTTGGACTCAGTCTGCAGCCAACACGTCAGTTCCACGTGGCAGAGACATAGCTGAGGCGTTGAAGAAATTCAGGCAGCGGATTCTGAAGACAGTGGGTCCCTCCCAGTAGCTGGCCACCTGTCTCCTTCTCCTTTCTTTTCTCTTCTTCCCATTCTTTTCGTATTCTTTGTAATTAGTTAAGGTATTGAATCAAGCGATCCTTAACTATTCTTTAATTAAAAGAAACAGTTACGAAGAGTAACTGACTTGTAAGCTATATAATAGCCTTTCCACGCCATTTGAAGGAGGAGGAAGAACTTGGATATTTGCTGAAAGTGTAAATAGATCTTAAAGAAATCAATACAAAAGGGCTTTCCATTCTTTGTCTATCTAATTCTTGTTATCTCTGTGTTTTCCTTTAATATTGTGGAGATCATTTTGTTCCTAACTCGTTAGTCTCTCTGATTGCATACTGTTCAGTTTTGCAAATACAGTGATCTTGTACAACCAAGAAGGAACTTTGTGTCCTTGATTAATAAATCTGAAGAAGGTTATTTATGGAACTTTGTGTCTTTAAATTTAATCTCATTCAGCCAACGCAAATGATCTTGTCTTAAATTCTTTGAAGCTTCGCATACACGAAGAATTATTCTGCTATCTATAATTCTGAATGTTGCTATTCTACTCATCTTCTTATTCCCTTTCCTCAGTCCTTGTGTAATTGATGATCCTTGTGGAAAACACTTTCGTAATATCCAAGTTTGACCATAAAACAATGTTCTGTACATTTGTAAATAAGTTCGTTTCAGAATAAGGGAACCTCTCCCATTAAAGAGGAGGGACTTCTTGTCCCCCGATGGCCGTTGCTCTTCTAAAAGTCTATTTGACGACCAACGAGTCCTAGGGAAGAAAATTTTCCCATGCATGGAATGGTGGAGTGGGGAGAAAATTTGGCACATTTTCCTTCTTCGAGGAAAAAGCATGATTTACCTCCGCGATCTGAAGCGGACACGTGTCGGCTTTATAAAACCCTGGCGGAAAATCAGTCATTGCGGTGATTTAAGACATTATGTCTTTTCGGTTGAATCAAAATGGTCCATGCCTCCACCGATGCCCAAGGCACAACATTTCGATATCTCGATTAGTTGCGAGGCTAGTGGGGAGGTAGAGGAAACTTAGAAAATTTTCCCAAAAATTTCTGAAACACTAAGTTAAAAAGGGATCCGCTCCTCCGCCAACACCTTGTGTGTCACGTGGCAACCTCGGATTAGCGTGTGGGCGGCGGGAGGCGAGGAAAATTAGGAAAATTTTCCCAAAATTTTTAAAGGCTAAGTTTAATGTTGTGGACCCACGAAAGACAACCAAAGGGCAAAACTGGGGCGGTGGGTCTATGTGGGAAATTTGTCAAAAATAATTTTTTTGACTTAGGTGATTTTTGATGAAAGAAAGACTTCGGGTCAGCGGAGTGACAGGAAATTCCTTCCTTCAGCTATTTTTGACCAAAAGCACTAAGGTAAAATTTTGGCGAGTGGATCGCCAAGGATCTATTTTTCCCAAATTTTTTTACGGTTATAATTATTTTTTTGACGCTAAATGAAGAAAAACTTTTAAAAGGCCATAAATTTTGATAAAGAGCTATGTTTTGTGTAAATGAGGACATGCTGGAAATATCTCAACGTACTCTTTACATAGGAATAATTAAATTTTGATTTTGATAATGTTTAAGAAGTTAACTTCAAGAAAATGATCTGCAGGCTTTTAAAAGGTAAACTTGTAAATTTTAACTTTTGAAATTTTAATTCAATTGATCTTCTTCCTCCCTCAAAGTGTCCATTAAACATGGATAATTTTTCTTATATGGATTTAGGATGGATCTAGAAGGTAAGTTTGTTTGATTGAGCTCCAATTTGAAAATTTACAACTTTGACAACAAAACAACAGTGAAACGATTTGAGCCCGAGTTTGCTAAGTTTTCTAAGAAATTCCTTAAGTATTTTTTCCAATTGAATTCATTTAGGGTGTACTACTTAAATTTAATCATTTAATTTGTTATTTCATTGTTGTAGGTTCGAAGCTGTATTATTGGATAAAGTATTTGTCGGTTTGAAAATACAAAACAAAGATCAAATTTTAAAGGATCGATTTACCATTTTCATCTTCCAAGTATTAGAATTCATTCCAATTCTAATATAATACATTTATTCGATTCAATTCAACTATCCAAAAGCTAAAATACATCTCGATTTCCAAATTTTATATATTTCAAAAGTCGAGTATTACACTTCCTTCATACGCATTTATTTCTTTCAAGCAGAGATTATGAATCACATTTAGATCATAAAATTAAAATAAAATGATGCAATTTGAGCAGGTAGTGCAATCCTTTATTGATATCAAATACAAGTGTTCTTTCATTCCTCAAATTCCTCATATAGAATACAATTCTTTCACATTTCTTCAAATGATGAAAACAAAGTTTATCTCTTTCACATTACAATATACAAATTTCGAATCAATACAACATCTTTCAATTACAAAAATTAACAAGTTCATCCACTTCAAGTGGGAAAGGTTACAATACGGTTTCATTTCACAAGGAACTATCAAACTATCTTTTTCTTAGCTCCGAACAGCAACATGTAGATTTCACATTCTTCTAATTTGATCACCAAAAGAGTAGGGGAAAGGCAACGCTCTCCCCAAAACAAAGACATCCAATGAAAAAGATAATCCATCCTTATTCATTGGTGCCCAAGCCCCAACCAAAATGCAATAAAAGATGTGATCCAACTCATGGCAACAATAGGCTTCCACAAACACACAAGAAAATTTTTCACAATAAAAACAAAGTCCAAAAACAAATGTAGTCTACAACTACACAAAAGCATGAAAAACATTACTGAGGCTTCATCTAGCAAGCCAAAGGATCAAGAAACTATGGGGATCCTTGTTATGCCTCCCAAAATGGGAAGTGGGTATCACCACCTAAATTACAAACCACCAAAATATAGTATATCAAAACTCTGACATTCCTTATGCCTCCCCAAGTACCCCTTATTCCTCACATTTCCTTATGCCTCCCCAACCTCTTATGGCACCCCATAACGAGTAAATAAATGCAAGATATTTATTTGTAAGGTGGAACCTAAATCCCAACTCCCTCCACCCTTATACCTCCCTAAAACACAATTGTGCCTCCCATAAAATAAACCCCATAGTTTTCTCCTACACCATTCCCAGTGCCATCTACCCAATATCCCACAAACACGCAAAAACATTGACACATTAACATTTACATTTACATTCATAAAAGATGTGAATTTCAAGATCGAGCTCTTACCTCTCCATGATGGAGTTTAACAAGTTCCAAAAATAGTTGTTTCCAAGCAAACAATCCAAAAATCCACCAAACAACAAGCATGCAAAAATCTTGAATCTTCTCCAAAAACAAGAGCTCCCAAAACAGCAAGTAATTCACCAAAGAATGAAGTCTTTAAAGTGAAGAAACCCCAAATCAAGGAAAGGAATTCAAATTTTATAGAAGAGGGAAGGGAAGAAGATGAGGTGGATCCTAATAGGATTGCACATCACACATCCTCTACCCCAACCCAAAAGTCAACTTCATTCTCCAATGAATAATAAATAGGTGGGTGAATAATATGATAGTTTACTTACATACTCAAATCCAACCTAGACCCCAAAGGACCGAAATTAAACCATGTAAGAAAAGTGCAATTAAAACCTACAATTTTCCTTCTGAAAAAGCATTATAAAAGTCTAATTTTAACTCTCCAACCATAGGTATGTTTGGTAAATAAATTTAAGAGGTATCAAACAAGTTTAACTTGTCCCACAAGCCTCAAAATTGGCCTCTAAGGACAAATTGGAATTTCAAGAAGGTGGAGTATTTCACACTCAAAATTTAACTTACACATCACTTATACATCTCTTACAACACTTTAATTCAAGGCCAACAACTCTATTAATTACTTTCTTATGACATATTTTAATTAGTTAACTTAACAACATGATTACTCACAATATTACACACCATTTAATGAATAATGAAAGGATCAATGCACCACAAAATAAATACACGTAAACATAAACAAAGAAATCAATAAATAAATACACATAACCTCTTGGTCACATTTAAAGGTGACCACCCCCATAGGAATCCCTAACACACATAAACACGCGTAAACAAATACTAGTTTCCATGGTGACCTTGTTGAATTCATCTAGAATTCCAATTTGGTAGGTCTCCAATCCTCTGATTTTGTTGTAATATTTTAACCTACAAAACACGAATACCTCATTTGGCCTCATGGCCATATCAGAACATCCAAAATAATAAAAATAAAATTCCAAAATCATCTAGATATATGGATCACAACAACATCCAAGCAACCAACAATTTCATTTGTAATTTTACTCAACAACTATATAATCATCAAATAATTTCCATTTCTAGGTCTACTCATAATATCCAAATATCACATGTTTGAACAACATCCATAATATAACCAAAGGGAAAAACTAGGGCGGTGGAGTGAGGGAAATTTGTCAAAAAAATAATTTGGACTTAGGTGATTTTCGATGAAAGAAAGACTTGCGGGTCACAGAGTGGCGGGAAATTCCTTCCTTGAGATATTTTTGACCAAAAGCACTAAGGTAAAATTTGGGCCCGCGGATCTACCAAGGAAATTTTTCCCAATTTTTTTTGCTTTTATAATTATTTTTCAACGCTAAATGAAGAAAAACTTTTAAAAGGCCATAACTTTTGATAAAGAGCTATGTTTTGTGAAAATGTGCACTTGCTTGGAAAGATCTCAACGTACTCTTTACACATGAATAATTAAATTTTGATAATGTTTAAGAAGTCAACTTCAAGAAAATGATCTGCAAGCTTTTAAAAGGCAAACTGGTAAATTTTAACTTGTGAAATTTTAATTCAATTGATCTTCTTCCTCCCTCAAAGAGTTTATTAAACATGCATAATTTTTATTATATGGATTTAGGATGGATCTAGAAGGTAATTTTGTTTGATTGAGCTCTAATTTGAAAATTTACAACTTTGACAACAAAACAACGGTGAAACGATTTGAGCTCGATTTTGCTATGTTTTCTAAGAAATTGCTTATGTATTTTTTCCAATTGAATTCATTTAGGGTGTACTACTTAAATTTAATCATTTAATTTGTTATTTCATTGTTGTAGGTTCGAACTGTGCATTATTGGATAAAGTATTTGCTAGTTTGAAAATACAAAACAAAGATCAAATTTTAAAGGATCGGTTTACCATTTTCATCTTCCAAGTATTAGAATTCATTCCAATTCTAATATTATACATTTATTTGATTCAATTCAACTATTCAAAAGCTAAAATACAGCTCGATTTCCAAATTTTATATATTTCAAAAGATGAGTATTACATTTCCTTCATACACATTTCTTTCTTTCAAACAAAGATTATGAATTACATTTATATGATCAAATTAAAATAAAATGATGCAATTTGAGCAAGGAATCGCAATCCTTTATTGATATCAAATACAACTTTACAACTTTCCTTTCATTCCTCAAATTCCTCATACAGAATACAATTCTTTCACATTCCTTCAAATGCTGAAAACAGAGTTTATCTCTTTCACATTACAATATACAACTGTCGAATCAATACAACATCTTTCCATTACAAACATTAACAAGTTCATCCACTTCAAATGGGAAAGGTTACAATACAGTTTCATTTCACAAGGAACTATCAAACTGTCTTTTTCTTAGCTCGAACAACAACATACTGATTTCACATTCTTCTAATTTTATCACCACGAGAGTAGGGAAAGGCAATGCTCTCCCCAAATAAATACATCTAATGAAAAGGAGAAATCATCCTTATTTATTGGTGCCCGAGCCCCAACCAAAATGCGTAAAAAGATGTGATCCAACCGATGGCAAAAATAGGCTTCCACAAACACACAAGAAAATTTTTCAAAATAAAAACAAAGTCAAAACAAATTGTAGTTTACAACTACATTAAAGAATGAAAAACATTACTGAGGCTTCATCTAGCAAGCCAAATGAGTAAGAAACTATGGGGATCCTTTTTATTCCTCGCAAAGGGAAGTGGGTATCACCACCTGAATTACAAACCACCAAAACATAGTATATCAAAACTCGACATTCCTTATGCCTCCCCCAAGTACCCCTTATTCCTCACATTTCCTTATGCCTCCCCAACCTCTTATGGCACCCCATAATGAGTAAATAAATGCAAGCTATTTATTTGTAAGGTGGAACCTAAATCCCAACTCCCTCCACCCTTATACCTCCCTAAAACACACTTGTGCCTCCCATAAAATAAACCCCATAGTCTTCTCCTACACCATTCCTAGGCCATCTACCCAATAGCCCACAAACATGAAAAAACATTCACACATTAACATTTACATTTAAATTCATAAAAGAAGTGAATTTCAAGAGATGAGCTCTTACCTCTCCATGATGGAGTTTAAAAACTTCCAAACAAGAGTTGTTTCAAGCAAACAATCCAAAAATCCACCAAACAACAAGCATGCAAAAATCTTGAAACTTCTCCAAAAGCAAGAGCTCCCAAATCAGCAAGGAATTCACCAAAGAATGAAGTCTCCAAAGTGAAGAAACCCCAAATCAAGGCAAGGAATTCAAATTTTATAGAAGAGGAAGGGAAGAGGATGAGGTGGATCCTAGTAGGATTGCACATCGCACATCCTCTACCCCAACCCAAAAGTCAACTTCATTCTCCAATGAATAATAAATAGGTGGGTGAATAATATGATAGTTTACTTACATACTCAAATCCAACCCACACCCCAAAGGACTGAAATTAAACCATGTAAGAAAAGTGTAATTAAAACCTACAATTTTCCTACTTTGAAAAGCATTATCAAAGTCTAATTTTAACTCTCCAACCATAGGTATGGTTGGTAAATAAATTTAAGAGGTATGAGATAAGTTTAACTTGTCCCACAAGCCTCCAAGGACAAATTAAAATTTCCAAGAAGGTGGAGTGTTTCACACTCAAAATTTAACTTACACATTACTTATACATCTCTTACAACACTTTAATTCAAGGCCAACAACTCTATTAATTACTTTCTTACGACATATTTTAATTAATTAACTTAACAACATGATTACTCACAATATTACACACCATTTAATGAATAATGAAAGGATTAATGCACCACAAAATAAATACATGTAAACATAAACAAAGAAATCAATAAATAAATACACGTAACCCCTTGGTCACATTTAAAGGTGACCACCCCCATGGGAATCCCTAACACACACAAACATGCATAAACAAATACTAGTTGCCATGGTGACCTTGTTGAATTCATCTAGAATTCCAATCTGTAGGTCTCCAATTCTCTCGATTTTGTTGTGATATTTTAACTACGCAAAACATGAATACCTCCTTTGGCCTAATGGCCATATCAGAACATCCAAAATAATATAAATAAAATTCCAAAACCATCTAGATATATGGATCACAACATCCAAGCAACCAACAAGATCATTTGTAATTTTACTCAACAACTATATCATCATCAAATAATTTCCATTTCTAGGTCTACTCATAATATCCAAAATGTCTCTAATAATCATCATGCATCATAACGTAAACAAGTAAACAATAATTCATGATCTAATATCTAACATCATACTATAATAAATTCCATAATCATGTCTATAATATAATCAGCAGTATCATGATTATTATCAAAAAGGTGTCAAAGGGAAGTGGGCACTACAAAATTAGCTTACGGAATATCAATTCTCCAAAAATACATTATAAGTAATCAAGAAATTATTCTATTTATCAAAATTCTAGTATAAACCATTGAAATGATATTTTTTTTCTGATAATAAATCTTTTAGGTAAATAACTATCTTAAGATAAATTACAATGACAATATTTTTAACGCCAACTATCGACCACTTGTAGCTATTAAGTAGTAGTTCTTCAATACTAGCATGGATTAAATGAACATAAAATCAAATGTTTAGATAGATATGTAAATAAAAAATGTGAAATATAAATGTATAAAATTAACATAAAACATATTCCTTCCTATGTGTCTAATGTTATTGTTTCTAATGCTTAGAATTTTCCTAAATAATACAAGATTTTCTCTATTGACACATTCCTTCACATATTGATAGGTAATATATGTTGAAAAGTGTTTTCGAATATAGTTACAATACATTTTAGTCTACCTCATTGTATAACATATTATAATGTTAGTGACATCAAGGAACCGGTAGTGATTTATGTATAAAAATGTAAAATCAAATATATGAAGAACTAATAAGCAATGGATGCTCACAAAATAAAATGCATTTTCATTCACATCCATTTCAAAATGAAAAAATGGTAGAGGGATATACTTGATTTAATGTTATATATGAAGTATTTATAGTAAAAGCAATTATCTTTAAATGTGTAAGCATATTTTTAAATCCAAAAGTCTTTTAATATGTTAAATAATGTTTTAGAATGAATATTACGAATTGAATATTGTTTGATGTATTATTTGTAGAAAAATAAAAAAACAATTTGAAAAGAGTAATGTTAATCGACTAAGTATTTTATTTGAATTTCATGGTGGCATGATATGGAATTTTAGTCATGATTATTCAAATAAACCTATTATGGATGACAAAATTGTAAACAATGGCATCTTTATGAATGCGAAAATTATAATTGATTATTTGTAAAAAATATTAAACTATACAATCTGTTGGTGCCCAAATATACACCACCACGAGAGCAAGAAGCATTTTCAATCTAGAGTCGATGCTTAGAGTAAGTCAGACAAAATATATGGTTGTTTTGTAGCCAAGGAAATATCAGATAAACTCGTTGGAACTTGACTTTGGAAAAGATTATTTTGCACTCAAAAATGGAGATGACCTTCTATAATACTTTATGTTTTTCCTTTAACAAGGGTGAGAGTGCCCAATTAGTGACCTATAATTATGAGGATAATCAATGAAATTACATTTTCCAAACGTTATCTTTGAAATATGAAAGGTAATCTAGGAAAAACGTGGTCAATATAAGTACTATTTAACTCTCAAGAGTTATTATCCTAGACAATGTAGATGTCTTTCAATCTAGGACTTGAGGTCACTTTAGAAAGTGTAAAACTTAACTCACTTTTGCATATTAGTTAAAGTGGAGTGTACAAATGGTTAAATCCCTTAGGAAATGGTTATAAGGAGGGAAAACATGGATAATTCAAAAGAATTTGACAATTTTAGGTTGTAATGTATGTTTATAGAGGGGAGATTAAAGCAGGATAAAGTTAATTATACAAATTTAATAAGAAAACCTTACAATATTTTTAAAATTGTATTAAGGCAAGAAGAACACATTCAACAACTAATATTAACCCTTTAACCAAAAGGTATGCACAGATGGAGGCCCATAAGTGCAATATTTCACACAATCTTTAAGAATTTAAAACAAAAAAGATCATGCTAAATTATCAACAAAAAATTAACAAATCATGTTTGAATACACTCAAGATATGCTCTAAAGATTAAAAATTTCCTCTCAAATGAATGATAGAAACACAGATTTAAAACTATTTATAACATTACACAAAGAAATCTCTATTTATAATGCAATTGTAGTTTCCAAAATGGCACAAACCGAGAAAAGTGCTAGTGTACTGAAATAAACTATTGATCTAACATTTTTAATAGGGATAATTGATTCAAAGAATTATACCTTAAGAGAAATGAAAAAATTACTCAGGAGATAACACATAGTTGATTTTATGAAATGAAATTTTCTTATCAGGGACCATAAATATTATGGTCTTAATGCTTTCCAATGATTGTACATTGGAAATCATCTTAACATGAGAATATTTAGACAAAGTAAAACAACTCAATGGTTTCTTGGTTTGATTAAGGTTTCACAGGAAAGGTACAGTCAAGTTTTCTTTGGTTTCTCTAAAATCTTAGAAAAATTTAACCCCCCTCCATACCATAACATTTCTCTCACATATATATAATTCCTTTCCTCCCATATTTCTCTTTCCCCCAAAATTATGAATCTTCAAACGAATATTACCCTTTATGGCATACAATCTGATATATTATTATTCTTTTGAAAATATTCTACTTGCATGTTTCAAGTGGAGGAAATTACAAATGGTTTACATTTTTCATTATCTAAAAACTTGTTGTTGCCATGAGTTGAATCACATCTTCCATTGCTTTGTGGTTGGGGCTCAGGGGCCAATGAATAAGGATGGATTCTCCTTGTCATTGGATGTCTTGGTTGGGTGGAGAGCGTTGCCTTTCCCCTACTCTTGTTGTGATCAGAATTGGAAGAATGATAAATCTACATGTTGTTGTTCTAGAGCAAAGGAAAATGAAATAAAACAGTTGACAGTCCTTGTTGAGATAAATCTTATTGTAACCTTCCCACTTGAAGTGGATGAACTTGTATATGTTTTGTAATGGAAATATGTTTTATTGAATATGAAAGTTGTAAGATTGAAATGTGAAAGAGATATACTTTGTTTCTGTTCTTTTGAAATAAATAATTGTATTTTGTATGATGAATTTGAAGAATGAAAGAAAGAAGTTGTAAGTTGTCTTTTGGGAACCAATAAATGATTGTATTACATTTCTCGAATTGCATTGTGGTATTGAATCGATCATTTAAATGTATTCAAAATCTCTATTTGAATGGAAGAAATGTGTGTGAGGAAAACACATAGCTCTGTCTTTTGAAGCGTGTAAAATTATAAATCAAAATTGTATTTTAGTTTTGAATAGTTCAATTTGAATCAACTAAATGTATTAGATGGAATTGAACGTATCCTAATACTTGGAAGAAGAAAATGGAAAATAGATCCTTTTGAATTAGATCTTTGTTAGACATTTTCAAAATCACAAATAATTATCAGAAAATGTACAGAATGACCCTACAGACTAGGAAAGACTTTTGAAACATTAATACAAGCTAAGAAATATCAAAACGATCCCACACAAACTATAATACTAGGAAAGACTTTTGCTGTTAAATTGGGGAAATTCAAATTGATTTTCAATCAAACAATTTAACCCTTTAAATATATTCTAAAATATTCCAAGTAAAATCCTCCACACCTATTTGGCAAGTGGAAAAATAATTAACGAAAAATTTGAAAAAATTGATAAGTTAAAAATACCAGATCACTTTCTAAGTGAAAGAAAGAAGTTTTCTAAAATTTTACCCTTTAAACTTTATCCAAATGAAATTCCTAAGGTTTATGTGAAAAGAGGATGTCGAGATCTTTCCAAAAATTCCTCGTTTTGCAAAAACTGAGTTCCCAATCAAAAGTTATGGCATTTTAAAGTTTTTATCTCATTTCAGGCTCAAAATAATTTGTCAAATTTTAAATGAATAAAATATTCTTCAAAGGCAGACTGTGGGCTAAAAATTTCCTTTTTTCTTTTTCCCAAAACATGCAAATTCATGAAGTTTCCCACCACTCCGCTAATCTGCAAGCCTTCATTTTGTCTAAAAATGATCTAAGTCCAAAAAGTTAATTTGGTAATTTTGCCTCTACGGCCCCGCCGCCCCGCAGCCAATCATTGATCGACACGTGCCTTCATTGGGCATCTACAAAAAAAAAAAAAAGATAAAAGCCTTAAAATTCTCCAGCGGCCTAACTTTCCACTAGAATTTGGAAATGTCGACACGTGTTCCCTTACGGACTCGTGGGAGCGCGAAGGAAAATTGCACCTTTTGTCCCAAAAGGGAAAAAGTGCTAAATGTCTTCCCACTCTGTCGGCCCGCATCTAGGAAAATTTTGCTTCCCGCTCTACGGGTCTACTTTTCTCCTTAGGGAAAATTTTCTCTTTGAGGTCTCCCTGAGCCCAAGTTGGGGAAACGTTTTGTCCTGTGCCCACTCTTGGGAAACTTTTCACCCCAAGTTCCACCTGTCTATAAATTGAGAAATATGCGGAGTTAGGAGGACTTCTTTATATCATCAGAGAGGTGAGGAAATTTCCTATCTAATGGGAATTTTTTTATGAAATTTTAATTTTGTTAATCATGGAAGAAATAAATTTTAATCTTTAACTAAGTTTTGGGAGTGGGTAAGTAAGAATTTACTCTAATGATTTTAAATATGTATTCTTTTCCCCACTGTAATTAAACCTTGCTCTTGTCTTAGATCTTATGGAATTAAATACCTTGGGTATTTAATTATTTTGGTCCCTTAACCCTAAAATTTTAATCATGGAATATTTAGCTAAAATTTCAATGTAATCAGTGATTAAATTAATCCCTAAGGAGATTTGAGCTAGGTGTGGACTTATTACACTTGTTGCTTTATAATGTGGAATTAGTAGTTATTATAATGGGAAAATTTATCAGTTGAATTTAATTGTCCTTGATACTTTGGTCGTTAAAAATTTTAAAAAAATTATTCCATAATTTTCTAACTAAACCTAGGTTGTTCATGGGTCTCAAATGGGTTGTTTTAGCGGGCGTTACACCATATCATAAATTGGTTACATAAGAAAAGATAATTTATTGATGTCTTCAACACCCATAAAAGACAACACATGAGTGGCTTGTCTATTATGAATGTCATCCACAAAATAATCAACTCCATGAAGGACATTATCATCAACTAAAAATTATGAATTATCTTCATCTGAAAAACCTAATGAATCCATGCCATTACTATCGAAAACACTTACATGCTCTATGTTAGGCTCTAAAGTAGAAGCTTCAAGTGGGACCTCCAGTAAGGATGATTTAAGCAAATCACAAGCATGTCCATCAAATTCATTATATAAATTTTTCATACCGCATTGGAACTTAAAGATACCAAAGAACTCTAATGAAGAGTTGTTTCATCCATATGTGAAGACTCTCTATTCCTTCCACATATCAACCATTTAGAAGCTATAGTATGATATTCTTTCTTGGTCTGCTTAGTCTTGTGGCCAAGATTTGGGTGCATGTCCATGTAGTTCATGAAATAAAAATTCTTTTTAATGTCTTGAGGAAGAATGTTATACTCCTAAAATATGTCAATAACTTCTTCTTGTTTTTCCTTTACTATTGAACATTTGTGAATAGAAAGTGATGATTATCTATGCCTCAAATTGTCTCTTGTATCTATTGGCATATCCAACGCCAACCCGTCAAGAGTGGAGCCCATACATTGCATTTACTTAATCAATTGTTGCTGGTTGTATACAATTTCCCAAATAAGATCTATGTTTAGATCCCATGAAAATATTTTTGTCTACCTTCCATGATTTCAGCTCTATCACCAACCTCTTGTGGGTGCATCAAATCAAAACCATCTAGGTGGGAGTAATATTTCCCGATACAACTAAAATATTCCCAAATGGATCCTTAGAGAAAATATAAATTTATCCCACTCACCACAATAGCTAAATACAATGGAATAATCTAAACTTGAAAAGTCGGGAAAATGAGATTTCTTTCAGCCAAATCAAATAGGGTTTTATATGCAAACACACCCAAAATCAGCATACAATAATTATTATTACTCCCAAACCCTTGGAACAGCCCTAGAAAATTTATGGTGAAAATTAGATTTTACAATAGCTCGAACAAAAAAATCTAAAACCCTAACTCCTACAATCTTCAAGATAACATAACTTTCTCTACACAACTCCAATATACAAAAATGACATATACCCCAACTTGGAAAAATACAAGGAACAAGATGATGTAAACCAAATTATAACAACTACCAAACATGCAGATCTAGTCCTCATACTATTTCAGCCTACACTAGCTCCAAAAATTATTTTCTCTATACAGATACTTGCCTATATTTTCAATAACTCGTTCAAATTAGGAATTAGAATTTTTGGATACCAAATCAAATCATAAATCATATCTGAATTCTGATTATAATACTGGTTAAAAACTCTAATAACCCTTTTAAAAATTATGAAACTAATTATCTTATTTCACAAAAATATGTAGATGATTTAATAAATAAAATAACATTCAAATACCTCCAAAAACAAAGTAGAATCTACCTCGACAGGGTTGATCCAATACAAGATTAATCTGTTGTAGTATTATTCTTCAAATGTGTTCAAATACACTACTAAAAATTACTTAAAATAAAACTGAAAATCAGATTACTATCACGGGAATTTCTAAGTGAAAAACCCTCACACCTCTTGGGTTTTTCATCCACAAGAGCATAAATTACTAAGGGATTTCGTCCATATAATATATTTGGAAAATTTGAATCTCAATGCAAAGGAAAATGACATTAAAGATTTTTAGATTATGGAATAGGCAAGTTGATGTTATTTTTAAAAAAAAGGGCCAATAACTAACCTTTAAACCAGCCAATGAAATTACATGCTCATTCCTAGACCAAGTCAACTTGGCCTACGAATATTGTCACATACATCTATTTTTACCACCCCTAGAGCTAGTTGTATTTTCTTGGGAGGAAATACAAAACTAATAATATTTTTTATCCTTCCTAAATTTCATTATTCACTTCTAGCCCAAGTCACTATTATCCCTCGGAACAATAAAATATAATAACCGCTTTACAATGATATTTGTCACTCGTTTTGATCATAGGGATTATTATTTGTTTTTACTAAGCCAAATTAAATAATATAAGTTCTTGAATAAATTAATTATTTTGTTATAGCACTTTAAAATAAATTATTGTGACTTAATTCTCCACGATATGTTTCCTTTGGCCATCAAGCCTACAAAATAGGCTAAAGGTCTTTGATTGGAAAAGGGAAATTACAAGTTACAGAGTGTAATCAAGAAGAAGAGGATGAAGATGAAGAAATCCCAAACAAAAATAACCCTTAAGGAAGGTCAAGAGAGACCATCCTAAAAATTGGATAATAGGAAATAAGGAGGGTATACAAACAAGAAGAAGAATAAAGAATGTTCAAGATTAAGAGAAAAATGTCATCTTATTGATGATTGAACCAAAGAATGTTGCGGAAGCAAGAAAAGAATAAAATTAGATTAGTGCAATAAATTAATATTTAGACCATATAAATAAAAATGAGACTTGGGAACTAATCCAGGACCAAGAATTAAATTATCATTGAAACTAAGTGGGTATTTAGAAACAATATTAATGAAAATGGTGAATTCATAATGAATAAAGAAAGAATTATTTGCAAAGGATATGATCAGGTTAAAGGAGTGGATTTTGAGGAAACATTTGCACCTATAGTGAGAATGGATTGTATTAAAATTTTCTCAGCATATGCAAGATACAAAAGATTTAATCTATAAAAATGGATGCTATGTCAACATTCTTGAGTGGGAATATAAATGAAAAACTTTTCATTGAACAAATTGATGGTTTTTCACTCAAAAAGGATAAGTACAATGTTTATAGGATGAATAAATCATTAAATGGTGATAATAAATTCCCTAGAGCCTAATACAATGGCTTATATAAGTACTTGATTGATCAAGGATTCAGGAAATGAGTGACGGATAACAATCATTACATAAAAGAAGAAGAAGGTCACCTATTTATTATTGCTTTATCTATGTTGATGAGATAACATTTGGAGGAGATAATAAGATCATGCAAGCTAGATTTGTAGAGGTCAAGAAAAAGGAAATTTAAATGTCAATTCTTGGAGAACAAACACTCTTCCTAAGATTGCAAATTAGCTAGTCATAATAAGGTATCTTCATATCACAAAACAAGTACATTAAGGATATTCTCAAGAGGTTTTAAATGGTGGAATGTAAATCACTAAGTGAAATAATGATCATAGGATGTAAACTAAGAAATGAGGAATACTCACATAATCTTAATCAGAACATGTACACATCTATGTTAGGTAGTCTATTGTATTCGGCTACATCTAGGGCTAATATCATATGAGGAGTTTTCCTAGTTAGAATATTTCAAGAATATCATATATAAAATAACCTACAAGATGTCAAAATAATATTCATATATCTCATGGGGACCATGGAATATGGGATTTGGTATCTAAAAAGTGACGAGTTTAAGATAAAATCGCATAGATGAAGATAGAGCGGTAGCATTAATGGTAAGAAGAGAACAAGTAGAGGAGCATTTTTTATTAGTAATTTTCTAGTTTCTTATATATGCAAAAGCAATCTCTTATAGCTCTATCCATGTGTGAGGTTGAGTATGTAGAAGTTGCCTTATGTTGTGCTCAAGTGTTATGGATGAAGAAAACCATAGAAGATTAGACAAGTGAAAATCATGATCCTATTTGATTCAATAAAATATGATATAGTTTATTTGAAATCTAATTTTAAAAACTACTACAATGATGTGCATTAAGATAAAAATGTTAATAAATTTTATCGATGTAACTATGAAAAAAATTAGAGACGTAGGGAAATTATACTGATTTTTCTTATCCTAAAGTGTGTACAAACTAAAAGGAATGATGAAAATGTTGTGCAGAGTCTTTGGGAATACTAGATAAAAATTATATAGCTTTTGAGAATGGCCGAGACATAGGAATCTAGGAAGGAATGAGGGCACATTGGGAACAAGACACAACTCTTGGGTACTAGAGATTGCAAAATGTATAGGAACCTGATTTATTTAGTGTCACTAGGCTTTCACACATTTTTCTCAATGATTCCTCTTATGACATACTTAGATTGTAGATCTACCTATAAAACTAAAACACAAATAATCTCTTACAAAACCACCAAAATACATCATATCCTAAAAAAGTAAGATTAAAAATGGTGTGAGACTCATCATCACTGTCGGTGATGTGAACTTACGACCGAGCACTACATTACATTTTAGACTTTGTGTAGTTTTATATGCTTGTATGTTCAACTTTTCTCCTAGGATTCCCTCACACCAATAAGGACAAGATAGTAATTTAAAACCTAGATAAAATGAAAACATGTGGATGGAATTCAACACTTCCCCTTCCTATCTAGTATATGGAGAGTTAAAATCCCAATGATGTAGTCCATTTCATAATATGTAGATAGATAGCTCATTGATAAAATTTCCCATCATTTTAATGGTATATATGTTGTGTTTATATAGGGATCTCTTGCTTGAATTTTTACACTAGTGACACAACAAAATAACTATGACCATGGGATGGGAATAATAAAACAAAAAAATCCAACCACAAATGTCAAAAATGTTAACATAAACAAAGAGTACATGAGCTCCCAGTGTGTTACAAAGGAGTTCCCGGGTGTTTGTGTTCAAGATGGGCACTAGTTTATTTAGACAACAATTGACAAATGTGAAAATACTAATAGACAGGGATCCTTGTGAGCTAACCAAAATGAGTTTATAAGTGTCCAATGTGAGAAAGCACAATAATAGAAATAATCAAATCAAGCAGGTGGACTAGGATGTGTGTCACTAGTGAATAATGTTTTTACTTAATATTCATACATAATATAACATACTTGTAAATATAGTAAATAGTAGTATGTGCATTTTTTTGTCTACATTTACCCCCTTTATGATATTGAAGGAAATTCAATAATTGTAAAGGATGCAAGGAACATAACTATCTACCTTTCAAAGAATCCATGTTGTGGATATGCATATAATAAGAACATATATCATGAAGAACAATGGATCAAAATGTTGATCCATGTGATGTAAATAGAGATGATGAGCTATTATAAGGAAAATTTTGAGAAAATGATGAGTTTATTCTGAGTGATTCATAGATTTTGGATTTTCTCCGATCGAAATTTGAATGGGTAGGGAGTGATTAATTACGAACATGATATGTTATGTGTGAAAAACTTAAGGATTTAGTTATCCTACCGCAGAGGGAAAGTGTTTGGAAGAGATGTCTATTTTTACCTTATAATTATGACTACATCCTCAAAAGGTTTAGTTCTTGGAGACAGAAAAAGACCATTTTTTTCATTTTGATCCATTTGGATCTAATTAGAATAACTCATCTATGAGAAGTATTGGAAATGAAATGCCATCTCCTCTCACCCAATCCATATTTGTCACCACGATGTGTATGGCTTCCTTGTTAGGTCATCTTGAAGTGAAAAAATGTAAAGTGGCTTCCCATTCTAGGTCATCGGTAAATTAGTGATGTAAATCCCAAGTCAGTGAGTCACTTGAAGGAGTAGCAAAATATTTTGTGTTGTGTCGATTGATTGAGTTGATTCGAGTAGAATAAAATATTATTAAGATTGAGTGTATACTATAGATTACTCATGGAAAGATTTTTAACTTTTCTCTTCCCAAATTAGGTCACTAAGGGGAATTGCGAAAAAATGGTATGAAATTTCAGATTATGTATGATAATGTTTTTATAATGATAAATTAGATACATGAAATAATCATGTAGCAGTGGGAGGGGGAGTGATAGTAAGGATTAACACTAAGCCAAAAGTAGATGTCAAACAATGTATGAGTGAGCACCATGAAGTGTAATGGATGTAGTAAAACCGTGTTTATATCAAGTGGAAAATGTGAATGATTGGAAAATAATGTTGTGGAATGTGTCACATGATAATAAGAGAAATTATGAACCGAATAATACAAATAGGGAGGAAAATGTAGTAGTTTTTTTCAAGATATGAGTGAAATTAAGTGGAATGTATTAGTTAGAAGAATATGTACAA